>OY998254.1:55363891-55851391 GCA_963922045.1 Persicaria maculosa
AACCAACAGTCATGCAAATAGTAGAATCAAGGTGTAATACAAGAGGGCGACACGACAGATCCGAGTCAAAACCAAATCAATAAGCGTATTTATCAAAATTTAATATACAATGTTAGTGGAGTTAAACCATTTCTTTGAGATCGCCCAAGAGAGCTCCCACGTCACGGAAACAAGGAATAATCATGCTGCAAAACAAACCTAAAAACAAAATGTATGCGGGGCGGTGTCAGATCGAAGCCCTACGCAATATTATCCCAAACAAGCAGACATATACACACGCTAGTCCTAATAAAGATGCTTCTAGATGCAAGGCGGAATATTAACACACTAGCATGGTCCTAAGATCAAGTGCATAAATATAATAAGGCCTTAGCACCGAATACCAAGTGGTATATCCCTCTCCTACCTCCACCCCCTTCCGATAGGGTGGAGACTGGCCAGCTCGTGAATGCATTCCATATAATCGGGTGGCACGCATGCCCAACCCGTATCCACAATAAAGCCCACAGGCATCTCATAATATAAGGAAGTTCATGACTCGATTGACTCTGGACGGGACCTGATGAGACTAGGTCGTCCTATAACCCTAGCAATGACTCTAGTTACTTCACAGATAACGACCGTTTTGTTTACAAAAGCAATGAGTAAACGAATGCTCAATCATGAGTGCAATCCTAGCAGGATACTACATGGCATGCTTTATTATGAATGCAAGCACCTAGTATGCACATGGCTACAAGTGGGGAGATCTCTTTTCGAATCTGAGTGAGCTCATATAGGAACTCACCTGGAAGTGCAGAACAGCAAAAGGCAACAACTAGGTATACAGGAAGCCAACATGTCACAGATGATCACCTAACACATATATAAGTAATATAAATAAGTCTACTTCTAATGTTACTTAAAGCATATAATATCACACACAAGTCATCAAATTTATTCACCAAGTTAGGCAAGGTAAGCCATTTTCCCAAGACTTTCCAAAACTCTTTTAAAACCTCAAGTTAGATCAAATCACCATTCAAAACGCTTTCCCAAATCATCCAGAAAATCTATTTATAAAACATTACCCTTTCGTCAAATTATTTTATTATTATTTCAAAACAAATCCGACAAGGTTAGTATATTTCCAAAATCCTCTTTTTAATTTTATTAAATCAATTCTCCAATCATCAAAATAATTTTCAACCTTGAAAACCTTTTCCAAATTCTTTTCTTTTTTTTTAATTTAAATTCAAGTCCACAAATATTATATTTTTAAATCTCAACAAAAATATGATATAATATATTATCCCATTTATCTAATATATTCATAAAATATATTCATAAGTGTTAAAATTCTTTTTCTCCAATTAAACCTACATAATCCATTTTATTCATAAATTAGGGCCAAGAAGAAGAAAAAGCCCACAACCCAATTTAGAATCGGATCCAACCAACCCAGCCCAAAATTCTTAAATCCCATCTTGACAATCTGAAAAGGAAGGGCCCCAGGCCGGCTGATTTGGCGGCTTAGGTGGAAGGGCCCACACGGAGAGTGAAAATAGAGGTGGGGCCACGCCGACTTCTTCTTCTTCCCAATCTCGCCGCGCCTGTTCGAAGGGAGGCCAGGGAATCTGCCGGCGCTGGTTCTCGTGCCTCGTCGCCCTCGGCTCTTGCTCAGTACACTCGCTCTCGAGCCCTCGCCTACCCATCTTGCTTCCTCTCCCTCCCAATCTCACCGCTCTCGTAGCCCTCTCGTCCTCGCGCTCGGCTCTACTCGCTCCCGGCCCTCGCTCGATCTCGCCCAGCTCTCCCTCCGCTCTCTGCTCGTTCTCACTGTCACTCCCCGGGTTCAAGGATTCGAGGAAAACAACAATATAGGTGCTTAAGAAGACTGAAGTAAAAGGGGAGAGGCTCACCCAGGGATCGAGACACCGGGGGTCGTCGGAGAGGATTCGAGGTCGCCGGAATTCGATTGGCTCGCCGGGGATGCGTCGAGGGCTCGATTTGACTCCGTCGGAGCCGGATTCATGCCGGAGGTGACCTAGGAACAGAGGAAGGGGATTAAAGGTAAATCTTTGTGCTATTTGGAGGTGAAAGGAAGGAGAAATGGAGGCTTACCGAGCCTAAACTGAAAGCAGAGAGAGGGATTAGCGGCACTGTTTTTTGGCTCGTCGGAGAGCCTCGAGGGCTGCTGCTGCTTGGGAACGCCGAGGAGGGTGAGGCGGAAGTGCTACTTCTACTGGGAATGAATGAAGAAGGATGGAGAACGATTTATGGGCTGCTCATTGTGGCTTGCGGAAAAACAGGGCACGGAGCTCTCGGGAGGCGCTCAGGTTGCTCGGACTGGCGCTTGGTGGCCGACGGGAGGCGCTCAGCTCTCGGGGGAGGTCGTAGCTTGAAGAAGATAGAGAGAGAGTGCTCAGGAGGATGAGAGATTGTGTGTTTGAGTGGAGAAAGGGATGGGAGATAGAGAAAAGGTGGAAAGTGCTATGAAATTGTGTGGGGTTTGTTTGAAGACAGATTATTAAAAGGGATGGGATATTTCTTTTTGACTCAAAGGAAGTCACAGGGGATTGAGTTCCTAACCAATGAAAAGAAGGGAGGGAGGTGTAAGGTTAGCTGCTGAAATCAGACCAAGGAGAGAGGATGTTTGGCATCTTCCATAAATTGGGTGTATAACCTTAAGGAGAGATGAGGGGTGCTTTGCCACATTTGAAGGGAAGAAGGGGATAAGGATTACAAGTGGTCCCCAACCCAATTTTAAATTCTCGATAGTTAATTTTCGACACCTGCTTTCTCGATTAATTAGTTTTTTTTTTAAATCCGAGGAAAAATATGTCGTCATGTCAAGTTAGTTTTCAAAATTTTATTTTAGGTTGAAAATCCACTTTATGAGTTCAAAATCCGAGTCAGAGATTTTTTTGTTAAATTCCGCTTCTAAATTCATTTTATATTCTCTTTTTCCGAAAAATTAGGATTTAAAAATACGGATCTTTACACCTGCCGAGAGTGTTGATAGCTCTGCTAATCAAGCAATGATGCACTTTGCAGGTAACACCCCTTTTATAACCCAAGGGAATGCCACTGCGTCAGTGATTACACAGACTTTAATGTCTTTGTAACCACCTTAGGCTTATATGGACATGCAACCATGCTCTCATAAACAAGATGATAGTAAGAGATTTGCAGCAAAAGACTTATGTTGAATAAATAAATAAACAATTAAATAAATAAAACCGAATAAAAAACAACAATCGAAAATGATCCTTTAAATAATATTCAAGAATGGTCAAAACCTTTATCAACCGACCTCAACAGAGTACTCAAAACACTTTAAAGATAGAGGTGTCAATTGGGCGGGTTGGATCAGGTTCGGGTTCGGTGAGTCGGGTTTCGGGTCATTCCGGTTTCGGATAATGTCTAATAATTTGGTCATTTGGTTGGGTAGGGTTTCGGTTGTCTCGGGTTTTAGTTATTTCGGGTTTGAATTGTCTCAAATTTTTATTATTTCAATATTCATTTTTAAAAAATATACTATAATGTATCTTAAAGTTTGAGTTATTTCGGGTTTCAGTTATAACGGGTTCGAATCATAATGGGTTTCGGTTTAATCGGGTTCGGTTCATTAGGATTTTGGGTCCAAAATGGACATGTTGGATATGTTTTCAAAACAATCGGTTTTGGGTCGAACGGGTCGGGTTTTCAGGTTCGGGTCGGGTTTTCCCAGCTCTATTTAAACATGATTCTGACTTTGATTCCAACCTTCTACCTCGTAGCACCTAACCTGCGAAAATAGGCCTGGAGTCCAAATGCGATGAAGGACACCAGCCATCCAAGCAAAGGACGGTTAGTTCGTGAGGACTAGCAAATGACAGCTCGAAAACTGGGACTTCTCTGGACTCCAACTCAGTGAACATAATACGGTATGAATCCAACCCCAGATGCGATTATTGAGAATATTTCCGTGAAGGCTCAACTTTTCAAGCAGGACTCTTGTGACACGGATAATCCCAAAGGATTAAGTAACAAAAGATGCGAGTGGCAAGCACTCTTAGGAACAATTCTCCGAGTACGAATGGAATATGATAAAAAGCTAATTGTAATCACCTCAAAAACACTCTTCACAACATTACTTCCACCCACTCTCTCACGTTGAATTACACAAATTACACACTTAAGACGATTAATGCATTTATATTAACACGAATAACTGTTTACTGACTAATACCGGTCCCACCCTGACATAATGGTTATGACCTACGACCGCTTTGGTTCTGTAACACACCTCATCTTGAAGTGTGTAGTTTCATGAAACCTTTAGACCGAGAAGTAACGACCCCGATCCGACTCTACAACATTATGGTTCACACTGCTTTACATTTATTGATACGATTTACTTGCATTGATCTTGATTCAATTGAGTTCCAATCGTAACACACAATCCTCACATTGTTAACTATTTTACTAAGATGTCCTAGGTGATCACTCAACACACAAAATAACCCATGCTATTGATAGGTAACATGGATGCCAAATGAAATGAAAGCAAATAAAATGAAGGATGGGACATCAAAGAAAAGGACGTGTTCCATACCTAACCAATTAGCATGAAAGAACAAGAATAAATTATGCTTTAAATAAATGGTCGGTAACTATATTAGTATCTGTTAAGTTTGTAACTCTAGTTTACTAGGAATTGGGCCTTTAGGCCCAAGCCCATGCCTTGCCTCAATGTCTCTATTTCCTACCGTTGCTATCAAGTCTCTATAAGCCTTCAGCAGTAAACCCTAACCTTAGAGGTCGGCACTGTAGCGCCGCTCCCAAAGGAGCTTGGGAGCTCCTCTCCCATGGCTGAAACACAGGAGAGATTGGGCTAGGGCTTTCGAGTCTACCAGAAGAGAGAAAGACCGAGAGAAGAAGAAGAGAGAGGCTCGAGTTTGAGTTCATCAGAAGAGAGAGGCTCGTTGAGCAATCTCCATGTGAACCCGACTCGAGCGGAGGAAGAGAGAGCAGGAGATCCCAAGGAGGATGAGAAGGTTAAGCCTTCCTATGGCTACACCGAAGAAGGAGAAGAACCAACATTCGGTTGATGGAGAAATCGGTCGATGTGGACTCCTTCGCGCCACCTTTAACGGAGCTGAGACATATCCAACGAGGCCTTAGCGAGTCGAGATGCCTCTGTTTAAGGGAGTTTTCTTCCCTATGTTTGTTGCTGCTATTGTGTTCTTCTAAGTGTTTTTACCACTTATTCATGTATTCGGTTTAATAGTTGCCCTCCTAGGATCTTTGTATTGGTTTCTCGTTTGGCCTTTATATTGGATGACATCCAGAGCCGGGGACGTAGGGATTAGCCCGAACCTCGTAAACATATCGTGTGTCCTCGCTCCTTCATTGCTTTCGGTTTTCTGTTTAGGATCGATCTAGATCCTTTGTGTTTTAACCGGACTAAAAGACCACTTTGACCAAATCGGACCTTTGAATGAGTGCAACCTTAATTCTTTACAATTGGTATAAGAGCATATGCTCGATCTTTGCCTTCCGCTGTGCATTTTCATTGGTTTTGAACCTTGCCTATAATCTGTTTTTTTCTTGGATTCAGAATTATGCATTTTCATGTGTAATTGTATTGAAATCTAGGTTGTGCAGGTTGTTTGGAAGCTGATTTTCAGAACATATGAATTCAGGTTCTGTGTGCTCTTGTTTATGGTATGATTTTGTGAATTATTGTTGAATTTTCATGTCTAAGATGTTCTTGATGATCCTCTATATGCTATTAAATTTTTAGACTTGGTAGTGTGGTCTTTGAGAAGGATATATGGGCTAATATGTTGCAGTCCATAAATTTTTTCTGTCACATATGCTGCTGTCCAGAAACTTTCTTGAGACATTGAACACTTTGCTGAATTTTGCTTTCATGTTTTGATGCTTTAAATTCAGCCTGTTGTAGGAGGAAATCGAGAATGCAAATTAAAAATATGAATAAAGTACAAGAAACCAGATTCCGTCCCTTACAAATGATTATAAGACTTCCTCCCGATGCAGTGGTGGGAAGTCAGGATCGATCCACAAGGAAGCGTGTCAGCGGATCCTAGGCAGCGGAGAAATCTCACGAACAGAAGTCGACCACAGTGCTCGATCTCGACTAGGGTTAGTCGACAAAAGATCAGGCAAGTCGAACAGGGCAGCAGCTGGCTCCTGGTGGTTGGTCGATATCGAGTACAACTTACTTGATATCGAGTAAAGCCTTCGTCGACGTCGGGTACCTGCACAGGAAAAGCTACAGCGATCTTCGATCGAATATCAGTAACTCGATATCGACAAGATGTAGTCGATATCGAGGAGGGAAGCAACTTTAAAACGAATTAAAATAAAGACAAGGCTTGTGGGATTCGAAAATAAACTATATATGAACGACTTCCAAGATTGGCGTTTGCAACAACGATAACCAAGCATGCATAAGGCAAGAATAAAACAGATAATCATGTAAATCGCATCGAAGGACCAAGCTTTCGCCTTTTCCAACAGTTAGACAACTCTTTCAAGAAACCCTAATTGTATCTACTGATTTTTTGTTTACAATCCAAGTTGTTAGCATGGACCTCCATTAGATGGGTAATAAACACATAACAAGTAGTAGATGCTCAAAACATGATAAAAGTCGGATCTTTACCTCAGGCACGCAGGGCTATCGTTGGGCTCGCCCCAACCCTAGAGGTGGGTAGACTAACCGCTCTTCATCGCATTCGCAGACATCATTGATGGAAAGAAAATAACTTGCATTAAACCAAACTGAAGAAAGTACAAACCGAACAAAGCCAGATCACCTTTGCTTCTTCGCTCTACTCGGCCTCTCTTTCTCTCTCTACTACTTCTTCTCCTGCTGAAATTGAATTGTTGTGTGGTGGACTGAATAAAACTCAGCCCCCTAAGTCTTTATTTATAGGCTTCTAATCCTTGCTAATCAAGGATAGAAATCTCTATCTATATCTAAAGATAAAACATAAATAAAGGAACATTTATCTTTAAAGGGAAATATATCTAAAAGGCTAAAATATCTTCATGTGGATAAATCTTCTTCTCCATGGATAGATGTTGATAGATCTTGGATAGAATCGGACATCTTCGGCCCTAAGCAAGCCCAAACCGTGTCGGACAGCTCACCGCGTAATGCGGTCCAGGATACATGTCCTCGATATCGAGTAAAGTCCTCGATATCAAGTAAGTGTGGGTCATCGACTTGGCTTCACTAGCTTGCTCCAGTAACTGGTCCTCGATCTGCTCGGAAACTGGCTCTCAGGTCTTGTCGATATCGAGTAGATTACTCGATATCGAGTAAATGTGGTCGTTCATGGCTGGCCTGGTGTTGTCGAGCAGCCTCTCCTCGATACTGGTTTGGTCAGGTGATTCGGGGTTCGTTGATATCGAGGAACTTCCTCGATATTGGGGAGTGGTGTCGCTCAGCATCGGGTTATCTGGTCAGGTCGAGCAGCGCTCCTCGGCTAAAGGTGGGCAAAACAATTTATGTGACAAAGCATTAATAATCAAGAGGACTTTAATTAAGCTCAATAAGGAGTAGATTGGTAAAAGGCTAAAGGTGGGCAATTTTTGGCAATGTGGTGCTAATGATCCGGGGAAATGGATTATTTCCAAACTTTCTTAACCACATTCCTTCTTCATAAGAATCATCACCTTTTATAATGCTTTTTTCAATAATATGCTTTTACCTCTCTAACCTTAGCACTGCCTTCTCGCGAGTCGCAAACATGGGTGTCATGAATGGCCCCGGATACTTAGTGCTTTGGACTCCTCACAATGTGTCCCATCTCGCCAAACTATTATCTCAACGAGAAGGGTCGATCTACCTTTATCTCCTTAGGTGATCGGATTTTCTTTCACTCATTAAATTTTCCATATTTTCCAAACAATTTCCTTCCATACTCCAAATAATGATAACAACACATCCACCATATAACCATCTCCATAATGTAACATCATTCTCAACATAATCCCCGGATAGGGTAAAGAATGGCAATATTTAGAACATGTGAAGCAAAATATGAAATAAGGCATAATATGGGTTTTGTGTAATGCATAAGCATAGGTAAGGCTATGATATAACAATATGAGCATTATATGGAAATATAAAGTCCTCTATCATTTTATTATGCAACATGTCAAAAACAACATCAAATTTTGCATCCTTTCATGGTTTTCAAGAAAATATGCACTTCATTGTGACTTCCCTTTACTAGGCAATTTCGTGCTATATCTCTAATGAATCTAATTTTGCATCATCGAGTTCAATTAAAGTTTCCATGACACTATTTCTTTGATCAATTTACAAGCAATGGGAGATGTCTTATAGAATTTTGAGGTTAGCCTTATGCATAAAAATTTAAAATTTACTCAAAATTTCACCGTGTAAAACCAAGAACAAGAACAAAACAGGAAATAATGATAATGAGCTTTTCCCCCACCCCATACTTAAAATATACAGTGTCCCCACTGTATAAAATCAAAAAAAATAAGAGTAAATGAAGGAACTCACTGAATAATGCGTCGAGGAGGGCAGAACAGGTCATATCGAGGAAACTTCTTGGTCGATATCGAGTATTATACTCGATATCGAGTAGGTTATATGCGTTGAGTGGAATCTGAAGTCGAGGAACTTCTTCTGGCTTGGTCGATATCGAGTTGGCCTACTCGATATCGATGAACTTCTGGGCTGCTCCTCTTGGTCGTTGTCGACTGGCCTAGTCGATTTCGATTGTTTCTCAGGGACTTCTTATTCCACCTTTCGCGATCCTTTTATGCTTGCCGACCTAAAAGTGTTAGATTGCACACAAAGACAAGACTTTCCACATGAAGTATTCTAAACTAAAGAACAAAAAACAAAAACCAAAACCAAAAATAAAAAGTCCCAAAGTCCCAAAATTCAAAAAGTTTTATATTCATGCTCTAGATTTTAGAGTCGCTAGGCCGACTTCTCCGTTTGTGCTCAAGGACCGTTAATGTGGGGCCCGCTTGTGCCTGGCCCTTCTCCTGGATAATCTAGGTCCTAATTGTAGTATGCAAGCTCAGCTGACAAGTGGTTGCTTGCATAATCCTCCTTTTCTTTCTTCTTTCTTTTCCCAGCTCTCAGTTCCCGCAGATTCTCTCGCCACGGGGCCTTACCTCCCCTTAAATTATTGATAAATTTCTTAATGGACTGAGGAGGAGTACGATTCATACCTGAACTTACCTTTTCGGGCCCAAAACAGAAATCTTCGGGCTTGGGATTAGTCGATGTCGAGCAAGACTGGTCGATATCGAGTACAGGGACCCCATACTTAGGCTCTTGACAAGTCTGGTGCTCAGCAGAGGAAGTCGATGTCGATGAAGTTTGGTCGACATCGAGTACAGCTTTGGTCGATATCGAGTACAACATTGGTCGATATCGAGTACACCTTTGGTCGATATCGAGGACAGCTTGTCGATATCAAGTTGGCCTCTGGTGCTTTCCTCCGTTGTTTGCTTGATCCCGTGGTTGTTGATGCTCTTCACCTCCAGCCATGAAATTTCCTCTTTTGCAGGTCCAAAAGAGAAATCTAAGACCTCGTCCCCTATGGTGAAGGTGAGCAATTGCTGTTTGACACTAATCTTGGCATCTGCAGTAGCTAAAAATGGGCTACCAAAAATAATAGGGCTAGTAGGATCTTCAGCACAATCTATAATTAGGAAATCAGCTGGAATAAAGAATTTACCAACCTGGACAGGGACATTCTCAACCATACCTGTAGGGATGACGACTGTATTGTTTGCCATGTATAGCTTGGCATCCATAGGCTCTATACATCCTATCTTCACCTTCCGCCAGATTGATAAGGGCATGATGCTCACACTTGCTCCTAAATCACACAAGGACTCATATTTATATAGTCCAAATCCCACAGTAACAGAAAACTTACCAGGGTCAGGTCTCTTTTCAGGGAAGTGGAGCACTTTGCATTCACCGGCGATCTCTGAGATGGATCGCTTTTTGCTCAGGATTTCCTTCAGGAATTTGACATATGCAGGCATCTCTTATAGAGCTTCTGTAAAAGGAATAGAGACATTCAGTTCCTGCAGCATATTAACAAAACGTTTAAACTTACCTACAGTGGGATCTTTCAGTGCTTTGGAAGGGAAATGCAGTGTCTTTTTCTGCTTTAGAGCCAGAACAGACGTCGAAGGTGTTGTAGAGTCGTCGACATCGGCCATCTTTTCCTCAATATCGACCAAAGGTTCCTCGATATCGAAAAGGGTTGTCGATCTCGAGTTGCTGGGCTGTGCAGTGAAGTCCGAGCTTGGCTTCTGGTCTGTGTCGAGGAAGTTTTTGTCGATATCGACCAAGGGCTTCTCGATATCGAGTTGCTGCTGCTCGTTGTCGAGTTGCTGCTCTGCTTTATCTTGGTGCTTTCCGACCTCTGGCTCGTGTAATTGGTGCCCGCTCTTGAGTTTGATAGCTGCGACGTGTCCGGTCTTCCCCTTAGGATTTGGTTTTGTTTGCCAAGGGAGTTGTCCGGATGGTCGTGGAATATGTGCAGCGAATTAACCCATCTGGGTCTCTATGTTCCTCTTCCAGACGTCAAGCTCTCCAAATTTTGTAGTGATGCTCTGAAGCTGGTTATTGATGGCGCTTGTAGACTACTGGTTTTGTGCTTGATTTTTCCTCATCTCGTCGAGGATAAGCTGCAGATCATCCTTCCTTTGATCCCTTTCTGGATGTCCTAGAGCTCTGTATGGCGGGGGGTTCCTAGGAGGACCTTGGTTCCACTGTGGTTGATAGAACCTTTGATCCCCCATATAGCAATTGGGACCCCCTGCGTAAGCTACCTCTTCATGTGTCTCTGCTATCCTGACTTGCTCTATGTGTGGGCACTCAGTAGTGGTGTGCCGCTGTGATCCGCATTCGATGCAAGGCTGGTTGACAGAGAGATACTTGACTTGCTTGAGGAGCTTGCGATTCTGGTCTCTGTAGAACTGCTCCCTAACATCTGGGTCAATCTCCTTGGGAGGCTCATAGAGGGGCATAGATGGTGCTGGCTTGGCATATGAGTTCTCCTCATAGTTTGTGGTAGCCCCATACTTGTTGTCATAGTTGGTGAGCTTGTCAAGTACACCACAAGCGTCAGCTGGTGGCATCGTCAGATGCCACCAGCTGAAGAAGATCTCTTGAATGACGTAGGGTGGCTGTCCATGAGTAGGGCAAGATCGCAGTAGCTCTTTGTATCGTTCCCATGCTTTTGCTAGCGGCTCCCCAGGCTTCTGTTTAAAAGGTGTAATCTTCTGGCGGAGGAGTGCTGTCTTGGCAGGAGGGAAGAATTTGTTGAGAAACTCTTGCTCTACTTGGGCCCATGTTGTGAGGGATCTTGGTTTCAGTCCTTCTAGCCACTTCAATGCAGGTCCGGCGAGGGACCAACGGAAGGCCTTCATCTTGACATATTCTAGAGTAGTACCTTCAGCAAGAGTACGACGCATATACGAAAATAAACTATATATGAAAGACTTCCAAGATTGGGGTTTGCAACAACGATAACCAAGCATGCATAAGGCAAGAATAAAACAGATAATCATGTAAATCGCATCGAAGGACTAAGCTTTCGCCTTTTCCAACAGTTAAACAACTCTTTCAAGAAACCCTAATTGTATCTACTGATTTTATGTTTATAATCCAAGTTGTTAGCATGGACCTCCATTAGATGGGTAATAAATACATAACAAGTAGTAGATGCTCAAAACATGACAAAAGTTGGATCTTTACCTCAAGCACGCAGGGCAATCGTTGGGCTCGCCCCAACCCTAGAATTGGGTAGACGACTCACTCTTCATCACATTCGCAGACATCATTGATGGAAAGAAAATAACTTACATTAAACCAAACTGAAGAAAGTACAAACCGAACAAAGCCAGATCACCTTCGCTTCTTCGCTCTACTCGGCCTTTCTTTCTCTCTCTGCTACTACTTCTCCTACTGAAATTGAATTGTTGTGTGGTGGAATGAATAAAACTCAGCCCCCTAAGGCTTTATTTATAGGCTTCTAATCCTTGCTAATCAAGGATAGAAATCTCTATCTACATCTAAAGATAAAACATAAATAAAAGAACATTTATCTTTAAAGGGAAATATATCTAAAAGGCTAAAATATCTTCATGTGGATAAATCTTCTTCTCTATGGATAGATGTTGATAGATCTTGGATAGAATCGGACATCTTCGGCCCCAAGCAAGCCCAAATCGCGTCGGACAGCTCACCGCGTAACGCGGTCCAGGATAGTTGTCCTCGATATCGAGTAAAGTCCTCGATATCAAGTAAGTGTGGGTCGTCGACTTGGCTTCACTAGCTTGCTCGAGTAACTGGTCCTCGATCTGCTCGGACACTGGCTCTCAGGTCTTGTCGATATCGAGTAGATTACTCAATATCGAGTAAGTGTGGTCGATCATGGCTGGCCTGGTGTTGTAGAGCAGCCTCTTCTCGATACTGGTTCGGTCAGGTGATTCTGGGTTCGTCGATATCGATGAACTTCCTCGAAATCGAGGAGTGGTGTCACTCAGCATCGGGTTGTCTGGTCAGGTCGAGCAGCGCTCCTCGGCTCCTCGATCAAGCTCTCATCCTCGACTCCGGGCTGGCTTTCACTCCTTGTCGATATCGAGTGGATTACTCGATATCGAGTAACTCTCCGGAGTCGAGTTGGCTCGTCTTCAGTTCCTCGATCTGCTGCTCCTCGATCAGTGCCGCGCCCGGACAGTTTTTGTCGATATCGAGTAAAACTCGTCGATATCAAGTAGCCTTCAGCTTCCGTCTTTACTTCTTGGTTTTCTCCCAAAATGGCTCCAAATTCTGCAATATTAAACCAAAACTTATGTAGACCTCTATTTCTTGCAAATAAGCATATACTACATAAATTCATCATATTCCCATCCCTAGATATGCAAAGTATATAAAACATGGAGCTAAAATGTGCATTTCAACATGGCTATTTTAGTGGACATCACAGCCCCATATAAGTGTTCCATGGTTTGTCATGTTTTTTCCTCTTCTATAAGAAATCTGAGATGAAGTTCCTTGTGTGCTTAGGACTCTTCTTGACTCTTAATACTTGTTTGCTGAAATGTTCGAGTATATCTCTTATTTCTCAGCCTTTATAAGTATTATCAAGATGTCTCTCGATTTCTGTTTGCGTGGAAATTATGATTTCTCTTAAAGTTTATGTGTTGATGTCTATATGCTCTGTTCGGGGGTGAAATTTCACATCAAACATATTCAGATTCAATTACAGATCCATTCATAAAAGTGTATCGAGTCATTATATACATATCAAATAAATGTATTACAATTTGGGCATTCTATGTGTCTTACAAAACTCGATACAAATGGAAAAAACTAAAACATTGGGCGAGTGTTTATATACATATCAAGGCTCACCAATTTCTAAAAAATCTCTTGTTAAAGCTCCAAATACAGTCCGTTTGCAAGCGTCCGTGAGCAACGAATCCAGCTAAAAAGAAAGAGAAGAAAGCAAAATAATATTATTAAAGCAAGACATATACAGATTCAATTCAAATGGGCTAAAAATACAGCTTTAATGGGTTCACAAGAGAGCCTAAAAGGTCTGGACAACAAGCCCAGCCCGGATGTTTGCTATGGGCAGTTATTAAAGACAAAGAAAGGTGTAAAAAAAAAAGCAAGTCAGTAATTGCTCCAGTGCACAGTTGTGCAGTTACTGCACTAACTTCTCTAGTAAAAAAAAATGAAGAGAAACTGTAAGAGGGAGTGAACATAGGGTAGTGGGGTAGGCTATGCAACTGCTGCTATTACTCTATAAAAGGCTAATGTGTGGCATCAGTTTTTTTTTACAGAGGACACAAAAAAGAGAGCAAAGAAAAAAAAGCAATCAGACACGCATCAGCAAGAAAAAGAGAGGTAGAAGACAAAGTTTCTGCAGAGAAAAGAAGAAGGCAACAAGGTAGATTCATGGCTTCCGAAACCCCCCTTGCAAAGCTTTCATGCTTTACGCAAGTGGTAAAGGTTTTAGGGCACTAAACTACCTCCAAATTCTGTCAAATTGCTGCTGTATTGGGCTCTTGAAACCCCCCTTGCAAAGCTTTCATGCTTTACGCAAGTGGTAAAGGTTATGGAGCCTACAAAACTACCCAAAACCATGCCGAAATGCTGCTGAAATGGACTGTCGGAACCCACCCTTGGAAAGTTTTTATGCTTTAAGCAAGTGGTAGGGGTTCCGAAGTCCCAAATTCGTCCTAAACCATGGCGAAACTATGGCAAAATCTTTGCTAAAATCAGGCTTAAGAAAATAAAGGAAGGCAACAGTGGCCCTTTGGAAAACCTAACAGAGGCTAGACAATAAAAGTTTCTGTGTTCTTTCTAAAAAAGATGCTTTTGCCTAAACTATCACATAGCCCTCAACCCAAAACTTAACCATGAATGGAAATGCAAACATGAAATCAGGAATCATTCACCTGTTGGTTATTTAAAAAAAAAAAGAAAACAAAGTAACAAATTGTAACCATCGGGTTGACAGACTTGATTCAAATCTGGAAAACGGGAATTACATATAAAAAAAAAGAAACAAAAAGAAGCATATATGAATGCAAACTGATAATTCCCAAATTCATACGCTCAAATTCAATTCAGCCTATGACTAAGATTCTAAACAAAACTGTATATAAAGGACAAAAGGGAAGGTTAGACCAACCTGCTCAAACTCTTCGTTCTTTCAATTGTCCCAGGTCGAACTCTCCCTAGCGCCTCCTCAAATTTCCCAAGCCTGGAATTCCGACTACCAAAAACCGGAAGCCCTGAAATTGCAAATTGCAAGTCGCTAGGGAAAATTAGCCAATTCTAGAAATTGAGCAACTAATTGGGAGCGGGTGTGAACAAAAATTCAAGATTCAAGGAAAAATTGTTTAAACCCTAGTTGAAATAGCAAATCTGGGATAAACAAACCAAACCGGAGTCGAAACTCACGAGGCTGTCGGGGAGCACCGAGTGTTTGCACGGCCGGAGTTCGTCTGAGTCTTCTCCGACCTCCGACCTTCGACCTTTGACACCCCTTTATCCCACTGCTCGCTGGGTTCTCCGCCCAGTGAGCCTTCAAGCTGTAGAGGCTCTTGTTTGTCGTTATGATGAAGGCGAACAGAGGGCAAAAAGATGCAGACGGTGGAAAAATAAAGGGGTCGGGTCGGGTCACTTATTGATTAATTGGAATCATTAACAAAAGTCTGAGAATTGGGCTTGTGAGATTTTAAAACAATAAATAGATAAAAAAACAAACAGTAAACAAGCTTGCAAACAATTGCAAAATGGGCAAATGATGATATCGGTATATCACATGGCCTTCGGCTTGATTTTTAGTTAATTACAAAACTGTTCCACAAAATTATAAGAATTATAATCGGCACAAATTAAGAATTCGAGTTTAATAATAAAATATAAAGTTAAACTCGTCAAAAATTCTTTGTCAATTAATTCTAGTGGATCAATCTCAAACCGGCTTCAATAAAAACGAAGTCAAAATCTCAAATCTAGTTTCGCCAAATATAAACTCGGTTTAGGCAGAACTATGTAAAGACTTGATACTCTTTTACGAGTTACGTAGGAAATCTGATATCAAATTCAATATATATCGGATTCAGTCACCCTTCTCAAATTAAATAAAATTTGTCATTTTTAAGAACTACACAAGATTTGATCCTGTCCAAACGGGTACGTAGGTAGCTCGACATAAAGCAAAAAGCTCGTCGGGTTCAATCATCAAATAAAAATTAAATCGGTTCTTTCAGAACTACGTATAGACTTGATACTCCTTTACGAGTTACGTAGGAAATTCGGTATAAAATTCTAAATACCCAGAATTCAGTCACCGGTTACAAATTAAATCAAACGGTTTCAAAATAAAAGAACTACGTAAAGACTTGACGCCGTAAAAACGGCTACGTAGGTAACCCGATATTAAATCTCAAAATATGTCGGGCACAGTCGCTAATCCCTAAATTCACTTTTAAAATGAAAATGGGGTTAAAATTAAATCTAAATTAAATACACATGATTTTCCATGTAAGTGATAGCCGTTAAGTCGAGAAACCCTTCCACGAAGGTGTGCTCGATTTATTCGGATGATACACGAGAAAATCTCATGCATATGATAGTGTGATTTATGTTAGGGCTATCCTTCCGAGAAGGTGGGTCCCAATACGATCCAATGATGCATGAAAACCTTTAAGGGGGTAAAACACACAAACTCAAACACTCTGAACTACGTGAGGCTTGATTCTCTTCCAAGAGATACGTAGGCAACCCGTTAAAATTCGGGTGCAGCCCAAACACCAAAACCACTCAAATCTTGGTATCGATACGACTTCGAATCAAGAGGATAATCAAAAGGGGTCGAACTCAAATATTAAAAACTAAATAAAATGTGTTGTTCAATTATATCGCGCATTTTTTTTAACATATTTTTGGCACGCCCAGTGGGACCCTTTTTGCCTTTTCATCTCTTAGTTTTATTCGATACTAATATTTATCTATTTATTTTTTTGCAAGGAAAATGGCACCAAGGGCAATTGTGAAGTTCAATGAGCTACCCGCGACTTTCTTCGTGGAGGGTGGTCGTTGGTTGAGGAAGAGATCTTTCAAGGTGCAGTTTGAAGTGACTAGGGACTCCATCTCCGCCGAGATCCCAACAAGCAATGTGTTCGAGGCCATTGAGAAGGATGCAATGGTGCAGACTTGGGTCCCAAGAACATCCGTCCCTTCCTTGGGACGAAGTGACAAGAAGCCCGCCAAAGTCTTCATCAAGAGGAAGTCGGCTTATGTCCGAGTCGGGGAGGCCAGTGTGGCCAGTAGCAGTGAGAGCAGGCCGAACCGTGCTGTTTCCCAAGGGCCTATCATTCGAATTATCAAGAAAAATGATAATTCGGTGAAGGGCTCCATTCCACCGGTGGTTGAGACCAAGAAGGAGAACAAGCCCCGGAGGAGAAGGGGGCGAAAGTGCGGCTCCCAGCACGGGAAGGCTAGGGCACTTCGCAAGTTGGCCCCATCCCCGGCGTTGGACCTGGCCAACGCAACCCTATGGAAGGCCGCCAAAGACCTCATTGAGGCAAACAAGACTATCATCCCACCTCAAACCGCGAGCTCAAGCCATATTTTCTTTTGTTCAATTCCTTGGGATATGAACCATGTAGAACAAGTCATGGTTACCTCCTATTCGGAGGGAGAGGTCGAAGAAGGATCTGTAAAAAAGAGAGATCGGAAAGCCAAAGCTTCGAAGGTTAAAGTGTTGAAGCCTACGGAGCCTCAAAAGGATGTCCAAGCCTCTTTTCAAGCTCATGAAAAAGGAAAGAGCATAGTGGTGCCAAGAAAAGCTACCTCACTCCCCATTTATATGGAGGGGTATGAAGGGCGAATGACAAGGTCAAGGTCTAAGACCACGTCATATGCCGGCACAGTTACTCGTTCACTAAGTCCGCCAGCTATAACAAAAAAGAAACAAAGCTCTCCTTTATATGGAGATTCAAACTCATTATTTCATGAAGATGAGTTCCCGATGGCAGTTGTTAGCGGTATCAGATCAAATGATGGGTCCGAGGAGGAAGTTGAAAGCATGTCAGTGCTAGTTACTGGAGCCTCAACCGTTGAAGAACAACTTCAGGAGCTGCAGAAAAAGTTGGAGGAAAGAGATGCTCAAATACAACACCTCATGGATCAAATGCAACAACAAAATTCCGAAAATAGGCAAGAGCAAAGACGAGAGGAAAGTAGCTCCTCTATCTCTCCCCAAGAGATAAAGGATTTAATTGCTCAAGGGATTCGGGAATTTAAGATCTCCCAAAGTCCGCCAGTGATTGGCTATAGAAAGCCATACCCTGCGGATTATGATGCAATTCCTTTCCCTCCGCACTATCAAAGGCCGACTTTTGATAAATTTGACGGCATCCATGGTTCGCCTCATGAGCATCTAGCTCATTTTTACTCCGCGTGCGGAGAAACTGCTTTAAGCGATCAATTATTGATAAGGCAGTTCATCCAATCGTTAAGAGGATTCGCGTTTACACGGTATACACAGCTTCAGCCCGAGTCGATCCATACCTGGGATGACCTACAAAAAGAGTTTTTGGCCCAATTTTTGAGCTCAAAGGCCAAAGTTTTCATCATGGATCTTGCAAATGCTCATCAAAGGCCAAATGAGTCTGCAAATGATTTCATTGCAAGGTGGAGAAGCTTGCGACTACAATGCCCGAAAAAATTGAGTGAAGAAGCATGTGTGCAAATGTGCACTAACAACTTGATTCCCGAGCTAGCGGTGCATGTAGGCAATGCAGAACCTAAAGCTTTCGATGCTTTAGTGTCGAAGGCCTGCAATGTTGAGCGCCAATTGGCTTGGCGTAAAATCGGGGCGAGTCGGCCTGAAGTTAACGAAGTAAGGAAAGATGAGGGTAGAAAACCCGCGAAAAAAGGAGAATCGATGGCCACTTTCATTAAGCCCCAAGGAAAACCCTCCGGGAGTACTTCCAGGGCCAATGAGAAGGGTCAGGCCAAAGAGACTACTAAAAGGCTAACTCTTGAAGAGAGGAAGCAAAAGAAATACCCCTTTGATGATGAAGATGTAAGGGGTATATTCAGCGAGTTGATAAAGGAGAAAATGATATCTCTCCCGGAGTCAAAGAGGCCGAATGAAGTCACCCAAACGGGTGATCCGAGGTATTGCCCTTATCACCGTATTGTTAGTCATCCAATTGAAGACTGCTATGTTTTCAATGACATTGTCAAGAGGATGATCAACAAGAGTGAGATTGAAATCGAGGGAGTAAGCTCTAAAAACCAAACCGCTTCGTCAAATCCTATATCGATAGCGGAAGAGGTAGAGAGCAACCCTTCGTCGGAGGTTGTCAATGAGGATGCCATTCCTACAGTATCGTTGCCTTCGAAGGCCGTCCCCGTGCAGTTTCAAATGCGCAATGAGGTGCGTACTGTATGGGCCTATCCGGATATGCCAAGAGACGGGCCAGGTGGCATGTCTTTATATGACGTATTGATGCAAACCAACGTCGAAGAATCGTTTCCGCCGGATGGTGAGGGCGAGAATGGTTCTAACTGGCAGGTTTATGTAAGTCGGAAAAAGTCTCCTTCAAAGACCACCCGACGAGCAGGACCTACGGGCTTTAGGATGATCGGTAGGAAGCCCGAAAAGAAAAACAAGAAGAAGGGTAAGAAGAATAAGAAGCCCGAAATTATGTCCGACGAAGAGTATACTCAACCCGGACGTAAAATGTTCACTCTTATGGATTATATTCCAAAAGAGTTCTTGGAGGATGACTCTCCCGATGAAGAATTATTTCAGGAAGGTGAAGTTGTTGATGATCCTTCCGATGAAGAATTGTTTCGGGAAGGTGAAGTTTTTGATGATTCTTCCGATGAAGAATTATTTGGGAAGGTAAGGTCGTCAAGTGTTGTATGACCTCATGGGCCGACATGGTCGAGGAAGAAGAGGTCGATGAAATTTCTCTTCGGTAGGGAAAAAAGTTGTCTTCTCCTAAACCCAAGGAAAAAGAAAAGGGTAAGGAGTCACCTATTGGTGAGACATCAAAAACGGCAAATTTTGAGGAGGCGGTTGACAAAGAAGCTTCCATACCGAACCAAAAAGACAAGGGGGTTGGGGCTTCTAATCCAAAAGATGTTGCGCCACGAATGCCGATGTCTCTTCGAAAAGCTTCTTGCAAAGAGAAGGTGAAGTATGATGTTATCGGTCACTTAAAGCGCATTCCCGCACGTCTAAGTGTATATGATGCTTTACAAATATCGACCGACCTAAGGAAGGCTTTAATTCAAGCTCTCATGGATCCGGAAGATTATAAAGACCAAGTTGATCATGTAGAGGTCGACGAAGTCACGTCGTCTCCTCCGGTTCATTGCGCTTCTTGCATGGCATGTATAACCTTCTCCGATGAAGATCTCCAATTGGGGAGAAATGACCATAACAGGCCGTTATATGTAACGGGTATGGTCGGGGAGACAAAATTGAATAGAATCCTATTAGATTGTGGGTCTGCGGTGAACTTATTGCCTTTGCGGGCTTTGGAAGTGATGGGGTTATCCGTTGATCATCTATCGCCGACATTACTCACTATTCAGGGATTCAACCAAGTGGGGCAAAAAGCGCTAGGTGCTATCGCCTTAAAAGTGGTTCTAGATGATCTTTACAAAGATGCACTCTTCCATGTGATCGATGCCGGAACCTCTTATAATGCGTTGCTTGGAAGACCTTGGCTTCATGCTAGTAAATCAATCGCTTCTACACTTCACCATTGCTTAAAATACACCGATGAGAACGGGAATGAGAGAACTATCCGAGGTGATAGTGATCCTTTTCAAGGTGAAAGCGTTAACTACGCGGACGCCAAATTTTACAAGGCGGTGCATTGTAGTCCTAGCACTCGTTCAGAAGCGAAAAAGGAAAGTAGAAGTGAAAGTCCTCAAAAAGAAGAGATTGGCCAAAAAGAGTTGTCACCGCCTAAAATCTCTCTTGTTTGCAAGAAGGAGATGCAAGTGACTCGTCCAAAGGTGTTGTTCAAATACACACCTAAAGACAAGCGCCAACCCGGTCAAAAGCCGTTATGTGCCACGGAGAAGGGCATGAATTCTTTAATGACAAGTTACACTTGTCCTCTCCGCAAGATTGACCAATCCGTGCCTAAGAAGAAGTTGGTCATTCATCGGCATTTCGGAGAGAAAAGAAATGAAGACACGAGGGTACTGTTCAAGGGCGAGTCGTCGAAGTTGCCCGATGAACAGGTCCCTTCAAAGCTTGATAAAAAAGTCAAAATTAAGGTGGCAAAACCCTCGTGGAAATATAAAACCCAACAAAACCCCCCTAGCAAGATCTCGATGGATGATTTCCAGCTTTCGCAAGAAGGCGAGTTCTTATCGGCCAAATTCTTAGAGCCTATGACTCTTACAAGTCATGAGCAAAGTATGTTCTTGCAAGAGACAACAAACGCTCCGAGAGTCTCGGTCTTTGGTAGACTAGGAGTAAGTTCTCCGAATGTTTCTGTGTTTCAGAGACTTGGAGAAGCTAGTGTGTCCAAGAACAAGAAGGTCAATGGCAAGAAAAATAAGAAGTGGAAGCTTAAGAAAAAGAAGTCAAGAGCTCCTACTTGCAAGCTGGAGGATCCAATGGATACTCAAATGGAGGAGGTGAACATGGTGTTGGCCTCTAGTGAGAGTGAATCGGCTGAAGACTCAAAGGATTTTGTTAACATAATCCAGCCGGCTCCACCGGAAATGGAGGATGGTGGTCAAGCCACGGTCGATAAACTTCTAGAGATTAATCTCGGGAGTGTCGAAAATCCTAAACCTGTTTTTGTTAGTGCTATCTAACAGACAAGGAAAAAGGATTATATGAGGAGCTTCTCCATGAATATCGAGATGTGTTTGCTTGGGGGTACCAAGACATGCCTGGATTAGATCCAAAGGTGGCAATGCATAAGTTGTCCATCTCACAAGAAGAGAAGCCGGTAAAGCAAGCGCAACGCCGTTTTCGGCCCGAGTTGACTGTACAAATCAAAGTTGAAGTCAATAAGCTCATCGAGGCCGGATTCATTCGGGAGGTCCAATACCCAATATGGTTGGCTAACATTGTTCCCGTAAAGAAGAAAAATGGTCAACTGCGCATCTGTGTTGATTTCAGGGACTTAAATGAAGCATGTCCCAAGGATGAGTTCCCTCTTCCCTTAACCGAGCTCTTGGTTGATTCCACTACAGGGTTCCAAGCCTTGTCCTTTATGGATGGATTCTCGGGTTACAACAAAATCAAAATGCATCCCGAAGATGAAGAACTAACGACTTTCCGTACACCATTAGGCACGTATTGCTATACTGTGATGCCTTTCGGGTTAAAGAATGCTGGGGCAATCTATCAAAGAGCCATGACGGTCATTTTTCATGATCTTCTTCACAACAACATTGAGTGTTATGTAGATGACCTTGTGGTGAAGACAAAGAAGAGGGAGGATCATATAAATGATCTTAAAATAATTTTTGAAAGGTTGCGCAAGCACCAGTTGAAAATGAATCATCTTAAATGCGCCTTTGGTGTAACATCGGGAAAGTTTCTTGGTTTCGTTGTTCGATGTCGAGGAATAGAAATTGATCCTGATAAAATTAAGGCGATCATGGAAATGCCAGCTCCGAGGAATCTCCGTGAATTGCGAGGCTTGCAAGGCAGGCTTGCTTATATTCGACGGTTCATTTCGAACCTAACGGGGAGATGTCAACCCTTTCTAAGGTTGATGAAGAAAGATGTTCCCTTCGTTTGGGATCAAGCTTGCCAAAATGCCCTTGAGAGCATCAAGAAGTACTTGACCGATCCGTCGGTTCTTATGGCACCAGTTCAAGGAAGGCCCTTGATTTTGTACATCGCAAGTCTTGAGCGATCGTTAGGGGCTATGTTGGCTCAAAATAATGATGACGGAAAGGAAAATGCCTTGTACTACATCAGCCGAACAATGGTGGGGCAGAACAAAAATATTCCTCTATGGAGAAGATATGTCTAGCGTTGATCTTTGTCATCCAAAAGCTACGGCATTACCTTTTATCCCACCAAATCACATTAATATCCAAAGCTGATCCTTTACGGTACATCTTATCAAAAACCGTGTTGTCGGGATGATTGGCCAAATGGGCTATGCTTCTAGCTCCTTTTGACATCAAATATGTGCCTCAAAAGGCAGTAAAGGGGCAAGACATAGCTGATTTCTTAGCAGCCCATCCTACTCTGGATAATGAGGAGTTGTCGGATGATTTGCCGGATGAAGAAGTCTTTATGACGGAGGAAAAATCTTGGCAGTTATATTTCGATGGCGCTGCAACAAAAAGAGGGGCTGGTGTGGGTATTATTTTCATTACCCCAAGTGATGGAATAGTGCCTTATTCATTTTCTCTTTTGGAGAATTGCACAAATAATGTGGCAGAATATGAGGCACTCATTATCGGCTTGGAGATAGCTCTTGAAATGCGTGTTGATCCATTGAAGGTGTTTGGTGACTCTCAATTAGTCGTTAGACAACTAAATGGGCAATACAAGGTCAAAAACGCAAACTTGATCCTTTTGTATCAAAGAGCTAAATATCTCACACATCAATTCCGCCAAATTGAAGTGGTGCATATATCGAGGTGTGAGAATGACAAGGCATACGCTTTGGCAAAATTAGCTTCATCATTGACGTTGCCAAATGAAAGGGAAATTCAGGTTACCATCGGTGAACGTCATTTGCTTATGCCATCATCGGAGCGAGATGAGCTAAAAGAAGAGGTGGAGGTTGCTTCCGTTTATGAAATTGAGGAAGAAATGGATTGGCGACAACCACTTGTTGAATATCTTCGTCATGGAGTCCTCCCCGATGATGCGAAAAGGAGGGTGGACGGTAAAAGACGAGTGCCAAGATTCTTACTTAAGAATGATACTTTGTATCGAAGAACATTTAACGGAATCTTGCTAAGGTGCTTGTCCAAAGAAGAAGCTAAATACATTCTAGCCGAAACTCATGCTGGAGTGTGTGGAGCGCATCAGGCAGGTCCTAAATTGGCTAATCAAATCAAACGGTTAGGCTACTATTGGACTACTATGGTGAAAGATGCTATGGACTTCGCTAAAGCTTGTCACGCTTGCCAAATTCACAGCGACTTCATACATCAACCTCCTCAAATGCTACATCCTACTACTTTGTCATGACCTTTCAATGCATGGGGTCTTGATGTGGTAGGGAGCATAAAGCCATCTTCTTCCCGAGGTCACCAATATATTTTGGCGGCTACGGATTATTTCTCTAAATGGGCCGAAGCGATACCTTTGAAGGAGGTGGGAGCTAAAGAAGTCGCCAATTTCATAAAGACTCATTTGATTTCTCGATATGGAGTGTCTTCGAAGATCATCTCCGATAACGCTCTTTACTTCAAGAATCAAATGTTGGTGAAGTTGAGCGAGAAATTCGGGTTTAAGCATAGCTTTTCATCTAGGTATAATCCATCATCAAATGGCCAAGCTGAAGCATCTAATAAAGTGCTATGCAAAATTCTCAAAAAGATGGTCTCGAAATCGAAGAGAGATTGGCATGAACGGTTATCGGAGGCATTATGGGCTTACCGGACTACCACCCGAACATCGACAGGTTGTACACCATACAACTTGGTCTTTGGATCCGAGGCTGTGTTGCCACTAGAGATACAATTGCCATCTCTAAGAGTAGTAGTTCAACTTACCGACCCCGAAGAGAATGTCAAAATCCGTTTGGCCGAGCTTGAAGCATTAGACGAGCTCAGGCTAGCAACACAACAAAAGCTTGAAATCTACCAGGCTCAAGTAGCTGGGGCATTCAACAAGCGGGTCAAGTTACGTTCATTCGCTATTGGTGACTTGGTTCTTACCATTCGACGACCAATTGTCATTAATCGAAAAGCGCAAGGAAAGTTTGAATCAAAATGGGATGGTCCGTATGTGGTGACCAAAGTTTTTCCCAAAGGTGCATATGAGCTCTCAAATACCGAAGGCGAAGTGGTATATTCATGTGTGAACGGAAAATTTGTGAAAAAGTTTTTTACATGAAGTTTGAGAGTCAGAACGTCAAGAACTACGTTAAGACTTGATCTCCAACAAGGAGTACGTAGGACGTTTGACATCAAAATCATTTGTCAAATTCAATCGGAGGGGGGGGGGGGGGGGGAACCGGGTTCGCATATGATGGTCGGGTCATTTGGGAAACCCTTCCTAGAAGGTGGGCCCAGATAATCCGAGTGATGCGGTAAAAAAAAAGAAAAAAAAAAGAAGAACAAAAAAGAAGGAAAAAAAAAAGAAGAAAAAAAAAGAAAGAAAAGAAAAATCCCGGTAAAAAAATGGTGAATGAAAATATGGACTTGAAAGTTAGTCCGAAATGAGGCACTCTGGAGCATATGTGAAAAAACGGGTGCCCGAAAGAACTACGAATGGCTTGATCCCTCAGAAAGAGGGTACGTAGGCAGTCTAGCTAGTAAAAAACGCTAGATGCAGCCCCAAAAACAAACACAATACCAATTGCCCTCTTAAATGGAGAGTGAGTACATTTTTCGTAAGAATGTGTCGCTTAAGGATAGACCAGTGTTTTGGTCAAGTTCAGGTTGGTGTTGAGGTATTGTTTAAATAAAATGAGTTCAGGTTGGAGTTTGACAAATTAGTTATAGAGCATGGCTTATAAAATACAAGGGATGCTATCACTCTTTATGTCGAGTTGAATATGGGTTACCGATGGATCGAAGAGTATAGAGATGAAATCTTTTGAGTACATGCAACATACATGTAGGGGCATATGCTTGTCCTTCCTAAGAAGCAAGGAAGGAGGAATTTTGTCATAGCAATAAGTTGTGTTGATTTGATAGTAAGTTCTGGAGAGCTCTTGTATCTAAAAAAAAAGTGTTTGCATGTATTCATAAAAAAATGTATTTGCAAAATCAAATAGGGGCCTAAAAGTTCTTAAAGCATAAAAAAAATGATGAAAGGAAAAATTTGCTAACTACATAGAGGCGAATGAAGTAAAAGCAGCAATGAGAGTTTGGAGGTGAGCTTTCTTCGAATTGAGATCCTCCAGCTTCGCCTTGCCTTCCCGCTCCAGCTTTTCTAGACTTCGTTGTCTCTCCGTAGTGAGCTGGATACGATGCTCAGCTTCAAATCTTCTCTTTGTTAGCCCCTCTTGGTTCCTAGCAAGATTGTTCTTCAAGGTTCAAAGCTTTTCTTCCGCTAGCAAAACCTCCCTTTCTTGCTCTTTAATAGCAAGTTCTTGCCCTTTTATAGCAAGAGAGTCTTCCTCCACCTGAGCTAATGTCTTCTTTTCAGAGGCAAGATCCTCATTACAGTGAGAAAGAGTGGTAGATACCTCATTCAAAGCAGTAGAGTCGATAGTGCTCTCTGCTGCAGCTATAGTTTCCATCTTCTCAAAAAGATGGTTGACTTGGGAAACTATCCAAAAAACACTACTATCATCCACTTTGGCAGCCTTGGTAGTGAGCTTCAATACCTCCAAGTGTTTAAAAACTTCATCTCGAGTAGACAACAAAGTCAAAGCAGATTGAGAAGCTATAATAGTTTTAGCAATGGCTTTGATACCTTCCATGACCGTTGTGCGGAGGTAGGGCTGCACCGAGTCAGGAAATAGACTATCCAAGGAGGTCGGTGCATTCTCAATGGGAGCAGATGAAGCTAGCGCATTCTTAATGGGAGTAGGTGAAGCTGGTGCATTCTCAATGGGAGCAGATGAAGCTAGTGCATTCTCAATGACAGCAGAGGAAGCTAGTGCATTCTCAATGGGAGCAGATGAAGTTAGTGCATTCTCAATGGGAGCAGATGAAGTTGGTGCATTCTCAATGGGAGCAAAGTCTGGCAAATTCTGTATCGGCTCAAGAGGCTGCTGTTGTAGCCCAGCAATCAAACCATCATCAGCTTCACTGTTAATGGTGCTAGCATCTCCAAATTGGTAGAGGTCGCTCCGGTAATATCAAAATCATGTTCCGGATCGCTGTCATCGTAATCCTCTTCATCTGAGTAGTACTCACTTTGAAAAGTCAAGTTCCTTGCTGCAGTAACATCAAAGAGAGATTTTAAAAATATGGTCAAGAGCATAAAAAAAAAGAGAGAAAAAGGAGATAAAAAAAATGTGAGAAGTAAAAGGTTGCACCTGCGTTTCCAGTGCCTAAATCCTCCAACAACATGGGGCGTTTATGTCTCGGCTTCTTTCTCTTAGGGTGTAACTCACTACTCGAGGAACTGTTAGAGTTTTCCCTTGTCACATTTACAGGCACTAGGGGACCTTTATGGCTTCCTTTTGCTACCTCGGCAGACATTGAGATGTGTTCTGGGCAACTCTCCAACGCATCTTCAGGAATTGGGAGACTTCCTAAGTCCTCGTTTGCCACCATCGACGGTACTGGTGAACTGATGATAGGCGAGCCAAATAGTTCACTAGAGGAAGGTTCAGCTGCGTCAGAAGTCTTCCTAATGTCTTTGAATCTGCTAACCACCTTCCTAATATCAGCGATATTATAAACATTATCTTTGATACGAGCATTTCCCTTTGTCAAAGTCACATTGACCTTTTTGATCGATTGACTTAAATAGGGAGTCGAAACTGCAATCCACCAGGAGAAATACCACCAAGTACATTGCCCATGAAAACTGGAATGGGATATATCGAAAAGATCACTAGTATTCTTCCTGAACAGACGAGCATAGCGATCAGCAATGTCCTCCAAAGATCTTTGAGATCTATGATGAAAGCCAAATGTCAAATTGTTAGTAGGCACTCCCTGATCAAAACCAAACTGACGAGCAAACCTATTCGGGTAGTAAGGCTCCAAGAGTGAAGATCGGCCCACCCGAACCGGTAATACAGCTGAGCGTAAGCAAACTAAACGCTCAAAGTCAGTGTTTGAAATTCCATCAACATCGGCCAGATCTAGGTCAACCCTTGCCCCGAATGGTATGATGCGGTATCGAACATGTTGATCGTGTCTCATTATGTATCTGGCCTTGTGAATCCCATGTGTCTCACCGTTGAGCCCCGCGCAACGCTTCAAAAGAGGGTAATCGCTAGGGAAGTCACTATCAGCATTGCTTCGATATAAACCAGGAAAATACTCAGATAGCCAACCGATCACAAAGTGAATTCCAAAGCTAGGATTTGCACTTCCAGGATGCATAGGGTGTGTTGCCATTTCATTAAGACCATGGTAGACATGACCTAGAACCGTGGGTGCAAGTGAGACCTGTGTGCCCCGAGCCATCAAACAAGCCATCACAAATGTCTCGGGTCAAACTGCTCGAGGGTACTGTGGCAAAGCAAATCTGCTCAACATGAGGGCTAAAAATGCGGCAAGCTCAACTTATTCATTTACTTCTAGAGGGAGCAAATCCTTCTTATGCATGTTCTTAGTATGGGACGAGGAGCTCGTATGGAAAGTTTGCTTGACTTTGATAGTAATATCAGAGCCTTCTGCAATGGCCACATAGATCTGTTCTCCCCGATAAAAATGAGCTAACCAGTTTTCCCAAGAAATCCATTCATATCCATGATGCGGACAAAGATCAGCATGGGTTTGCAAAAGCTCTGCAACAGTGCAAGGGAACTGGTTTTTATCATAGAGTTGCTCGTTGGGCGGTAGAAACTCCTCATAAGGCTCACCAAGAATTGGCAAGCCTGCAATCTGCTTCAAATCATGGAGAGAAATCCCAAGTTCACCACTTGCGTGATGTAAGGTGTTCGTTAAGGGACTCCAAAGCTCGCAGAAGGCCCTCCAGACCTCTTTGTTGTACATGTAGGGAAAGCGTGAAATTGCTACAAGACCATAAATACCAGCCTGATGCAAAATGTTTTCATGTTGGTTCATCATCTTCTCGGTCCATTCCATCAAGCAGGGCATGAAAGTGGCTAGGCCACTAAAAGAGAAACTTGATCCCCAATTCTATCTCCTTTCTAACAGACTTTTGAGTGCGGGATAAAATTCCTCATCAAGAGGGAGCTTGGTTGGGTGCTCGTCGACCTGAACTTTATCCAGGAAGATACCAGTAAATCTCTTACCGAAATCTTTAGTGGTTTGTACACAACCTTTATCATCATCACGGAGGAATCGCAAGCTACCGTGAAAAGTGTCCTCTTTCCTCGTCCACGTCCTCAGTGAGGGGAAGTGCTTAGGAACAGCAATCTCTCGAATTGAATAGGACCTGGGATAAACAGGACTATAATCAAGTTCATGACCATCGGTTCCCAAAGCTCTTTGAGGCGGAGTGTCTCCATAAGCATTCATTTTGAGAGCCTAAAAGAGTGTTCATCAAGTTAGAAAATCAAAAGAAGTAGACGAACTTTGAATATGTTCGATGAGGTTCCTACAAATTCAAAGTTCGGGGGCAACTATTCGGGGGTGAAATTTCACATCAAACATATTCAGATTCAATTACAGATCCATTCATAAAAGTGTATCGAGTCATTATATATATATAAAATAAATGTATTACAATTTGGGCATTCTATGTGTCTTACAAAACTCGATACAAATGGAGAAAACTAATACATTGGGCGAGTGTTTATATACATATCAAGGCTTACCAATTTCTAAAAAATCTCTTATTAAAGCTCCAAGTACAGTCCGTTTGCAAGCTTCCGTGAGCAACGAATCCAGCTGAAAAGAAAGAGAAGAAAGCAAAATAATATTATTAAAGCAAGACATATGCAGATTCAATTCAAATGGGCTGAAAATACAGCTTTAATGGGTACACAAGAGAGCCTAAAAGGTCTGGACAACAAGTCCGGCCCGGATGTTTGCTATGGGCAGTTATTATAGACAAAGAAAGGTGTAAAAAAAAAAAAGCAAGTCAGTAATTGCTCCAGTGCACAATTGTGTAGTTACTACAGTAACTTCTCTAGTAAAAAACAAATGAAGAGAAACTGTAAGAGGGAGTGAAAATAGGGTAGTGGGGTAGGCTATGCAACTGCTGATATTACTCTATAAAAGGCTAATGTGTGGCATCAGTTTTTTTTTTACAGAGGACACAAAAAAGAGAGCAAAGAAAAAAAAGCAATCAGACACGCATCAGCAAGAAAAAGAGAGGTAGAAGACAAAGTTTATGCAGAGAAAAGAAGAAGGCAACAAGGTAGATTCATGGCTTCTGAAACCCCCCTTGCAAAGCTTTCATGCTTTACGCAAGTGGTAAAGGTTTTGGGGCACTAAACTACCTCCAAATTCTGTCAAATTGCTACTGTATTGGGCTCTTGAAAGCCCCCTTGCAAAGCTTTCATGCTTTACGCAAGTGGTAAAGGTTTTGGAGCCTACAAAACTACCCAAAACCATGCCGAAATGTTGCTGAAATGGACTCTCGGAACCCACCCTTGCAAAGTTTTTATGCTTTAAGCAAGTGGTAGGGGTTCCGAAGTCCCAAATTCGTCCTAAACCATGGCAAAACTATGGCAAAATCTTTGCTAAAATCAGGCTTAAGCAAATAAAGGAAGGCAACAGTGGCCCTTTGGAAAACCTAACAGAGGCTAGACAATAAAAGTTTCTGTGTTCTTTCTAAAAAAGATGCTTTTGCCTAAACTATCACATAGCCCTCAACCCAAAACTTAACCATGAATTGAAATGCAAACATGAAATCAGGAATCATTCAGCTGTTGGTTATTTAAAAAAAAAAGAAAACCAAGTAACAAATTGTAACCATCGGGTTGACAGACTTGATTCAAATCTGGAAAACGGGAATTATATATATAAAAAAGAAACAAAAAGAAGCATATATGAATGCAAACTGATAATTCCCAAATTCATACGCTAAATTCAATTCAGCCTATGACTAAGATTCTAAACAAAACTGTATATAAAGGACAAAAGGGAAGGTTAGACCAATCTGCTCAAACTCTTCGTTCTTTCAATTGTCCCAGGTCGAACTCTCCCTAGCGCCTCCTCAAATTTCCCAAGCCTGGAATTCCGACTACCCAAAACCGGAAGCCCTGAAATTGCAAATTGCAAGTCGCATGGGAAAATTAGCCAATTCTAGAAATTGAGCAACTAATTGGGAGCGGGTGTGAACAAAAATTCAAGATTCAAGGAAAAATTGTTTAAACCCTAGTTGAAATAGAAAATCTGGGATAAACAAACCAAACAGGAGTCGAAACTCACGAGGCTGTCGGGGAGCATCGAGTGTTTGCACGGCCGGAGTTCGTCTGAGTCTTCTCCGACCTCCGACCTTCGACCTTTGACACCCCTTTATCCCGCTGCTCGTTGTGGCTTCTCCGCCCAGTGAGTCTTCAAGTTGTAGAGGCTCTTGTTTGTCGTTATGATGAAGGCGAACAGAGGGCAAAAAGATACAGACGGTGGAAAAATAAAGGGGCCGGGTCGGGTCACTTGTTGATTAATTGGACTCATTAACAAAAGTCTGAGAATTGGGCTTGTGAGATTTTAAAACAATAAATAGATAAAAAAAACAAACAGTAAACAAGCTTGCAAAAAATTGCAAAATGGGCAAATGATGATATCGGTATATCACATGGCCGTCGGCTTGATTTTTAGTTAATTGCAAAACTGTCCCACAAAATTATAAGAATTATAATCGGCAGAAATTAAGAATTCGAGTTTAATAATAAAATATAAAGTTAAACTCGTCAAAAATTCTTTGTCAATTAATTCTAGTGGATCAATCTCAAACCGGCTTCAATAAAAACGGAGTCAAAATCTCAAATCGAGTTTCGCCAAATATAAACTCGGTTTAGGCAGAACTACGTAAAGACTTGATACTCTTTTACGAGTTACATAGGAAATCTGATATCAAATTCAATATATATCGGATTCAGTCACCCTTCTAAAATTAAATCAAGTTTGTCATTTTTAAGAACTACGCAAGATTTGATCCTGTCCAAACGGGTACGTAGGTAGCTCGACATAAAGCAAAAAGCTCGTCGGGTTCAATCGTCAAATAAAAATTAAATCGGTTCTTTCAGAACTACGTATAGACTTGATACTCTTTTACGAGTTACGTAGGAAATTCGGTATAAAATTCTAAATACGCCGAATTCAGTCACCGGTTACAAATTAAATCAAACGGTTTCAAAATAAAAGAACTACTTAAAGACTTGACGCCGTAAAAACGGCTACGTAGGTAACCCGATATTAAATCTCAAAATATGTCGAGCATAGTCGCTAATCCCTAAATTCACTTTTAAAAGGAAACTGGGGTTAAAATTAAATCCAAATTAAATACACATGATTTTCCGTGTAAGTGATAGCCGTTAAGTCGAGAAACCCTTCCACGAAGGTGTGCTCGATTTATTCGGATGATACACGAGAAAATCTCATGCATATGATAGTGTGATTTATGTTAGGGCTACCCTTCCGAGAAGGTGGGTCCCAATACGATCCAATGATGCATGAAAACCTTTAAGGGGGTAAAACACATAAACTCAAACACTCTGAACTACGTAAGGCTTGATTCTCTTCCAAGAGATACGTAGGCAACCCGTTAAAATTCGGGTGCAGCCCAAATCACCAAAACCACTCAAATCTTGGTATCGATACGACTTCGAATCAAGAGGATAATCAAAAGGGGTCGAACTCAAATATTAAAAACTAAATAAAATGTGTTTTTCAATTATATCGCGCATTTTTGTTCAACATGCTCATATGTGTTATTCTCTCTCATATCTATGCTAAATTGAAACTTTGAGATTATGTATGGTTGCTTACTGAATATGTGTTCAATTTCTGATGCTTGAAATTCATTTTTGCCGATGTATGCCATATCTTCATGTTATTCCATTCATATGAAATATGTATTGAAGTTCTTGAATGTGTCAAGAATCTTCCTAGCTTGTGATATTTGATTGATGGATTTTTTTTTTGTGTTTATCATATAATTTTCAGCATCTTAAAGTGTCTTGTACTTGCTTGACAATTTCTTCTTGATATGGAATATCTATGGTTCTTCCTTAAAGTTTCTAAGTGCTGATGTGCCTCCTCTTCTATCATTTATCCTATGCCTTCTCCATTATTATCAATTGTGGCTTTTACATTATCATGAGTTGAGACTCTTGCCTATTCATTTGGTTAAGTTTGGTTCCTAAAGTTTTTTTTCCGATAGAATTCTTGCTAGAATTCATAAGTTGGTTATTACTCTTTATCATGGTAATATTGATGCTTGCTTTCTTGCTAACTCTATGGTTCAAGAGAGCAAACTTGTAAACTCTTTTTAGGCTTGTGTGCAGCTGCTTGTACCTTTCATTTCTTGTCTTATGTGACATGGATTTGGATAGCTTCTCTTGCTTGCCTTGGTCTCTTGTTGATAATGTGTTTTTTTTTGACCCTTTATCTTGAGATATTAGGTTCAGTTTCTGTCACATATATGGATATATGTTATGAAATTCCTTCTTGCCTTAGCTTAAAACTGGTTCATTAATTGCATAACTACCAATCAGTTGAGCTATTTTGAACTGCTGCACTTTATACTGATTCATGATATATTGATGTAGAAATTTCATGCTCTTCATTGGTAGTTACATGTGTTTTATAGGCATTTGCTCAAATATGTTTTTCCTTCTCATTTTTGCATAATCTCAGATGAAATGAAGTTTTGAATGTGGGGAATTTCTATGGTTGTTTGTATGGTCCAGAGGAAAACCTTATGTTTTTTTCACTTGGCTTATTGATAAGTTTGGGATACCCGATCCTTCGCCCGTGGACTCAAGATCAAGAACCACATCGTATATTTGCCTGATCTTGCAATGCTCTTCCAATATCTCTTGATTAAATAATTAAGTGAACTAATTAATTAAACTAATTATAGCGACAGAAAAAGGGAAAGCGAGGGAAGAAGCTGCAGCGCTCGTAGGTGGTCTCGGGCACACTGGCGCTACGCCTCAGGGTGTGCGAGAGTGCTGGAACTGCTGGCTTTTGGGTTGCGCTCGTTGGAAGCGAGAGCGAAGACGAGCGAGAGCGAGCGAGGGCGAGACTCCGAAGACACCGGCTTGTGCGAGCGAGAGCCTGGAGACCCGTGGGTGATGCCGCTGGAGCGAAGGGAGCGCAGGAGCGAGATTGAGGGCGAGAGCGAGAGCGAGTGCCGGAAGCACAGCGCTCGCAGCGAGCGGGTGCGGGTGCGAGTGTCACCAAGCGCCGGCCTCTCTCCTTGCGACGCTTCCTAGGATCCGGTGAGTGTTCGGCCTTAGGGTTGCCGATGGTGATCAATGGAATGATGATGGTGAATGGGTGCCGAACAAAAGAACACAAGAGCATAAGGCTTTTGGGATTGATAATCGAAGAACCCTTAATCCATAAAGGGTTTCTCCAATTCTATTCAATCTAAGAAATTCAAAGTACATGTGAATGATTAAATAGAAAAGCTATGGGAGATCTAGCCAATCCTTCCTCGCAAAGGAAAGGGGTTTGGATAGATCTATTCTATCTAAAGATAAGTAAAACATTCCTCACATAATTAATTCCTATTAAAGATAGAATTTAAATAACTTGGTGTACAAGAATTAATCTAGAAGAGATATAATCCTTGTAACTTATTAAATCTACTTACATAAAATAACACGAATTAATTAATGGAATAATTAATATCGGCCCAACACAAGATGTGTACTTGACATGGGCCTTGTTGACACTCGACAGGGCTTGGCCCACTCGACATAGTGTGGTCTCGAGTGGCCCATGTGTTTGTCGAGCTCCATTATCTTCATGGCGGATGTTGTCGAGCCTGCATGAGCTTTGTTTGAGAACGGAAGCTCATTTCTTGTGTTGGGGGAGTAGCTTTGAGCCAAGTGATCCAGGGTGGCCTGAACCCTTGCTCCATCGTCCCTTGGTAACGGACAAGAAGGGCTTTGGTTGCATCTTGAATCTTCTTGCCCCTTGCACGAGTGATAGGGCCATCGAATGGAACCTTCATATTGTCCTCAATGTCACCAAGACTCATCGATAATTGCACTGCATCATTCTCCTCCACTTGACTTCGATTTGTCCTCAAATCATCGTCAGAGTCATCATCATGCACGAACAAGGATAGATCGGCGACGTTTGATGTAGAATGGACGCTGTACTTATCGGCAGGGAGATCCAGCTTGTATGCATTAGGACCCATCTGTTGAACCACTCTGAATGGTCCATCTCCCATGGGGTCCAGCTTAGACTTCTGTTGTTGCGGAAACCTTTCCTTCCTCAAATGCAGCCATACCAGATCACCAACGTTGAACTGCACATCCTTGCGATGCTTGTCCTTTGCGGCCTTGTATTACGCAGTCTTCCTTTCCAGTTGTGCCTTGATAAGCTCATGCAAGCGCTTGATGAAGTCCACTTGCTTAGCTGCATCTATGCTCTCCTTTTCCTTGAGTGGCCGAGGCATCATGTCCACTAGGGTTAGTGGCTTTCGGCCATAGACTACTTCGAAGGGGGTTTGCTTCGTCGCAGAGTGCCTAGACCTGTTATATGCAAATTCTACAAATGGTAGGCATTCTTCCCACCTCTGGAGGTTAGTTCGCAGCATGTCTCTAAGGAGAGCCCCAAGAGTTCTATTTGTGACCTCAGTTTGGCCATCAGTTTGTGGGTGAAAAGAAGTAGAAAATAGCAATTTTGTACCCAACTTAGACCATAAAGTTTTCCAAAAAGAGCTTAAGAATTTAGAGTCACGATCAGACACTATAGATAAAGGCAATCCATGTAAGCGAACAACATCTTTAAAGAATAAGTGTGCAACATGAATAGCATCATCAGTTTTGTGGCAAGGAATGAAATGAGCCATTTTGGAAAATCTGTCTACAACAAGATAGAATCATGACCTTTAGAAGTTCTAGGTAATCCGACAATAAAATCCATAGAAACATCTTCCCAGGGTGCATTAGCAATAGGCAAAGGTTGATATAGACCATTAGAGTTGGCTTTCGACTTAGCCTTAGTACAAGAGACACAACTTTTGACAAATCTTAGCACATAATTAGACATTTTGGGCCAAAAGTAATGTTCCTTAAGTCCTGCTAGTGTTTTGTTGAAATCACCATGTCCCCTAGACTCATGAATTTCTTGGGTTAACAATCGACGAATAGAAGAAGATGGGATACAAAGCTTGCCCATCTTAAACAAATAACCATTATCAAGAAAATATGAATCAACTTAACCTTTGGACATACATTGCGCATAAATAGTTTTAAACAAACCATCAGAAGCATATAGTTCCTTTATCAATGCATCCATATGGTTTAGGAGGACATACCTGTGGTTTAGGAGGACATAACACATTATCCTTTCCCTTCTTGTGGTGAACCACATAGGAAAAGGTCTCCAGAAACTCCACCCATCGAGCAAGTTGCATGCTGAGCACTGCTTGTCCTTTGAGGTACTTCAGAGCTTCATGATCCGAATGAATCACAAACTCCTTAGGCCAAAGGTAGTGCTGCCATGTCTGTAAGCATCTGATAAGCACGAAGAGCTCCTTGTCGTAGGTAGAATAATTGAGCTCAACGGAGCCCAACTTCTTGCTAAAATAGGCAATCGGGCGCCTATTCTGAAGAAGAACTCTACCAATGCCTATGCCAGAAGCATCACACTCGAGTTCAAAAGGTTGCTAGAAGTCGGGTAGTTGCAGCACTAGGGCATGGGTGAGGCGATCCTTGAGAGCGTCGGATGCCCTCTAATGTGCGTCAGTCCAGCGGAACGTCACATCCTCCTTGGTCAGCTCATATAGGGGGGCGGCAACAGTGCTGAAGTCTTTGACGAAGCATCGATAGAAGCCAGAAAGGCCGAGAAATGAGCAGACATGTGTAGGAGTCTGGGGCTGGGACCACTCCTCAATAGCGTGAACCTTCTCATCATCCACCTTTAATCCAAATGCAGACATTACAAACCCAAGGAAAATGGTATACTCGGATGCAAAAGAACATTTCTTTAAATTGGCATATAATTTCTCTTTCCTAAGACAATAAAAACCAATTTTAAATGACTAAAGTGATCATGCAGGTTCTTGCTATAGATTAAAATATCGTCAAAATAGACAACGACAAATTTCCCTAAGTAACGTCTAAGCACATGGTTCAAAAGCCTCATAAAAGTAGAAGGAGCATTGATGTCCATGTTGTATGCCATGTTTTTATTTGCATTTCAGCTCCTTATTCCATCATTTTATGCATTCTGGGGTGGGAATATAGCGAATTTGTGTAGTTTATGCTTATTTGCCAGAAATAGAGATCTACTTAAGTTTCTGCTTAATATTGCAGAATTTGGAGCTAATTCGGAGCAAAACCAATAAGGGTTGGAAGAGCACTTGATGTCTACTGAAGGAGCGCGAAAATCAACGAAAGAGCACCTGACATCAAGCGAAGCTCAGGAGAGAACGAGATACTGAGTAGTGGTCGATTTCGACCCATACTGGTCGATATCGACCGATTCTGGTCGAAAATCCGAAGACAGCTTGATATGGACAAAATGTAGGAAGAGGAGAAGAAACCAGGTCGATATCAACCCACTGACTCAATATCGACCTAATCTTGGTCGAAAATCCCAGAATCGACTCGAATCGAGAAGCAAAAAAGAGACCAGGTCGATATCGACCTCCTGACTCGATATCGACCAAGTAACTGCTTGAAAATCCTCCTAGAGCCGAGATCAAGTGACTAAAGTAAAGCGGAAAAAAATGACTCGATATCGACCAGACGTGGTCGATATCGACCAACATGCAGTGACGAGTCCAACTCAATTTCGAGCTCTATTCCGAGTTCTATCCAAAGTCCAATGGAGATATTTCCAAGAGAAGATTCCTTACACATGAAGACTTGAGAAGATTTATCTTTTTATCTTTTTATTTATCCTAAGGGTTGAACATTTAATTACCCTATAGGATTTATCTTGTTTACCTAAATTAGATTTATTTGTTTACTAGTAGAATTATATCTTTAGATATAGGATAGATAGATTCCTTCCTTGGATAGCAAAGACTTGGGTCTATAAATAAAGCCCATGGGGGTAGTTTTTATTAATTCAATTATAGAGAGGAGTAGGAGAGTTAGGAGAGAGAGAGAGAGTGGAGGCCGAAAGGAGTTAAGGAGCGAGAGCAAGTTGGCTTCGATCGATTGTAAACTTTATTTAGTTTTATTAATGCAAAGTTATTTCCTTTTATTATTAATGTCTTTCCTTGCGATGAAGAGCGAGTGGTCCACCCACTTCTAGGGTCGGGATGAGCCCGACGTTAGCCAAGCGTGTTTGAGGTAAAGATTCGACTTTTATTGTGCTTTGATCATCCACTACCTTTTATATGTTTATTACCTATTTAATAGAGATCCAGGTTAACCACTTGGATTATAAACATAAAATTGGTAGATATAATTAGGGTTTCTTGAAGGAGTTGTCTAATTGTTGGAAAAGGCGAAAGCTTGTTCCATTGAGGTGATTTCACGATTATTTCTCTTTCTCTTGTCTTATGCATGTTTGGTTATCGTTGTTGCAAACCCCGATCTTGGAAGTTTCTTTCATACATAGTTTATTCCGAAATTCGCAAGATTTGTCTTTTATTTACGTTTCTGTTCCCACTCGATATTGACCACCTACTAGTCGATATCGACTTCTAATTCCTGATCCAGAAAGATCGCTGCTTGTTTGTGTTTCTGCAGGAACAGTTCGAAATCGGGCATACTAGTCGATATCGAGCCCTTAGGTCGATATCGAGGGACCCTGGTCGATATTCGCTTGACATCAGTAGACATCAAGTGCTATTCCAGCCTTCTTGGTTTTGCTCGGAATTAGCTCCAAATTCTGCAATATTAAACAGAAACTTATGTATATCTCTATTTCTGGAAAATAAGCATAAACTACACAAATTCGCTATATTCCCAACCCATAATACATAAAATGATGGAATAAGGAGCTGAAATGCATATAAAAACATGACATACAACATGGACATCAACATCGACCTAGGGTAGTCGATATCGACTACCCTAGGTCGATATCGAGTGGTCCCCTGAGGTTGAAATCGACGTGAGACATCCGCTACCTGAGATCCGCTGACACACTTCCTCGAGGATCGATCCTGACTTCCTTTTGCTACAACGGGAGGGAGTCTTATAATTATTTGCGTGGACAGAATCTGGTTTGATTTATTTTATTATATTTTGAACTCGATTGCCTCCTACATCAAGCATTTTTTAAACCAAAAGACATTACTAACCATTCATATAAGCCATACTTAGTTTTAAAAGCCGTTTGCCATTCATCACCCTCTTTCATCCTAATTTGATGATATCCACTTCTAAGGTCAATTTTAGAGAAAATACAAGCACCATGATGTTCATCAAGCATATCATCTAAATGAGGAATAGGGTGGCGATACTTAACCGTTATTTGGTTGATTGCACGACAATCAACACACATGCACCAAGAACCATCCTTCTTTGGCATCAAGATGACAGGTACGGCGCAGGGGGAGAGGCTTTCTCGCACAAAGCCTTTATCCAGCAGCTCCGTGACTTGGCGGTGAAGCTCATTTGTTTTCTCAGGACTAGCTCTATAGGCGGCGCGATTAGGCAAGGCTGAGCCAGGAACGAAGTCAATCTCATGCTCAATCCCACAAATAGGCGGCAATCCTTGTGGTAAATTAGCTGGAAGGACATCTAAATAATCCCGCAACAAAGCAGAAATAGGTGCAGGAATATGATTCAAATCCACAACATTTAGCATTACCTTTTTCATTACCAATAGGATTTGAGGTCGATGTGCATTCCAGGTAATGGTCCCTTTCTGTGGTTGAGAGGCCAGGGAACGGCGTTCAACAAAGCCCTTGAGCGAAGAAGGGGAGGGAGGTGTTGATGCCGAGGGGGGAAGGAGTTGGCGCTGAGGAGGCCGTAGGTGCGGGTGGCGAGGCCGCGGGGGCGGATGTCGGGGCCGCGGGCGCGGGTTGCTGTGTTGAGCTCTCATGGTGCTTCTCCTTCCTTTGGGCCTCCTTCTGAGCGTCCTGCTATTGCTTCTTGCGAACATGTTCCTTCAAAACAACTTGAGGCGAAAGGGGTAGGAGAGTAACTCTCCTCCCATCAAAGGTGAAGGCATATGTATTCACATGACCATCATGAATAACAGAACGATCATATAACCAAGGATGGCCTAACAAGATTTGACTACAATCCATGCGAGCAACATCACATAACACTTTATCATGATATGATCCAATACAAAATGAAACTAAACATTTTTTGGTCACCATTATATTAGATCCATCATCAGTGATGCCATTTAAACCATAGTGAGTAGCTCTAGGAGTAGTAGTTAAATGGAGAAAATCCACTACCTTTTCATTGATGAGATTGCAGCAACTCCCACCGTCGATGATGACGCTTAAGGTAGCGTCGCGAACCACACACTTGGTGTGGAAGATGTTCTCCCTTTGATCAGCCATGGGAGACTCCTGAAAGTGTAGGACCCGCAGATTGACAAGGCAGAGGACGTCGTCGAACTCTGTAGTGTCGATTTCTCCATTAGGCTCAGACGGTTGGTCCTCCTCCACTTCGCTTGAAATTACATGGTCCTCGACAGTCTCCTCCTCTTAGTAGTGGTCTCCCAAATCATTGAGAATGACCTTCCTTTTCTGAGGGTATTTGCGAGAGACATGCCCAGAACCACCACAAGTGAAGCAGCGGATGTCTTTTGTGCGCTCCTTAGATGGTGCAGCAACCCTTCTAGTTTCAACCTGATAACCCTGTTGAGGGGAGTTGGAAACTCACTTTTGCTGCATAGGAGGGTTAGTAGTAGATCTAGATTGACCAGAAGAGTTCAGAGGGACAAACCTGCGACCTTGGGAGATCTAGTCGAATCTTGTCCTCTGGCATAGCTGTTGCTGCTGCTGGTGGTCAAACAGAAGTTGTTCTTTATGACATAAAGTGTTAATATCTCTAATAGAATGAATAGCCAAAGGATTTTTAATAGAGACATTAAGACCAACAAGAAATTGGGTACATAAAGCACGTTCAATAAGATAAGCATTAGCCTGATGAGAGAGCCGTTCAAGCTCATCTCTGTAATCCATGGGTGAGCGAGCTCCTTGGCGGCAAGAAGCTAGGTGCATCCTCATGGTCTCTGTGTACTCCTCAGGCACATGTCGTTTCTTCAGAAGGTAGCGAAGTTGTGGCCAAGTCTCAACAGGTTGCTTGTCCTGACGACGGCACATCTCACAAGTACGGAACCACCAGATATGAGCTTTACCTATCAAATGTAATATAACAACTTCCAACTTCTCTGTTTCCTCATAACGCAGATGTTCATGCAAATAGTCAGTATGATTTTCCCAAACAAGATAAGATTCAGGATCAGTGATTCCATCAAAAGTTCCTAACTTAAGCTAAACATAGCGGCATTGTATAGCTTGTGCATTATCAAATCTAGAACGAACGAAATTAGGAGGAGGAAAATCATCAAAGTTAGGGTCTACCTCGTATTATGCATCCTCCAAATGGGGCGTGTCTGTTGTAGGAGGAAATCGAGTTTAAAATATAAAAAAATAAATCAAACCAAATTCGTGCCCATGCAAATAATTACAAGACTTCCTCCCGATGTAGCAACAGGAAGTCAGGATCGATCCTCGAGGAGGCACGTAAGCGGATCTCAGGTAGCGGAAGAATCTCACAAGTGGTTGTCGACTTCAGAAGTACTTGACCTCGACTGAGATAGTCGACAGGGGGTCAAGCACAGTCGAATTCAAGCAAGCAAAGATCACTGGAGGTTGGTCGATCTCGAGAAGGTAACTCAATGTCGAGTTGTCTGGTCGTAGTTGATGAAGCTGGTCGACTTCGAGGAACCTGCAGAGATAGAAGCAACGATGATCTTGCTCGATCACTACTATAATTGTGTTCATAGACATCGGATGATTCACATCGGTCGGAAAAACGTATGATATTAAAAATCTATTTAACATCTGTTTGTAAATTTGCGATGCCAATAAAAATAAAGACATCAGTCTTTTTTATCGATTAATGTTAAAAACACGATTTAAAAATTTTGAAAAAGCATGAATTTAAAATTTTAACAGTTAGAAAATCTTCATAAGGCCCGCCCTCTTTCTAAAATAGGCGCATCTCCTTCTCTCTTTAATATCATCACTCACTCATCGTCATCCTCTGTTTCCTATCTATTCTTCTCATCATGCCCTCGGATCTAGAGCTCCTTTTCTTTCATTTTCAGATCTAGCTATTTTTTCTCCCATTTTCACTATTATCCTTGAAAGATCAAGATCTAAACACTCCACCAATGGAGAAAAAGTAATAACGGAGATGAATCTGAAGAGGAGCTAGCGCGATGGCAGCCTTGACTTGAAATCTCCGGCCACTGATGTCGCGTCCATGACGGTGGCTCCCATCTTCTCTCTCGTAGGTTCTCTTTCTCTCTCTTGGTAAGTGAATTTACTTTTAGCTGAAACTATGAAATTTGGGGTATAGGGCTGATAGGGTTTTCGAGTTCGGATGCAACAACGGCAAGTACAAATGTAGGGTTTTCGAGTTCGAATGCAACAATGGCAACAATGGAAATTGGGGATTCATGGGTTTATGGTTGATAGGGTTTTCGAGTCCTAATCAAAACATTGATTTTTTTTAAATTGTTGTGGCATATTCAATCCCCCTCTTTTTTTAAGACAGTTTCATCTGTGTTTGGTCAAATTTAAGGGTGTTGAAGTAGGAATAAGTTTGAACAGGTTTGGGTTTAGATTGGAATTTGATTCTTGATTTATCTTGTGTTGTTTTTCTCCAGGAATGAGTTTCTTGATATCTGTGTGAGAGTGGAAATTAGCCCTCGTAAGGCAGAATTCTCTTGGTTGTTTTCACTTTTCAGAGATGTTATATGTTTCATGATGAATGAAAATCTGTTCCTTTAGATAATTAAATATGCTGGGAGAATATCTCATATGGTGGTACATAAAATACTCTGAAACATCATTGCTATTTTTTCAGTGGTTCAACCAGGATAAGATCACTGCAGTCCCTCAGCTCATATATCATTTCCCAAAGCGCGTTGCATAGGAGGGGATCTCGTTTTGTTGTTAGAGCTGGTGTGGTAAGTATTCTATGTTCACTATCCTGCAACGCAAAATGATTTCAATTGTGTGATATTAAATAATTCAACATTTCAATTATCCTCTTGTTTTATGTCTCCAAACCTCCCATTGATAATTTATCCAAGTTTCATGTATCCAAGAATGTTTATTTCAAATTTTATTTTCCCCTATACAAGCATATAATAAACATAAGTGCCTCACAATCAATTAATCGCTTGTACTAAAATTTTCTTATGAGGTTGGAGGAAAGAAAAAGACATTGACTGTGGGGACTCGAGCAAATTCTGAGCTTCTTACTTCTTCACGGTGGTGCCTAGAAAAGCGTTTGATTTAGACACACCTTCGGAATTCTAGGCTAGTAAAGTATTAGAAGTGTGACTGAAGCCTTGGATAAATGTGATTCCTTGGATTAATCAAAGAGCAGATGTTCCTGCAGTGTCTAAAATATACTATAATATAGTGGTGATTTATCATTTATCATCATTATCATTTTCCTTTCTGTCATCTCTATGAACTAATAAGGCGTATTTTTTTTGAAAGGATTTAGATATTAGATGAACGTGCATATAGTTATCAACTCTGGTGTTTTTATCTTTTATTCTGCTACATACTCTGGGATTCAATGATTCACCTCTGAGTATCATTAAAAAAAATTGTTGTAACCCCCAGTTTTATGCAATTCTGACTTATATGACTTGAATTACATTTCCAGTTGTATCTTTAAAAAAACAACGTGCCTTGTGATTTGACTTCTAGCATAAGGAGTACTTGCGCATTTTTAGTTTCTATCATTTCAGTGTGCACTTGCATGAATTTGATCATATAACTTTCGTGTGCAGGACTTTTATTCCATTCTCAGAGTGTCAAAAAACGCCAGTAAATCAGAAATAAAGAGTGGTGAGCAGTAGTCACTTGAATTTTTCAGCTTGTGGAAGTTTATAATATGCATTTTCAACCAAATTAGAGTAGAAAACAAATCTGAAATAGTTTGAGCAAAGGAGTGGCTTAATGCTATTGTTTCCACTTATTACAGACCAAGGGTTACTAGCATTTTGGCTAGGTTTCTCTTCCCAAATGGTTCATATGATCTTGGGAGTCATGTCTTTCTCTAGCTAATGAGTTTAGATGGACTTACTTGGATTTTAGTTTCATGGCTACAGGTCACAACCATTCCCTGTAAACGATATCTCATTCATTGGTCAAGTGTAGAAGTGTGATACTTTTGTCAGAGGTAGTTCTCTTAGCTAAGAGATTTGGCTTCTGATGCAAGCTAAGGGCCAATAGGGTGAGAACATTTTTTGCATATCAAGTGTGCGTAACAGGTTCCCATCTTGGTGAGAGGGGGTTTCAAAGGCTCATAGCAAGACCAGAAACATCTAATGATACTTTCTCTTTTTCCACAGTGGTCCTTTTTTTTTCCTTGTGCTATATTGGAAGTTAGTCTCCTGCTATTAATAGACTAATGGAATTTATAGTAGTTGTACTACAACCTAGCTAATATGAGCCACACCCTACCTTTAAAATTAATTCTATAGAGTCGGGTACTTATCTCATCAGAATATTTCACTTCTAAATAGGTTATTGTGAATCAAGGCACATCTTAGCTATTATTGTCCATGTTAAGTAGCGCTTATTTTGGTGCATTCATTTTGGAGCAATCTGTCATTAACTATATAGTTTATATGTGTGTTCCTCCATGACTAGTCAAATTTGGTCATTCATAGTTTCTGTAAATGAGCGTTTGAGCTCAAGACCTTTCACTGAATACAAAGATATTAGTCAACATGCTTTCTTTTTTCGCTATTGAATATATTCATTGGATTCCTAGTGCTATGGGTTTTGATCTTGTGATGCCTCAATGAATATTGCAACCTATAACCCATGAAAGAAAACCAGTACTTCTTTCCCATTTAGAGATGGCTATGGTTAGTTTCTTACCTATATATTTCAGGTTATAATTAAAGAAGTTAGATACATGTTTTCCCTTTTCAAAAATTCTCATTTCTTTGCATTTGGAAATAAACTGATGCAGGCATGTCATGCTCGTATTGCAGCCCTTAAAGCACAGCTCGGCTTGCCCGAATTGTCACTTGGAATTATTCCTGGAATAGGAGGTATGAAAGAGTTCTGTTGTCTCTCTTTGTTTTATTACCCTAATCTTTGTTAAGTCTACATTTTCCTTGTTGCATTGGATTGCAAACTGAACGAGGATGTTGATTGGGAACACAACGCCTCCCAAGGCTTGTTGGGGTTCAGAAGGTCGTTGAAATGATGCTGGTAAGTCTTTTTTTCGGTTGATTTTTTTTGTAGTCACCCTGAGACATAGTTCCCTTTTGGCATGATAATGTACCACAATTTGACATCTATATAATATCTATATCTTAAGTATGCGCCTGCACTTGATTTCCAGACTTGGAGATTAGCATCAGTTCTAAGCATGTTAAATCAGACAATTTTTTTCCTTTCTTTTTTCAAAATCTCCTTTACATGGGAAGAGTTGGTCATGTGCCTTTAGACCCTTTGTTATTTTTAATAAAGGTTAAATTATTGGAATTGCTCAACTTATTGAGGCAAAGCTCAAGCATCATTTCTATCCTGGAACAGTTATTTATGGCTGTAACATTTTATCTACAACCGTGAAATTATGGTTTGATATGTAGCTGCTCTATTGCATAGAGCTTACCTAGTTCTTCTTTTTCATCTTTTCTTGAATACCTTTTCTAGACTTCAAAGGCAATCACATTAGAATAAGGTTGCGAGCTTGGTCTAATAGATGCCGTTGTTGCCCTTGGAGAGTTGCTGAAGGTATCTCGGCTATGGGCTTTACACATTGCTGGGAGGCGCAAACCTTGGAAACGTTCTCTTCATCTGAATGAAAAGATTGGGTTCTTATCTAAAGCACAAAAGATCATTACGCCAGCTAGGAAACAGGCAAATAAGACGGAAAGAAACTTGTCTCAGCACCAAGCATGCCTTGATGTTATTGAGGAGGGTATAGTTCATGGAGGCTATAGTGGAGGCATAAAGGTATTTAGATTGAGTAAAACTCTCTTTTAGCTATGATCCCTTGTTTCTCTTAACATCACTGATCTGGAATCTGCTTTCGTACTACCTTGGGTATTTTATTCACTTTTGCAGCAGTAATTATTCCATATCTCATAATCAATGGTTTTCATTTTATTTACTTAGCTTACCGCTGCTTTGAACCCATCACGTTATTAAGTTTGAATTCAGTATATTCTTTTAAATGTGACAATGTCAGGGTAAACCTTAAATGCCATGGCTGCTCATCCATAAGAGCCGCAATAGTGTCTGGGAAACCACTATGGAGAGGTCTTTGTGTGCTTCAACCATCGGAATAAGAATGGAAACAAGGTAATCCTCCTCTGGAGAGTGGGTCGTGTAATTAATTCAACCACTGATGAGGTGTTTGTGTGCTTCTACCAAGATCTACAATATAAGACATTTTTCGGAAGTCACTTTTTCTGTCTCATATTAAGTGTATTATGTCAAGCTTAGAATCCGACTATTGATGTATTTTGTTTTGTATTTATCCTTGTTGTTATCTTGTATTCAACTCTATTGTCATTATTTAATGTATTGGTTATGGTCTTTTCATTCTTTAATTTTCTGTTTGCTGAAACACATCGAACTTGAGAGCAAAAAGTGATGTATATGTTTGTAAATACGCCGACCATTATGATACAGATTGATTTCTAAACCCATCATATATGAAAATTATATAAAAAAATAGATGTGTATATGTAGCAATTACGTCGTTAAAAATATATAAACTGATGTTGTAAATAATAAAAACATCGTTTTCAAAGAAAAAACCGATTTGAAAATATATAAATAACATTGACTTTAAAAATATTCAATATGATATAGTATATTTATGTAAAATAATATCACAAATTACAAATGAAAAAAGAGTATTCATAAATTGAATAATACATAACCGATGTGTGTAGCAATGTAAGTCATCGGGTTTATGAAAAATAGCGATGTTAACTTGAAATATTGTATTACATTACATACTTCGAAATGGCTAGAAATGAAAAATAATAATGGTTTAACATTAGATGAATCAATCAAAAAATAATTATATCCATGTATTAAAATCATTATTAAAAAGAAAAACGATGTTATAAATTATTAAAGACATCGGTTATAAACCGATGTGGTAAAGTTGAGATCTTTAACACCACCCACTAACACGTTGAATTTTTTTTTGATTAACATCGGTTTATACCCGATGTCTATGAACAGAATTCTAGTAGTAGATCGAGAATGAGTAGTCGACCAGATTTTGTCGAAATGGAGCAGTAACAGTAACTATACGAATGCAAATTTCGAATTTAAACTATGTATGAAAAAGAACTTCCAAGATCGGGGTTTGCAACAACGATAACCAAACATGCATAAGGCAAGATAAAGAGTAATAATCATGCAATCACATCGAAGGATTAAGCTTTCGCCTTTTCCAACAATTAGACAACTCTTTCAAGAAACCCTAATTGTATCTACCAATTTTATGTTTATAATCCAAGTTGTTAACATGGATCTCTATTAAATAGGTAATAAACACATAAAAGGTAGTGGATGATCATAGCATAACAAAGATCGAATCTTTACCTCAAATAAGCTTGGCTATCGTCGGGCTCGCCCCAACCCTAGAAGTGGGTGGACTACTCGCTCTTCATCGCAATTGCAGACATCATTGATGAAAAAGAAATAACTTGCATTAAAATCAACCAAAGCTTACAACCGATCGAAGCCAAATTGCTTTCGCTCTCTTGCTCCTACTCAGCCTCCACTATCTATCACTCTACTTACTACCTCTTCTCCTTCTCTAGAATTCAATGAATAGAAATCAGCCCCTTGGGCTTTATTTATAGGCTTCCTCCCCTAGCTAATCTAGGAAAGAAATATCTATATATATCTAAAGATAAAACTTTAAATAAAAAGAACATTTATCTAAAAGGCAATTATCTAAAATATCTAAATATCTTCATGTGGTAGATAAATCCTTCTTCCATAGATAGATCTTGATAGAATAGGATAAAATCAGACCTTTCTTTGTGCCCCAGTAATCCACATATGCTCGGATTGGTCTAACGGACCCACGGCCCAGATTCGGTTTGGTCGACATCGACCAATTTGGTCGACGTCGAGTTACTTCATCGATCTCGGCTTCGCTTCGCATCCTCGAGCAGCCTCTCCTTCCTCGAGCTCGGGTGTGCTTCTGGGTCTTGGCCGACATCGAGGAACTATGTCGACATCGAGTTGAGTCGAGCTCGAGTTCTTTTCATCTTCTTTCCTCGATAAAGCTCTGCTCTCATTTTTAGTCGATGTCGAGGAACATTCCTCGAAATCGAGTAAGTTTCAGCTCTTGTCCTCTCCTTTTGGTTTTGTCTCGGAACGGCTCCAAATCCTGCAATATTAAACAGAAATTTATGTAGACCTCTATTTCTTGCAAATAAGTATAAACTACAGAAATTCGCTATATTCCCAGCCCAGAATACGTATGACGATTGAATAAGGAGCTGTAATAATCATAAAAATATGGCATAAAAACATGGACATCAAATCACCCCATACTTAAGACTGCTTGTCCCCAAGCAATAACTTGGATGGTCATTCAGGGGAAGTATTCAAACTCTCAACATCATAGATTCATTCTTATATGTCCCTACAATCAATTACCGTCATCGAAAAGGTACTAATGCCACAATCCATGCATGTGTAATTAAAAAGCATCATCTACTCACAAAAGGAGGGTTATGCAACAACAATTCATGTGACAAAGCATTAATAATCAAGAGGACTTTAATTTAAGCTCAATAAGGAGTAGATTTGGTAAAAGGCTAAAGGTGGGCAATTTTTGGCAATGTGGTGCTAAATCCGGGGAGAATGTATTCAAACTTTGCTTTGATGCACTTTCTCCTTTTAATAATTTTCACATCACTCATTCACTCATAAATCACTCTTTGCTTTTTTCACTTATATATTTTTACCTCTTTAACCTCAGCACTGCCTTATCGCGAGTCGCAAACATGGGTGTCATGAATGACCCCGGATACTTAGTGCTTTGGACTCCTCACATTGGTGTCCCATCTCGCCGAACTATTATCTCAGCGAGCAGGGTCGATATACCTTTATCTCCTGAGGTGACCAGATTTTCTTTCACTCGTTAAATTTTCCATATATTTCAAACATTCTTGACAAACTCGAATAATGACATAACAACACAACAAACCATATAATGTCTCCATAAATGATTTCCGTTTTTAGCACAGTCCCCGGATAAGAAATAAGGTAAAGAATGGCAATATTTAGAATATGTGGAGCAATGTACGAAATAAGGCATAATATGGCTTTTGTGATGCATAAGCATAGGTAAGGCTTGGGAATATAACAATATGAACATTATATGGAAATATAAAGTCCTCCATCCTCTTATCATGCAACATTTCAAAACCAACATCAAATTTACCTCCTTTCATGGTTTTCAAGAAAATAATGCACTTCATTGTGACTTCCCTTTACTAGGCAATTTCATGCTATATCTCTAATGAATCCAATTTTACATCGTCGAGTTCAATATAAGCTTCCATGACACTATTTCAATTTACAAGCTTTGGGAGATGTCTCATAGAACTTTTGAGTTAAGCATAAAAAATTTAAAATTTTACTCAAAATTTACCATGCTAAACCAAAAGCAAGAATAAAACATAAATAAATAATATTAAGCTCTTCCCCTACCCCATACTTAAAATATACAGTGTCCCCACTGTATAAAATCAGTACTCCCTCCGTTCGCCAAAACTTGTCATTTTAGAGTTTCAATTTTGTTCAAAAAAACATGTCGTTTTTGACATTATACCCAATTAATTCCCAAATTACCCTTACTTATTTTGAATTTGTCTTATCAAATTTAAATTTTGGCTCCAATTTTAGTCTTAATTATGATTATACTTTATTTTGGGAAGAATAATAATTTGAAACCAATTAAGAGGTGACTAGGGGCAATTTGGGTGTTAAAGAAATTCCTTAAAAATTGTTCCCGCTCCCTAAAACGACAAGTTTTGGCGAACTGAGGGAGTATAAAACAAAGGTAAAGGAAGGAGCTCACCGAATAATGCGTCGAATAGGAAAAACAGGGGTTGTTGAGTTACTGAGTTGGTCGACGTCGAGGAAGTTGGTCGACGTCGAGTAAATTGGCAGCATCGAGTGGAAGTGTGAAGTCGAGGAAGCTCCTGGCTTGGTCGACGTCGAGTGGCCTACTCGATATCGAGTAGTTCTGGGCTGCTCGATCTTCCTCTTGGTCGATCTCGACTTGGCCTAGTCGATTTCGACTAACTGTTAGGGACTTCCTTTTTCACTCTTTGCGATCCTTTTATGCTTCTCAACCTAAAAATGTTAGTTTTCACACGAAGAAAAGAATTTCCACATGAAGCATTCAAAACCAAAAACAAAAACCAAAAACAAAACCTTAAAAATTTAAAAGTCCCAAAATCCAAAAGTTTTATGTACATGCTCTAGATTTTAGAGTCGCTAGGCCGACTTCTCCGCTTGTGCTCACGGGCCGTCAATGTGGGGCCCCCTTGTGCTTGGCCCTTCTCCCGGATCATCTAGGTCCTGATGGTAGTATGCAAGCTCAGCTGATAAGTTGCTGGTTGCGTAATATCCCTTGCCTTCCTTCTTCTTCTTTCCAGCTCTCATCCTTCGCAGATTAGCTCGCCACGGGGCCTTACCTCCCCTTAAATATTTATTAAATTTATTAATGGACACATGAGGAGTTAAAATCATACCTGAACTTACCTTTTTGTGCCCAAAACATAAATTTTCGGGCATAGGGTTGGTCGACGTCGAATAGATCTGGTCGACGTCGAGTACAAGGACCCCATACTTAGGCTCTTGGCAAGTCGGATGTTCAACAGAGGAAGTCGACTTCGAGTAAGCTTGGTCGATTTCGAGCAGTTTGGTCGAAATCGAGTAACCTTAGTAGATTTCGAGCAGTTGTTTGGCGCCTTCCTCCGTTGTTGTTTGCTCGCCCTCGTGGTTGCTTATGCTCTTCACCTCCAGCCATGGAATTTCTTCCTTTGTAGGGCCAAAAGAGAAATCTAAGACCTCATCGCCTATCGTGAAGCTGAGTAATCACTTCCTAACGCTGATCTTGGCATCTGCAGTAGCTAGAAAAGGTCTACCAAGAATAATAGGGCAAGTAGGATCTTCCGTACAATCTATACAAGGAAATCAGTGGGAATATAGAACTTACCAACCTAGACTGGGACATTATCAACCATACCTATAGGGATGACCACTTTATTGTTTGCCATGTATAGTTTGGCATCCACATGCTCTATTGATCCTATCTTCACCTTTTGCTAGATTGATAAGGGCATGATGCTCACGCTTGCACCTAGATCACACAATGCCTCATATCTATATTGTCTAAATCCCACAGTAATAGAAAACTTACCAGGATCAGGCATCTTCTCAGGGAAGTCCATCCTTTTGCAGTTGCCGGCGATTTCTGTGATTGATCGCTTATTGCTAAAGATCTCCTTGAGGAATTTGACATATGCAGGCATTTCCTGAAGAGCTTCCGTAAAAGGAATTGAAATATTTAGTTCCTGAACCATCTTACAAACCGTTTAAACCTACCTGCCGTGGGATCTTTCAGCGTCTTGGAAGGGAAAGGTAGTGCCTTTTTCTGTTTCGGAGGCAGAACAGATGTCGGAGATGTTGTAGAGTCCTCGACTTTGACTGGTTTTTCATCGACTTCGACTATGTCTGGCTCGACATCGACTACGGGAGTCGACTTCGAGTTCTGTTGTGGTGTAGAAGCTTCCTCATCGGCTTGGAGTTGGTCGACATCAGGTACCCTTACTCGATGTCGAGTAGTTTGGTCGACATCAACTTGACTCTGCTCGATGTCGAGTAACTTCTCAGCTTCGTCCTGCTGCTTTCCGACCTCTGGCTCGCGTAGTTGGTGCCCGCTCTTGAGCTTTACAGCCGCGATGTGTCCGGTCTTCCCCTTGGGATTTAGTTTTAGGCCCACGCAAATAATTACAAGACTCCCTCCAATATAGTAAGAGAAAGTCAGGATCGAATCCACGAGGAAGCGTGTCAGCAGATCCTAGGTAGCTGTAAATCTCACAAAAAAGCAAACAAAAGACAAAAACAAAGAAACAATGAAAGAAAGACAGAAATAACAAACGAAAAGAGAAATAAAAGCAAGCATAGAACTAGTCGATCTCGACGACAGCTACTCGAGATAGAGTAAAAAATAGCAGAAACAGAAACTTCAGAATCAATCATAGAAACTCGATCTTGACCAACAGTAACTCGATCTAGACTAAGCTTACTCGAGATAGAGTAAAAACATCGACGACAGAAAACTCGGAAATTGAAAACAGAAGCAGAAACTTAGACGCTGTACTCGATCTAGACAAAACCCTACTCGAGTTAGAGTAAAACTTCCTCTAGATCGACAACATCTGCTCTAGATCTAGTAAAAACAGAAACTTGTAAATTGCAGATTTCGAACACAGAACTCAGATTTCGGAAGAAATAAACTCAATATATAAAGAACTTCCAAAGCCAGGGTATCAACGCCACAACGATAACCATGCAAAGTAACACATAAAGGCATAAAAGATCATGCTTTTCATCAAAATAACTTTCGTTATTAACAAATAAGCATATAGAGGCTTTCGCATAAACCCTAATTGTTACTAACCCTTTTCACATAATTAATCCGAGTTGCATTAAGATCACTTTCGCTTCAATAACACAAACAGGGATCACTTTTAACTCTCGCAAAAGAATCATGCTCATAAGGATAGAAGACGAATCGCATAGAAAGATCAAACCTTTAACGCATCACCTCACATGGCCACCGTCGGGCTCACCCCAGCCCCAGGAGAGGGTGGACTACTCGCTCTTCATCATCAAGAAAGACATTAAATAACAAAAGAAACTAACTTGCATTGAATTAAATAAAGAAAGCTTACAACCAACAAGACAAATCCGCTTTCGCCTTTCCACCTTACTTGCCACAAACTCTCTCTCTCTACTCCTACTTACTTGAATGGAATTGAATTGGAATAAGATGCCTAATGCTCAGCCCCTAAGGCTTTATTTATAGCCTTCTATTCCTTGCTATTCAAGGATAGAATATATCTATCTATATCTAAAAAGCTTAAAAGATAAATAAATTAAATAAAGAAATTAAATCTTAAAAGGGGAAATAAATCTAAAATAGGTAAGATGTCTTCTTGTTGATAGATCTTCTCTTCCATGGATAGTTGATAGATCTCGGATAGACTCGGCTTCCTTCGGCCCCAAGGATTCCCAAACCGAGTAGGAAAGCAAAACCGTGTAACGCGGCTTCGGCTCGGCGCTCCTCGATCTCGACCAACTCTACTCGAGATTGAGTAAACATGGTCGTCAACTTTGCTGGCTGGACGTCTCGGGTAGCTCTGCTCGATCAAGCTCGGACATGGCTCCTGGCTCCTCGAGATCGACTAAACAACTCGAGATCGAGTTGGGTTGTCGTCGAGGATGTGTTTCTAGTGATGTCGAGTAGCTCCTCCTCGGCATGGACTTGGACTGGTGTTGTTGGGTCCTCGATCTTGACAAGCTTCCTCGAGATCGAGTAATGGTGGTGCTCGGCTTCTCCGTCTTTGGCTTCTCGACTTGGCACAGCTCGTCGACTCCGGACATGGTGTCAAAGTGTTGTCGATCTCGACAAGGTGTACTCAAGATCGAGTTGTCTTCCGGGAGTCGGGTTGTCTCTGACTTAGTTTCTCGATCGGTGCTTAGTCGACAAGGCTTGTGCTCGGACACATTCGTCGAGATCGAGTAACAGTACTCTAGATCGAGTAACTCTAGGCTCCTAGCTTGATTCGACTGGTTTCGCTGTTCCTTGACCTTGGACTTCTGTAGTTGATTTCTGAGCCATTCCGACCTTTCTCAGAACTGCTGTAATTTGCCTCGAATTCTGCGAAATTAAACAGAACTGGTGTAGATTCCATAATTTGGCAAATAAACATAAACTACATAGATTCTGTATTATCTTAGCCCAAATGCATGAAATGTATGCAGAAATCGATATAAAAGTTACTGTAAAACATGGCAGATTCAGCTCACAACAAACACCCCATACTTAAGCTTGCTTGTCCTCAAGCAATACTTTTATTTGTCATTCAGGGGAATAAATCAAAACTCTCAACATATTAGATCCATGCATGTGCAATTATAACAAAGCAACATCTACTCACAAAAGAAGGGTTATGCAAAACAATTCATAAGTGACAAAGCATTAATAATCAAGAGGACTTTAATTTAAGCTCAATAAGGAGTAGATTGGTAAAAGGCTAAAGGCGGGCAATTTCTGGCAATGTGGTGCTTAATGATCCGGGGAAATGGAGTACTTTCCAAACTGAATTTCATACCACATTCTTTCTCATAAGATTCATCACCTTTCATATTGCTTTTCTCAATAATAATGCTTTTACCTCTCTAACCTCAGCACTGCCTTCTCGGGAGTTGCAAACATGGGTGTCATGAATGGTCCCGGATACTTAGTGCTTTGGACTCGTCACAATGTGTCCCATCTCGCCAAACTATTATCTCAGCGAGCAGGGTCGATCTACCTTTATCTCCTGAGGTGATCGGATTTTCTTTCACTCATTAAATTTTCCATATATTTTTCAAACAATTTCCTACCAAACTCCAATAATGATAAACACAACAACCATATAACATCTCCATAATGTAACTTCATTCTCGACATAATCTCCGGATGGAAATAAGGTAAAGAATGGGCAATATTTAGATCATGTGGAGCAATATATGAAATAAAGCTCAATATGACTTTTGTGTAATGCATAAGCATAGGTAAGGCTAGGATTATCAAAATATGAGCATTATATGGAAATATAAAGTCCTCCATCATCTTATCATGCAACATGTCAAAAGCAAATTCAAATTTTACCTCATTTCATGGTTTTGAAGAAAATAATGCACTTCATTGTAACTTCCCATTAGTAGGCAATTTCATGTTATATCTCTAATGAATCCAATTTTGCATCGTCGAGTTCAATATAAAGCTTCCATGACATTATTTCAAAATTTTCAATGGGGGTCATTTTTCTCAAATTTTGGAAAACATGCATATAAGCACATAAATCAATAATGCATTCCAAAATAGCCATGTAGCAATTCCAAGAAATAATGCACAAATAATCTCAAATATGGCAAATATGCACAAAGTAAGCCCTTCCCCCACCCCATACTTAAACATTACAGTGTCCTCACTGTATAAAAACAAGGGTAAAGAAAGAAACTCACTAGACAAGTGTGCAGGACCTCTTAATATCGAGTGCTATGCTCTGGCCCGAGTCCGATTTAGCTTTCTTCTATCCCCATGGACCTGAAAAATATAGAAGACATATACCTATAATAGAAAAACTAGAAATGTTCAAAACCAAAAACAAACAAAACAATGTCCAAAAAGTCCCAAAAAAGTAAATGTCTATGTACAAGCTCTAGATTTTATAGTCGCTAGGCCGACTTTCCATTTATGCTCAAGGTGGCATCTGTAGGGCCCATGTAGCTTGGGCTTCAAATAGGACTCCATTCTTGTCCATCAGCTGTAATCCTCCAGAATGGATCTTGCTCACCACGAAAGGTCCCATCCTCTTCTTGTTGAATTTGTTAGGGAACCAATGATCCTTTGATTTAGAGACATAGAGCTTGTCCCCAACTTCATACTCTTTAGGCTCATCATTGGATATCCTACATAAGCGTACATACCAAGGCAAACCTCTCCCATGTATAGATAGATCTTTAATGGAAATAGGAGAAGAAAGATCCATACCTTGGCTTACCTTCGCAGAGACGGAATTGGGGACCACGGTGTTTGGTCGATCTCGAGTAGGGGTACTCGATCTCGACGAGATTTCAGGTTCTGGTGGTGAGCTGCTCGAGGATGCAGGAGCTGGGGAGCGTGAGACTTGGTCGATCTCGACAAGCTTGGTCGATCTCGAGTAGCCTGGCCCGTATGGTGGAATCAGCGTCGAGGAAGGCAAAGTCGAGGAAGCGAGGTGGTGGTCGATCTCGAGTAAGGTACTCGATCTCGAGGAGTCTGGTGCTTCAGTGTTGCTGCTCGACGACGCTGATGCTGGTGGAGGCTCCTGGTTTTGGTCGAGATCGACTACGTCCTCGATGTCGAGGAATCTTGGTCGACCATGACCCCATACTTGGTTCCTGTCAAGGCATCCAAAAAACAGTTAGTCCATAATGACGTACCTTGGTCTGTGTCGATTGGATTCTCTGTGTCCTCCTTTAGGATTGCCATGATCTCCTCCACCTGGGCCTCCATATCCCTCTTTTCCAGCTCCTCAGGGGTCATATTTCTTACCTTGTGTTCCCCGAAGGTAATGTAGCCAACTGAGATAGATTTGACCTCTTCCATTGGACCTGTATGCCTTTCAGTTTTATTAAAGGAATATTCAATTACCTCATCGCTGATGTTGAAAGTGAGCACTCCTTTCCTTACGCGTATGTTGGCATCCACCGTCGCCAAGAAGGGTCTTCCTAGAATAATTGGACAAGCAGGGTCTTCTTGCATATCAACAACTAAGAAATCAGCAGGGACAAAGAATTTACCTACTTGTACTGGCACATTGTCCACCATGCCTGTTGGAATGACCACCGTGTTGTTGGCCATGTAAAGTCTAGCATGCACAGGCTCTAGTGCACCTATCTTAATCTTGGACCAAATTGATAAAGGCATTATACTCACACTAGCTCCAAGATCACATAAGGAATTAATTTTGTATGGACCAAATCCAATGGATATAGCAAACTTACCTGGATCTGGCCTCTTCTCCAGTATGTCCAAATGGCTGCATTCCTCTGTAATTTCGGCCATTGACCGCTTTTTGCTTAGAATCTCTTTCAGGAACTTGACATACGATGGCATTTCATTGAGAGCTTCTGTGAAGGGGATGGTAACATTGAGTTTCTGAAGCATCTTGATGAAGCGCTGAAATTTCTTCTCTGCTGGGTCCTTTGGAGATTTTGTGTGGAAAGGCAGCTTCTTTTTCTGATTTGGAGCCAGAACAGATGTCGGAGGTGCTGCAGTTTCCTCGATCTCGGGTTGGGTGTCCTCGATATCGACCAAGTCCTTCTCGATCTCGACCAGTTTCTGGGGTGTCGAGTTGCTGTGCTGTGCAGACGAAGGTTGGCTTAATTGTTCCTCGAGATCGAGTTGCCCGTGCTCGAGATCGACCAAGTTCTTGTCGACGTCGACTTGCTGCTGGTCGACTTGCTTTTCTGCTTTGTTCTGCTGCTTTCTGACCTCTGGCTCCTGCAGTTGATGGCCGCTTCTGAGTTTCACAACAGCGATGTGTCCAGTCTTCCCCTTGGGATTTGGTTCTGAAGATCCTTGGAGTGACCCTGTCTGTCTGGGGACTCCTGCTGCTAGCTGACCAATCTGTGTATCAACTGTTTTCCGCCATATATCAATCTCCCCAAGCCTAGAGTTGACGCCCTGAATCTGAGTGTAGACTGAGTTGAAGGATTGCCTGGTTTCTGTATGATTCCTCCTTATTTCCTCTAAGACAGTCTATAGATCATCCTTTTTCTGGTCTCTTTCTGGACGTCTTGGAGCTCTGTAGGGTGGGGAGTTCCTAGGGGCACCTTGGTTCCATTGTGGTTGCTGAAACATTTGGTCCCCCATGTAGCGATTGGGACCCCCTGCGTAAGCTGCCTCTACATGGTATTCTGCCAGCCTGACTTGCTCAGTGTGTGGGCACTCAATAGTGGTATGCCTCTGTGATCCGCATTCAATACAAGGCTGGTTGACTGAAAGATATTTACTTGTTTGAGGAGCTTCTTATTCTAGTCTCTGTAGTACTGCTCCCTTACATCTGGATCAATCTCCTTAGGGGGCTCATATATGGGCATGGATGGTGCTGGCCTGGTGTAGGGGTTCTCCTCATAGTTGACTGGAGTCCCATACTTGTTATCATAGTTGGTCAGCTTGTCTACAGCAGCCCATGCGTCAGGAGGCGGCATTGTCAGATACTCATAGTGAGTATATGTGTTGATTCTGTCATTTGCAGCCAAGTCCAGAGAATTGAAGAAGATCTCTTGAACTATGCAGGGTTGCTGTCCATGTGTAGGGCAGGATCGCAGTAGATCCTTATAACGTTCCCATGCCTTTGCCAGCGTCTCTCCAGGCTGCTGTTTGAAAGATGTGATCTTTTGGCGCAGGAGTGCTGTCTTGGCAGGAGGAAAGAACTTGTTCAGAAATTCCTGCTTCACTTGAGCCCAAGTCGTGAGAGAACGTGGTTTCAGCCCTTCCAACCATTTCAGTGCAGGACCAGCCAGAGACCAACGGAAAGCTTTCATCAGGATGTACTCCAAGGTGGTACCTTCAGAAAGAGTACGACACATGTCAGTAAAGTTGGTAATATGGCGCAGAGGGCATTCATTAAATCTACCATGAAAAGCATGATTTTTAATTTCAATAAGGAATTGAGTGCGAATTTCATAGTTATTTTCAGGGATTAGAATGGCCGATTCAGGCACGATGAGAGTCGGGTGCATGTAATCCTCTGAAGAGGTTGGGTATAGGGCAAGCTCAGCTTGTGCTTGTTCCCTTCCTGCTTTCTTAGCGGCGATAGCAGCATCTTTAGCAGCCAGTTCCCTTGTAAGCCTCCCAATCAGCTGTTCCTGTGTTTCTGCGGCAGCCATGGCTCTTTGTAGTTTAGCTCGGATGTGTAGGAGGCGTTTCGGTTCGTCTAAGCTGTCAAACTCAGGTGTTTGACCAGAACGGCGCATACACCTGTAAAGTAACTCAAAGAAAAAAGTGAGATCTGACTACCTAAGGCGCGAATGATAGCTTCCCCGGCAACGGCGCCAATTTGTTGTAGGAGGAAATCGAGTATGAAATATAATGAAATAGATCAAACCAGATTTAGGCCCACGCAAATAATTACAAGACTCCCTCCAATGTAGTAAGAGAAAGTCAGGATCGAATCCACGAGGAAGCGTGTCAGCATATCCTAGGCAGCTGTAAATCTCACAGAAAAGCAAACAGAAGACAGAAACAAAGAAACAAAGAAAGAAAGACAGAAATAACAAACAAAAACAGAAATAAAAGCAAGCACAGAACTACTCGATCTCGACGACAGCTACTCGAGATAGAGTAAAAATAGCAGAAACAGAAACTTCAGAATGAATCAACAGAAACTCGATCTAGACGAACAGTAACTCGATCTAGACTAAGCTTACTCGAGATAGAGTAAAAACATCGACGACAGAAAACTCGGAAATTGAAAACAGAAGCAGAAACTTAGACGCTGTACTCGATCTAGACAAAACCCTACTCGAGATAGAGTAAAACTTCCTCTAGATCGACAACAGCTGCTCTAGATCTAGTAAAAACAGAAACTTGTAAATTGCAGATTTCGAACACAGAACTCAGATTTCGGAAGAAATAAACTCAATATATAAAGAACTTCCAAAGCCAGGGTATCAACGCCACAACGATAACCACACAAAGTAACACATAAAGGCATAAAAGATCATGCTTTTCATCAAAATAGCTTTCGTTATTAACAAATAAGCATATAGAGGCTTTCGCATAAACCCTAATTGTTACCAACCCTTTTCACATAATTAATCCAAGTTGCATTAATCCAAATTGCATTAAGAATCATGCTCATAGGGATAGAAGACGAATCGCATAGAAAGATCAAACCTTTAACGCATCACCTCACATGGCCACCATCGGGCTCACCCCAGCCCGAGAAGTGGGTGGACTACTCGCTCTTCATCATCAAGAAAGACATTAAATAACAAAAGAAACTAACTTGCATTGAATTAAATAAAGAAAGCTTACAACCAACAAGACAAATCCGCTTTCGCCTTTCAACCTTGCTTGCCACAAACTCTCTCTCTCTACTCCTACATACTTGAATGGAATTGAATTGGAATAAGATGCCTAATGCTCAGCCCCCTAAGGCTTTATTTATAGCCTTCTATTCCTTGCTATTCAAGGATAGAATATATCTATCTATATCTAAAAAGCTTAAAAGATAAATAAATTAAATAAAGAAATTAAATCTTAAAAGGGGAAATAAATCTAAAATAGGTAAGATGTCTTCTTGTTGATAGATCTTCTCTTCCATGGATAGTTGATAGATCTCGGATAGACTCGGCTTCCTTCGGCCCCAAGGATTCCCAAACCGAGTAGGAAAGCAAAACCGTGTAACGCGGCTTCGGCTCGGCGCTCCTCGATCTCGACCAACTCTACTCGAGATTGAGTAAACATGGTCGTCAACTTTGCTGGCTGGACGTCTCGGGTAGCTCTGCTCGATCAAGCTCGGACATGGCTCCTGGCTCCTCGAGATCGACTAAACAACTCGAGATCGAGTTGGGTTGTCGTCGAGGATGTGTTTCTAGTGATGTCGAGTAGCTCCTCCTCGGCATGGACTTGGACTGGTGTTGTTGGGTCCTCGATCTTGACAAGCTTCCTCGAGATCGAGTAATGGTGGTGCTCGGCTTCTCCGTCTTTGGCTTCTCGACTTGGCACAGCTCGTCGACTCCGGACATGGTGTCAAAGTGTTGTCGATCTCGATAAGGTGTACTCGAGATCGAGTTGTCTTCCGGGAGTCGGGTTGTCTCTGACTCAGTTTCTCGATCTGTGCTTAGTCGACAAGGCCTGTGCTCGGACACATTCGTCGAGATCGAGTAACAGTACTCTAGATCGAGTAACTCTGGGCTCCTAGCTTGATTCGACTGGTTCCGCTGTTCCTTGACCTTGGACTTCTGCAATTGATTTCTGAGCCTTTCCGACCTTTCTCAGAACTGCTGTAATTTGCCTCGAATTCTGCGATATTAAACAGAACTGGTGTAGATTCCATAATTTGGCAAATAAACATAAACTACATAGATTCTGTACTATCTTAGCCCAAATGCATGAAATGTATGCAGAAATCGATATAAAAGTTACTGTAAAACATGGCAGATTCAGCTCACAACATCTGCCCAAGGAGTTGCCCGGTCGGTCGTGGAATTTGTGCCACGACTTAACCCATATGGGTCTCAATGTTCCTCTTCCAGATGTCCAGTTCTCCAAATCTTGTATTGATGTTTTGGAGCTGATTGTTGATGGCGCTATTGGCTTGCTTGCTTTCTGCTTGATTCCGGCGCATCTCATCCAGGATCATTTGTAGATCATCCTTCCGCTGATCCCTTTCTGGATGTCCAGGAGCTCTTATGGCGGGGGGTTCCTAGGGGCACCTTGGTCCCATTGTGGTTGTTGGAACCTTTAGTCCCCCACATAGCGATTGGGACCCCCTGCGTAAGCTACCTCTTCATGAGTTTCTCCCATCCTGACTTTCTATGTATGTGAGCACTCTGGAGTAGTGTGCCGCTGTGAGACACATTCAATGCAGGGCTGGTTAGCAGAGAGATATTTTACTTGTTTGAGGAGCTTGCGATTCTGATCTCTATAGTACTACTCCCTAACGTCCGGATCAATCTCCTTAGGAGGCTCATACAGGGGCATGGATGGGGCTGACCTGACATAGGCATTCTCGTCATAGTTTGTCGGATCCCCATACTTATTGTCGAAGTTGGTGAGCTTTTCGAGGGTAGCCCATGCGTCAGCTGGTGGCATCGTCAGATACTCATATTGAGTAAATTGGTTAATCCTATCTTTAGCGGCCAAATCAAGAGAATTGTAGAAGATCTTCTGAATGACATATGGTGGCTGCCCATGAGTGAGGCAGGATCGCAGTAGATCCTTGTATCGTTCCTATGCTTTTGCTAGCGGCTCCCTAGGCTTTTGCTTGAAAGCTGTAATCTTTTGGCGGAGGAGCACAGTCTTGGCAGGATGAAAGAATTTATTAAGAAATGCCTCCCTTTCCTCAGCCCATGTTGTAAGGGATCATGGAGTCAGTCCTTCAAGCCACTTCAATGCTGGACCGGCAAGAGACCAAAGAAAAGCTTTCATCTTGACATATTCGAGAGTAGTACCTTCAGCAGGAGTATGGCACATATCAGAAAAATTGGTAATATGTTCAAGAGGGCATTCATTAAACCTTCCGTAAAAGGCATTATTTTTAATCTCAATAAGGAAGGCAGTGCGAATTTCAAAGTTATTTTCAAGAATTAGAATAGCCGATTCAGGCACGACAAGAGTCGGGTGCATGTAATCCTCAGCAGTGGTAGAGAATTGGGCAAGCTCAGCCTCTGCCTGCCTCCTACGTTCAGCTTCCTGCTCCATGCGTGCTCTCTCAGCGGCGAGAGTAGTATTTTTGGCTTTTATCTCCGCTTGAAGCCTTCCTATCAGTTGTGCTTGGGTTTCTGCGGCCGCCATGGCTCTTTTCAATTTAGCGTGGACGTGTATAAGGCGTTCTGGATCGTCTAAGGCGTCAAACTCAGGTTGTTGACCAGAACGGCGCATACACTGCAAAATCAAAACTCAAAAGAAAACCTGAAATCTAACTACCTAAGGTGCGAATGATTGCTTCCACGGCAACGATGCCAATTTGTTGTAGGAGGAAATCAAGTTTAAAATATAATAAAATAAATCAAACCAGATTCGTGCCCACGCAAATAATTACAAGACTTCCTCCTGATGTAGCAACAGGAAGTCAGGATCGATCCTCGAGGAAGCACATCAGCGGATCTCAGGTAGCGGAAGAATCTCACAAGTGGTTGTCGACTTCAGAAGTACTCGACCTCGACTAAGGTTAGTCGACAGGGGGTCAAGCACAGTCGAATTCGAGCAACAAAAGATCAATGGAGGTTGGTTGATCTCGAGAAGGTAACTCGATGTCGAGTTGTCTGGTCGTAGTCGAGGAAGCTGGTCGACTTCAAGGAACCTGCAGAGACAGAAGCGACGACGATCTTGCTCGATCGAGAATGAGTAGTCGACGTCGACCAGATTTGGTCGAAATCGAGCAGTAACAGTAACTAAACGAATACAAATTTCGAATTTAAACTATGTATGAAATAGAACTTCCAAGATCGGGGTTTTCAACAACGATAACCAAACATGCATAATGCAAGATAAAGAGAAATAATCATGCAATCACATCGAAGGATTAAGCTTTCGCCTTTTCCAAAAATTAGATAACTCTTTCAAGAAACCCTAGTTGTATCTACTAATTTTATGTTTATAATCCAAGTTCGCTATATTCCCAGCCCTAGTATAAACTACACAAATTCGCTATATTCCCAGCCCAAAATACGTATGACAATTGAATAAGGAGCTGAAATAAGCATAAAAACATGGCATAAAAACATGGACATCAGTGTCGCGCAGATCAGCGTTGCTGCGGCTGTCATCCCAGTTAGATATTATAAACAGTGGATTCGTGTGCTATTGATGATGCTGGTGTGGCCGGCCCTGCCGGTGACGCCGAGGGGGTAAATGCTCACGGCGATCTTGGTTGCCACTGAAGCCCGCTAGATGATCGTTATCATTCTCTCCATTGAAAGGGTTAGGAGTAGCAGACTTAAGTTTAAAATGCAATTGACTAGAAGGGGGTGGTTGACCAGAATAAGAAGAATTACCTATAGGGGGGTTATTACCTATAGGTGGTGTATTACCTAAAGAAGGTGTGTTATCTGGAGGAGGTGGAGGCGGCTTACTTCCGGAAGGCGGTGTAGAACCATAAGCCTCCTTCTACTTGGACTCCTCAAAATGTCGAGGAATTGTGTGGGTGATCATGTTGGAAAAGTGTACGCGATCCTCAGAACGTTTGACAGCACGACGACTTTCAGCCTCTGCCAGCTCCTTGCGCATAGACAGGGAAGAGGCTTGGACGACAGAGTTAATAATATACTGCATATCAGATGCATAAATGCTAGTAGGTGGGGTAAGGGGAGGGTTGGTTTCGCTATCGGTCGTCATGTTCCTACAATATCAGAAGAGAAACAAGTAAACGGAGCGAAGACCAGAAACCAAGTAATGCAAGCCCTATTTATTCCTAAGAGTGATTCAGTTTGAGAAATCAAAGAGGCGAGAAAACAAGGCACTAAATTAAAGCAATTCCCCCGGACACAATATTTGCAATATTGAAGACAACAAGTAAGAATCAAAATTGCAAATTAAAACAGCCACAAGTCGGATATCAAGGATAGAAAGTATAAACAAGCGGCTAATGTGTATAGAAAAAGATATACAGTGTGATGATTCGAAATATATAGATGAGTAGAAATCGACACAAAGCAATCACAAGGGCAATCAAGTGCAAACACTCCCTCAACTATTATCTGACGGTTGCAACACGGTTCAGAAAAAGAGGGGTGTGACCAAGGCTCCTGTGTCGGCACAACACAAAATCACAAAAAGGGGGGTTCTTTTGTAATGCTTGAAACCAACCAGATCATCTAACATGTTGCAAAAAGAAATACAGAATGTAAGAGTTACTAACTCAACAATGCAAGGTATGCTATTCTTTTTTTTTTTGAACGTTGCTCTCGACTTTTTCAGTTTTTTTTTGGCTACAAAATAGCTACTGTAATATGTAATGTGACCGAAATAAAGAGCAAAGGAAAAGAAAAAAACAAAATAACAAAGCTACGATGATCTAAAAGTAAGCAAAAATAAAGAAATAAGGGAAAAAGGATAAAAACTGGAAAAAGTAGGGTTCTTTAGTGGTGCAAGTTCATATAATGCTTAAATCCAAGAATCACATTCCTAGGCATGATATGTAGCAACAAGGAATAAAAGATCAAACTTGCAATCAAGAACTCAATATCTTCCAATTAAAGATCCAAACAAGAAAGAACTAAAATAAAGTGCCAATTATTTTTAGGGTGAATAATAAAGATTTAACTTTTATGCAGCGAGATGGTGAAAAATAAGGCACGAAAAATAAATCACTCAATTAAAGAATAAAAAGAGTAAAGAGCTTGCATACACCTGAAATCCGATACCACTTGATACGTCTGGGACACCCGATCCTTCGCCCGTGGGCTCAAGATCAAGAACCACGCCGTATATTTGCCTGATCTTGCAATGCTCTTCCAATATCTCCTGATTGAACAATTAAGTGAACTAATTAATTAAACTAATTATAGCGACAGAAAAATACTTAGTAAATTTGAAACAAAAATAAAGCAGCGAAAAAGGGAAAGCGAGGGAAGAAGCTGTAGCGCTCTCGGGTGGTCTCGGGCACACAGGCGCTACGCCTCAGGGTGTGCGAGAGTGACGGGACTGCCGACTTCTAGGTTGCGCTCACTGGAAGCGAGAGTGAAGGCGAGCGACAGCGAGAGAGCGAGCGAGGGCGAGACTCCTGACAAACCTCGAACTAAAAAGGTCTCCATTTTTAGTGGGACCCGGGAATGGACCCAGTGGGGCCCTCAATATTCCCAACGGACTTACCTGACCTGTACCGAAATAATCGATACGGCCCAACCTGTGCCGCGGGGACCGATTTTTAGCTTTTCGATATTATCCCTCATTGAGGTTTCATCAACAAAATGGGAATCAATCATTTACCTACCACCGTTTTTTGGTTTAGGGTTTGGCAGTTACAAACTCTTGATTCTCACTTCAGACTTCTAGATCACAAGAAAGAGTCCAAATGACTTGATGTGATCCGAGCTCTTCCGACGCATGCTCAATGTTTCAGTCATAAAATGGGCTATATTAGTCTGATGGAGGTCCAGGAGTACTTGTTGGAAAGCTAATTCGAAGAGCCACATCTTTTATGAAGACCAAAGTGCCGAAATCATCCAAGAACAGGTCCGAAATCAGCAATAGTTCAACAGTCCGAAATCTGGACAGTTTTCCCGGGGCATTGAATGATGTCGGAATAGATGAGATGTATCGAAGGGTCTTCATTCAAGGGAACTTGATGGTTTTCTACAATTTATAAGGAAAACCAACCCTTCATTTTCCACCATGAGGCTGGCAAAATTTCTCCATCAATTTCCGAGAAACTTTTCATCTTTTCCGCCTTTAATTCGTTACTAAATTGTTGTTGTTTTATGCCTATAAAATGGCTAAACCTTTGCCATTAGAAATAAGATTTGAGTTGAGAATTTTTGGAAGAAAAGTGTGTGTTTGGTTGATTTGGTTAGATGCCATTTTGACACCCCATTCCGGAGTGAGAGGCCGAGGAATGGTTCCGTTTGTCTAACTCTTTCCGGTGAGATGCTTGTTAGAGTTGTTTAAACAAAGGCTTGATTGCTCGAGAGTGAGATGCCGACGAGTGAGAGAGCGAGTTTGGTAAATATATGGGTGAGATGCTCATAGATTTAGCCATCCATATCTTGTTTTTATTTTCCCATAAATCTAGAAAAATCCAAATAAAAGAGTCGCGTGTGTCAAATTTTGTTCTCGTGCTCGGTTGAAGCTTTGTAACTTGTTGGATCGATCCTTTGGGTCGCATCATTTGGTATCAGAGCTAATTCATCAAGTTCACAAAGTTTTCAATCACTTTCATCCACATCCCTCTTCAGAGCCGTCGCTGTTGCAACCATTGAAGTGCACTACGCAGATCCAACGTACAGGGGCGTATCGTACCTTTTTGGAAAAGCAACGCAGATTTGAGAGTCTTCGCGGGATCTACCATCAAGATATTTTTACGTAGATCCAACGTACAGGGGCGTAATATTTCATTTTGGAAGGCAACGCAAGATTCGAGGACGAATCTTTTTCAAAGGTAGGGAGGATGATGTGATCCGAGCTCTTCCGACGCATGCTCAATGTTTCAGTCATAAAATGGGCTATATTAGTCCGATGGAGGTCCATGAGTACTTGTTGGAAAGCTAATTCGAAGAGCCACATCTTTTATGAAGACCAAAGTGCCGAAATCATCCAAGAACAGGTCCAAAATCAGCAATAGTTCAACAGTCCGAAATCTGCACAGTTTTCCCGGGGCATTGAATGATGTCGGAATAGATGAGATGTATCGAAGGGTCTTCATTCAAGGGAAATTGATGATTTTCTACACTTTATGAGGACAACAGACCCTTCATTTTCCACCATGAGGCTGGCCAAATTTCTCCATCAATTTCCGAGAAACTTTTCATCTTTTCCACCTTTAATTCGTTACTAAATTGTTGTTGTTTTATGCCTATAAAATGGCTAAACCTTTGCCATGAGAAATAAGATTTGAGTTGAGAATTTTTGGAAGAAAAGTGTGTGTTTGGTTGATTTGGTGAGATGCCATTTTGACACCCCATTCCGGAGTGAGAGGCCGAGGAATGGTTCCGTTTGTCTAACTCTTTCCGGTGAGATGCTTGTTAGAGTTGTTCAAACAAAGGCTTGATTGCTCGGGAGTGAGATGCCGACGAGTGAGAGAGCGAGTTTGGTAAATCTATGGGTGAGATGCTCATAGATTTAGCCATCCATATCTTGTTTTTATTTTCCGATAAATCTAGAAAAATCCAAATAAAAGAGTCGCGTGTGTCAAATTTTGTTCTCGTGCTCGGTTGAAGCTTTGTAACTTGTTGGATCGATCCTTTGGGTCGCATCATGACTGCCCGGAGACGATGTTAGCACTTGTCCGCGGAGCGGCTACCTATCCTGATGAAAATCCTTGGAAATTCAGCTTTCTCCTTCCTTTATCACTTGAGCTAAACAACCCTTTTATTCTCTTCAGGATACTGTGCTTGGTCCGCTCATTTTTCCTCTCTCCCCCCTCCCAAGTCCCCTTTTTCTTTATTTCTTTCTTCCCTTTTATAGGTGATGAGAGATCTCCAAATAATCGCCACGTGGGGTATCATGACCGACACGTGTTTAACTCGTGGGATGAGGGCATGTTGGGAACGTACCCCCTTCTTCTGTCCGCGGATGGTGTGACTTTGCAGATGTTTTGATTCTATCCGCGGTTGCTTCTATGATGATTTTTATTTTTCTTTTTGTTTCCTCTATTTTTATTATCTATTTAGATGCTTTTATTGTTGGTATCGTCACAGTTCCTCGGGCGGGGTTGATTCCCAACGGGATTGACGCGGGTCGATAACCTTAGCATTGAAAAACATCAGACTCTTCGTGAGCGCCTCATCTTCGTATCAGCTTATCGATAATGGGTTTTTTACTGTCTTGCGTCAGCCCATTAGGCCCATTTCACCTTTGGATGTTCAACAGTCGGTAACTTTTCTATAAGTTACCCCATTCCGTTCTTTTTTACTTCATATTTGTCTTCTTCTTGATGAAACCCGAAGGATCGATCGACCAAGCCTCGAACTTTCGAACACTTTTTGTGGGGTGATTTTTGGGGATTTATAGGAAATAAAAGACAATGATATGGATTGCTAGATCTTGGAGCATCTCACCACAAGATCTACAAAACTCACTCTCTAAAACGTCAGAATCTCACTTTCGAATGATTGAGTCTTTGTTTGGGAATCAATCACAAGCATGGCACCGGTAATGATTCAACAAACGGGTTTCTCTTTGGCATCTCACCTCAGAGGGTGTTGAAGGTATCTCACCAACAACAATTTAGAATCATCTCGATTCAAAGGAAACACACTTTTCATTAATCTCAAATCTGCTTTCTAAGTGAGCATACAAGCTCTTTATATAGGAAAAACAATACTAAATGAAAGGCGAAAGGCTAGCTAAAACACTTATTGAGCGGATAATATAAAAGGTCCCTCGAATTGATGGAATAGGAGGTCGAAAACCAAGGGGCGGAAAGGCGAATAGTCGACAACCTTCAACACCATCAATACATATTAAAATATGCATCTTAATTGCACCAATTTATTCGGTTTCATTGAATGCGTTCCATCTTCAATAAACGCACTTCTCACACGCTGCCAGTGATACGGGGTTAGCCGTAGGTTGGTCCGATCTTCGACAACAAGCAAGAAACTCAAAGAACTGAACAAGAAACGAATGACGCAGCAAGCAAGCTTCAAGAAATCGACCAAGAAACAATCAAGATCGATCAAGAATCTCAAGAACGCAGCAAAGACTCAAAAGAAATAAACAAGACTCGAAATTGAATTGCAAGAATTGGAAGACACGACCTGATATGGACTGAGTCGATCTATATAGAACAAGATAAAGACCCCAGGCCTCCTAAGAGGGTAGGAACCAATACCAATGACTATATAACCCGCCTCTACAACCCTACACAACCAAGCGGACAACTTGGAGGCACAAGGAGGGGGCTCGTGGATGCTTGATAGCACCAATCCTATGACGACAATCGACACACGCCATGCATGATGGATAGCACCAATCCTATGACGAGAATCGACACACACCAAACATGTGGTAGCACCAACCCACCAAAGAGGATCGACACACACAAGACAAACCAAGCTAAGAACAACACATCGAAACCTATCCCACGCAGGGGAACTCGGTTCCTCCCTAGGAGAACTCTCCAAATCTGACTTTTTGTCAAAAATTCAATTCTAATATCTGATTTTATTGAATGAATAAAAACGTCTTAAATAGAAAACATAATCCTAGATAAAATCAAACTACTTGGTGGCCAAGGAAATATCTTAAAGATAGATTTTTCCTTTTCCACTTTATTTATCCTAGAAAATAAATATAAAAACTAATTAGATATAATATCAATTAATTGAAAAGTCAACTAATAGATATTATTCTAATTTACATTATGCCTAAATAAATATAAAGATAGAATGATAAATTAAATAGGAAAAGATAATTATTTTCGTCCAAAAAATGAACAGCTGCAAAGATGTTGATTTTCGGCCATGTTCCCGGTGGATTCTGGAAAAACCTTCAACAGCAAAGTTGTAGATCTCTTCGTTCTCGTTCCAACAAGGTATGGCACAAACCAATACGATCAATATTGACTCCGAACGACCTGTTTTACAGAGACGTCGCAAAGCTGTCAAATATGCTGAACGATTTAAACTTGTTGATAAGCACCACTCGTTTTCCCTTCATCAGCCAGATTTCATGTTGTTGTAAAGAACAAAATTTTCGGTCATCTTCAAAGCTAATTTGGCAACCATGTTCTTCATGGAAGTTGTAGCCACTTAAAATAGCTTTCCAACAAGTGCTCATAGGCTTCAATCGGAATTTTATACAGTTTTGTGGATCCAAAATACCGATGTATCGCCAAGCTGTTTTCTCAATCGATATTTCGTGTGACTTGGGCTCATATGGTAATACGATCACATCATCCTCCTCCCCTTGAAAAGGATTCGTCCTCGAATCCGTGATGGAAACAAGTGACTCCTTCGGACATGTTTCTTCTTCCTTGAACGGATCTTGAATCCCCTCTTCTTCTCGAATCGTGAAAGGCAAGCAAGACGGATTGAATTGGGTCGCATCCGACAACTTAGTTGACATGGAATTAAGAAAGATATGTACCTCGGTTGGCGCTCGTTTCTCCATCATGGAAAGCGCAACATTAGGAAGCTGGATGATTTTCGCATCTTTCTTAAGCTCAGACATGACCTTTGTAGTCTCAATCGGATCATCCTTGGACTTGCCTTCTTTGCTCTCAAGTATCACACCCATAGCAGTTGAGGATGTCGTCTTTGAAGAGGGAGGGGGTGGTGTTGTGTGCTTTGATGGCGTCGACCCCAATGTGATGACGAGTTTTTGAATTTCCCGTACTTGTTGCATTGAGTCTTCCGCGAGCTTGCGGATCTCTTGCCAAGGTGGTTCAACCTTCTTCTTACTTCGAGCCTCATCCTCTCGAGCCCTTCTCTTTCGATATCTCCTCCGGAGCACTTGATCAACTTTATCATATGTATCACCATTCATGTCTTTCCAGTAAAGATACCCATCATCATAGGCCCGAATAGCCCACCGGATGTATTTGTCAGACAACGGCTCCGATCTTGATCTCCTAGACATTTCAGAAAATAACAAACGAATCAAAGAGCAAAGGGTCGAGGGACATGAGTCAATTAGCTCTGATACCAATTGATGAGACCCGAAGGATCGATCGACCAAGCCTCCAACTTTCGAACACTCTTTTTGTGGGGTGATTTTTGGGGATTTATAGGAAATAAAAGACAAGGATATGGATTGCTAGATCTTGGAGCATCTAACCACAAGATCTACAAAACTCACTCTCTCAAACGTCGGAATCTCACTTTCGAATGATTGAGTCTTTGTTTGGGAATCAATCACAAGCATCTCACCGGTAATGATTCAACAAACAGGTTTCTCTTTGGCATCTCACCTCAGAGGGCATTGAAGGCATCTCACCAACAACAATTTAGAATCATCTCGATTCAAAGGAAAAACACTTTTCATTAATCTCAAATCTGCTTTCTAAGTGAGCATACAAGCTCTTTATATAGGAAAAACAATACTAAATGAAAGGCGAAAGGCTAGCTAAAACACTTATTGAGCGGATAATATAAAAGGTCCCTCGAATTGATGGAAAAGGAGGTCGGAAATCAAGGGGCAGAAAGGCGAATAGTCGACAACCTTCAACACCATCAATACATATTAAAATATGCATCTTGATTGCACCAATTATTCGGTTTCATTGAATGCGTTCCGTCTTCAATAAACGCACTTCTCACAAGCTGCCAGATTTCATGTTGTTGTAAAGAACAACATTTTCGGTCATCTTCAAGGCTGATTTGGCAACCGTGTTCTTCATGGAAGTTGTAGCCACTTAAAATAGCTTTCCAACAAGTGCTCATAGGCTTCAATCGGAATTTTATACAGTTCTGTGGATCCAAAATACCGATGTATCGCCAAGCTGTTTTCTCAATTGAGATTTCGTGTGACTTGGGCTCATATGGTAATACGATCACATCACTTCTGGTTTCTAAAGATTTTAGTTCTTATCTGTACTTTGGTTTTCCGGTGGTGGTCTTAGGTTTCCGAGTGCAGCTTGGTTGAAGTTTCCGGCGAAGTTCTTCCAGGAATTTAAGGTATTTCTTCTTGTTTCAAGTTGTTTTTTAGATTCTTTTTCTTTTCAATCTCTCAATTTTTCTGATGTGTAGATCGAAAATTAGAGAGGAATTTCGTTTCTGAATCTGTTTTCCCTTGACATTTCTCCAAGTGTTGAGAGGGTTAGCCCGAATGTACAAAGCTTTCCCTCCACTTGTCTTTAATCCATAAGATAGGATTTTCCCCCGTTTAAAGACCAAATCCTCATGCGAGATTTACCACTTCTCATGTTTTGGCGATTAATTACGTTTTCATACGCATCATGTCTTCGGGAGGTTTTAATCCTTGGGCCTTTTTTCAAAAGATCGAGAACGCGGACCAACTTTCTCGACTTGTGAGCTTTCTTTTTGTCTTCTCTTAGAAAGTTCAGGCCAGTTTCCCCAATTATATTTCTTAATTGTGCGCAGGTTTTACCACCTCAGTTTGAGGCTGAATATGGGCCACTACCGCCTCGATGGGCTTTCCTTTCGTCATATATAGTTTGTGACTTCCCAGTGGTGGTGTCTTGGAGTGAGAGCGGCCTTTTTCAGCTTGACCGCGGATGGGATGAGTTCCTTGCCCTTCACCATCTCAGGATAGGTAGTGCTATGATGTTTTTTCATAGGGGCAATGTTTCTTTTAAAGTTTGTGCGTGTCGCGAGGTTGGGAATGACGATGAGGCTAATCTTAGCTCTGCTTCCTCTTCGTGTGGTTTGTGTTGAAACTCTCTAATAATGTATTCTGTGGGTTTGTAATTTATTCATGGATTACACTCCACGTGCGGCTCGGAGGGGGACCATGGCTTTCTTTTACTATCTATCATATTTCGCAATTTTTATCAGGATTAAAGTGGGATCTCTTATTATTCATAATAAAACATAACAGGCTTGGACTTCGGAAAGTTTGATCCATTTAAACCTAATACACCATACTAGGGACGATAATGCGGTACATGGAATGAAAACTTAAGGATGCCCTACCTTTCCGTTCTCCTCGCTGTCGGGGCTGACGACATCGACTTCAAAGATGGAATCTCCCATGTAGGGGAAGATCAGAACCGATCCTACATTCACTCGGTTTGCTCGCGTAAACTCGCGCCACCCCTGTGTTAACCAAAAGAGGTCGTCCCTATCTCTTTCTACCTTTACTTCGTATTCCTGGTTGGAACGAGACAAAAGCCTGGCTTGGGTGTGTGCGTCTTCATCGATTAAGACATACATTAACGGAAGTCGAAGTGTTTGGAGTTGTTATTCTCTCATGATGACTCTATAGAAAGCTCTTGGTGGAAACCCTGGATCCATTTTTCTCAAAGGGTGTTTATCGCGTCGGTTCTTCTTGTTTGTTTTCTACCTGTTGAGTGAGGTTCTTTGTCTTTGCTTTTATCGCCCTTTGTTAACTGGTAATATATTTACTTTTATCGTTTTTGAACTACGTTTGGCTGCGTCGAGGACCTCTTTGAAAAGATTGCTGGGTTCCAGTGACATGGTTAATCATTCAGTGATAAAATAAATCTTTGTTTCAGAAAAAAGGACGCGTGCCCTATGTTTCTGTGTCACTCGCTGCACGTCATGCATGTACCTCTTCCTCTTTTTCTTGACTGTTTCCTCGTGAACGATGGGACAAGAAGGAAAAAGTTATTGTTTTCCTCTTTCTTTTTTCGTGATGCGAGGATCTATCATAGTTCCTCCTTTAGCTTTTAGGGCTAACGTGGCCTCTGAGCAAGGATCTCGATGGGCTTTCTTCCAAGCAATCGATTATCCTGAGCAATTTACGCGTTTGATGAGGTTTTTACGTCTAATTTCACCTACTTCCTTCGTGAAACCTTTCCTTATCTTTATTTTCTCTTATCTTATAGTTGTTGTCGCTTAGATTTGAGGAAATGTATGAGGATGCCGTCCCCGGGCGAGTCTTACTCTCTTCCCATCAGATACGAAATTTTCCGGTTTACATAGAACGTCGGGACTGTGGTCTTCTCTACCTGGGCCACGAATGGAAAGATTTTGTTGAGTCACACGGTTTTGTGAGGGGTTCTTCTGTGATCTTTACCCATATGGGTGAGGCGCATTTTGAAGTCCAGGAGATGGGCTCTCGTGGAAGAGAGCGTGAAATCAGTCGTAATGATCCTCCTTTCCACGGTCCAGCCTCGAACGGCTTTTGAGCTTGGTATCTTAGGCTTGTGCTAATACTTTAGCTTTTTCTTGCAGAATAAAATGGTATCGAAAATTTCTTCCGCGACATCTGGTCTTTGCTACGTTTGTTGTGTGTACACTGGGAATCCCTTTCAATTCGTAATTTGTATGTTTATACGTGACCGAAAGCGGAGTTCCAGGTTTGTTTTGTGATTTGTTGAGGCAATAAGTATGTCCGCGGTGGTGTTTAATAATACATGCTCTACCGCTAGTTTAGCTTCTTTTCTTTGTTTATCCTTGAATGCGAGCTTTTATTTTTAAGATTGGGCGGGCGAGCGGCCTATTACAAAGACCGCTTAATCATGAACCTCTTAGTTCTTTTTTGGAGATTTTCGAGACCATGCATGCTGGCCACATGAATTAGATTCAGGTTTTAGTTTTTTGCTACCTCGTGTATGGCGTGCCACTTGTTGGGTTCAGTCGATGACCTTTCAAATCATCTGATTTCCTGTCTCTGTTTGCCCGGTGGGTTAACATAGACAAGATGTCTTTATAAAGAGAAATATGTGGAGAGTGTATAAAACTTGATTTTTCATATCACCATGCCTTCCTCTATCCAACCGACTTGGTCATTTTTCGAGCGAATCAACTTTCCAGAACAACTCCGCCGCTTGGTTAGTTTCTGTTGCTGAGTTTATCTTTCCTTTAAATTTACCATTTCTTGAGATCTTTATTTTTTCGTGTTCTTCTAGTCCCAGCCATTACGCTTTGAGGATGAGCTTGGATAGGATCTCCTTGGGAATGTTCTTTTATCAACTAGCTAGGATCCTTCGCGACTTCTCCGTGGAGGTTATACGCGGTAACTATGGGGTTCCATTTTTGAGAGGTGGTTGGAATGACTTTGTTGAGTCACATAGTATCAATGTGGGTTCTTCTGTGACTTTCATTCACAAAGAAGGTAACCGTTTTGAGGTTCATATTTTGGATGCTATGGAAGATGAGGTGGATGCTGAATGGGCTTCTCCCCAACCATGGTTGCAGTCATTATAATAATAAAAGAGTACGCGTGTTCTTTGTCTTCACGTCTTAATTTTTGAACAAATATTACCCAACTGAATGTTCTAGTATTATTGGATGTTGTTATTTTTTCTTTTCACGCTTTAAATATTTTAATGGGAGGTCCGACGCAGAAGCGGGCTCTAGCGTTCTTAGCTCTTACTAAAGAAATCATCTCCGAGAATTGTTTCGATCGGAGGCCCGACGCGGAGCCAAGCTCCTATGTTCTTAGGTCTTATTAAAGAACTCATCTCCAAGATTTGCTTCGATCGGAGGCCCGACGCGGAGCCAAGCTCATGCGTTCTTGGGTCTTATTACATAACTTATCTCCGAGAATTGCTTCCATAGGAGGCCCGACGCGGAGTCAAGCTCCTGCGTTCTTGGGTCTTATTAAAGAACTCATCTCCGAGAATTTATTCGATCGGAGGCCCGACGCGGAGCCAAGCTCCTGCGTTCTTGGGTCTTATTAAAGAACTCATCTCCGAGAATTGCTTCGATCGGAGGCCCGATGCGGAGCCAAGCTCCTGCGTTCTTGGGTCTTATTAAAGAACTCATCTCCGAGAATTGCTTCGATCGGAGACCCGACGCGGAGCCATGATCCTGCGTTCTTGGTTCTTATTAAAGAACTTATCTCCGAGAATTGCTTCGATCGGAGGCCCGATGCGGAGCCAAGCTCCTGCGTTCTTGGGTCTTATTAAAGAACTCATCTCCGAGAATTGCTTCGATCGGAGGCCCAACGCGGAGCCAAGCTCCTGCATTCTTGGGTCTTATTAAAGAACTTATCTCCGAGAATCGCTTCGATCAGAGGCCCGATGCGGAGCCAATCTCCTGCGTTCTTGGGTTTTATTAAAGAACTCATCTCCGAGAATTGCTTCGATCGGAGGCCCGACGCGGAGCCCAGCTCCTGCGTTTGTGGGTCTTATTACAGAACTCTTCTAAAGGAAAATAATAAAAGCACCATCTAACCACTTTATTTAATTTTGGCGGGGGCGACTAAGATTTCTATTTTTACAAGCCTGGGCCATTACACATAATACTTCTTTAAATTATCTGCATTCCAAGTCTTATTTAAAACTGTGCCCTCTGTGGTGCTAAGCTTGTACGCTTCTTCTTGGATCACCTTCACAATTATATACGGCCCCTCCCAGTTTGGGTGTAGTTTTCCTTCAGTTGTGGTTTGACGGAGCACTAAATCTCCTTTCTTGAAGCGTCGCGGATGGACTCGTCTGTCACGGTACTTGGATAGACGCCTCTTATACTCCTGCTCTCTCAGGGCTGCCGCCATCCTACATTCTTCTATAAGATGTAGTTCAAGTTCCATTGCTTCATCATTGGTTTCCTGATTATACGCCATGATTCACGCTGATGGGACCAACCTTTCTACTGGAATAACCGCGTCAATTCCATAAACTAGTGTGAATGGAGTTTCCATGGTCGGGGTTTTTACTGACGTACGATAGGACCAAAGAACTAAGTGTAGAAGTTCCGCTCACCGTCCTTTTGCCGTGCGTCCAAGTTTTTTCTGTATTCCATGCAACAACTGCCGATTGGTTGTTTCTGCCTGTCCATTCGTCAGTGGATGGGCCACGGACGAGAATTTGAGGTTTATACCCAACCCCTCGCAAAAATCTCTGATCGATTCACTATCAAACTGAGGTCCATGATCTGTGATTATTGAGTCAGGCACTCCAAATCGGCAGATTATGTTCTTCCACAAAAACCTCCTTACTTTCTCCGCGGTGATAAGTCCCATTGCTTCGGCTTCCACCCATTTTGTGAAATAGTCTACCAAGACTAGCATGTACTTCAATAGCCCTGGAGCAGTTGGAAATGGACCAAGGATATCCATTTCCCAAATGGAAAAAGGGCAAGCTCCAGATATGCTTTTCATTGGCTATGTGGGGGCGATGCATCGGATTTCCAAAGCTCTGGCACGCGTCACATTTCTGAATGTAGGTTTGGACATCCTGCCTCATAGTAGGCCAGTAATATCCTAGTCTAGTTGCTTTTTCCGCCAAGGCTCTCCACCCCTGGTGATGCGCATAGACCCCATCGTGTAGTTCATTTATGACAACACCTCCTTCTTTAACTGATATGCAAAGCAAGTCCGAGAGGCAGTAGCCTCTTTTGTAGAGCTTTCCATCCCTGATGGTGAAACGAGCTCCTTTTGTGACCAGTCTTCTGGCCGCGTCTTTTTCCTTTTGTAGCAGTCCTTTCCCTAGATAGTCCACGATTGGTGTCCTCTAGTCACCTTCCTCGTTTTCTCGAACTTGATAAACTTTTTGGATAAGCCTGCAACTGCTCATTTTTTCGAGGAAAACCTCTTTTCCTACTTCTTCGGGCATAACCGCCCCCATTCTAGCCAATGCATCAGCCTGCTGGTTGTCATTTCTAGAGATCACCGTCAAGCAAAAACTCAAAAACAACTTGACAATGCCTGCACCTTTCTTTGATAGTCAGGTATTAATCCAGTTCTGGCTTCGTACTCCTCTGTTATCTGTCGTGCGATAACCTCTTAGTCGGTGTTAATTGATACTTGCCTGGCTCCCTTGACCAAAGCTACCTCAAGAACCGCGAGCAGGGCCTCATACTCAGCTTCATTGTTCGTGGCTTGGAAATTTAGTTTGTAAGCGTAATTATACTATTGTTTATCTGGTGCAGAGAGAGTGACTCCAGCTCCGCATCCGTCCTTGTTGGCTGCGCCATCAACCTTGAGTGTCCACTCGCTTTTTTCCGTTTGAGCGCTCAACTCAAAATTTGTTTCACTGATGAAATCGGCAAGTGTCTATGCCAACGATGCTTGCCGCGTGGTGTATTCAATTTCAAATTCCGTTAACCCTACTGCCCACTTCATCATCCTCCCTGACAGGCACGGGGAGTGGAGAATCTGTCATAAAGGTAAGTCTGTCATTACTCGGATGACATGATCCTGGAAGTAGGGTCTCAATCTTCTTGCCGCGAACACCAGACATAAAATCATCTTTTCCACTAGTTCATACCGCGTCTCAGCATCTTGCAGCACACGACTAATGTAGGGTACGGGTTACTTCTCTTCTCGTGTTAAGACCGCGCAGATGGTAATGTTTTTTTACTGATAGGTACATGTGTAAAGCCTCATGTTTCTCGGGTTGTTGTAGGGTGGGCAGTGTTGATAAGAAGATTTTTAATTCCCCGAAAGCTTTCTGCAGTTCTGGGGTCCAGCGTACTGGACCCTTTTTCTTGAGCAATGCGAAGAAAGGTAAAGATCTGTCCACCAGGCATGAACAAAAACGGCTTAGGTAGTTTACTGCTCCGTTCAAGGACTGTATTTCTTTGATTTTCCGTGGTGGTTAAAGATTCTGGACCGCCACGACTTTTTCAGGGTTCACATCAATTCCTTGGTGGCTGACCATAAAACCAAGGAGCTTTCCAGAATCAACTTCGAAGACACATTTTTCTGCGTTTAGGTTCAAACCTCCTCTCCGAAGAGAATCAAACGTCTCTTGTAGGTCTGCCGCGTGATCTTCTGCTCTTTTGCTCTTAACCACAATATCATCCACATATATCAACACATTCCTCCCAATCTGTCCGCGAAAAACTCGATCTACAATTCTCTGAAACGTAGCCCTAGCATTTCTGAGTCCAAACGGCATGACGCGCACGGTAGCAAAATATTCCCTGATTGGTGATGAAAGTAGTTGCCTTTTTATCCTGTGGATCAAGGCATATTTGATTATACCCAGAATAAGCATCAAGGAAGCTGAGGACTTTTTTTTCCCGCGGTTCCGTCAACAGGTTCGTCTATGAACGGTAATGGGTACCTGTCTTTGGGGCATGATTTATTGAGATCGGTGAAATCAATGCACATCCTCCACTTTCTATTGGACTTTTTCACTAAAACCACATTTGAGAGCCAGTCTGAATCTTCTACCTCTTCTATGAATCCTGCCTCTAACAGCTTATCAGTTTCTTCTTTTGCCGTGACCGCCTTCTCGGGGGCCATTTTTCTTTTCTTTTGTACTATGGGCTTTGTTCCTGGACAGATCCTCTAAGTGTGCAATGCAGTCGTGGGTGAGACCCCTAAAAGATCTCGCGGAGTCCATGCAAAAACATCCATTGACCTCGCTATGATCTCCAATACCCGTTCTTTTTCTTCTGGCTCTAATGCTCGTCCCATATAAACCTTCTCTTCAGGGTTCAGAAAAGGTGTATAGACAATCCTTTCATCTGCGGTCGGTATCCTTGCCTCTGTTGGTCTAACTTCAAGCTCAGCTTCCGAAGGCTCTGATGGGTTGTTGTCTCCCACCATGGATTCACACTTCTCATTGATACACATTATTTCTTTCTTTTTCTTAATGGAAGTTAAATAACAACTCCTGCTTTCAGGTTGTTGTCCGCGAACTTCTCCTACTCCTCCCCCTAGTAAAGAGAATTTTCCGATAAAGTGATAGATAGATACTATCATCTGAAATTTATAGAGTGAGACACGTCCCAACAAAGCATTGTACACGGTCGGCACCTTTACTACTATGTACAAAACGTTCTCCATTCGCCTTTTCGGGGCTGATCCTAAGACTACTTTCAACTCGATCGTTCCTGCCACCTGTACTTCTCCTCCCGAGAATGTAATCAAAGTGCCCGCATACGGCTTCAATGATGCCACTGAGATCCCCATCTGAGAGAAAGCGTCCCACGATAATATATCAACGGACGAACCAGTATCAATGAAGACCCTTTTCACTGTTTTGGCAGCTATTTGAGCATGGATGACCAAAGGGTCAAAGTGCGGCATTCTTACATCTTCAGCGTCTTTGGGGAAAAAGTAATCTCTTCATGTTGTGATAGAGAGGTTTTTCTGCTTGACGCGGACGGTGGTTGCTTTTCTTGCCGCTCGTAATTCCTCTTTTCCTGTCTACTTGATCCTGCCATTGAGAAACCTCCAGCAAGGGTATTTATAAAACCGTCGGGCTCCGGTATGTGGCCCTCTCCTGGTCTTCGAGCTCCTTCCTGATTTCTCGGCTCTTGATTGACAGATCTTTGCATAGTAGGTGCGTGGTTGTGTCTACCTCCGCGCCATTTTCGTCCCCTACCTCTTCCTCTGTTGAAAAATGGGGCATCTCCACGATCTTCCCAATTTGGTCTCAGATCATGCCGATCTTCTCTTTGTGGCAGAAATCTCAGTTCTTGATTTCTATAAGTGTTCTCCTTCTGATGATAGGACCGCGGATAGCCTTCTCTTTGATGGGACCCTTGGCCCCTCTCGGAATTCGTGTGTATTTCGTCATGGTCGGAACGAAAAGATCACTCTTCTAACTGATGTCTGGGCAGCTTAACTTTATCTTTTTTGAATTTTCCGGCGAGCTTGCCAAAAAAGCTCTGATTGCCTGTGTTTGCTCATGAGCTGGACGCGGCTGCTTCCTCGGTTTCAATTTGTCTTGATACTCAATCCCTTAGGTCATCATAATTGGCAGGCTTTTTCCGAAACAAATACGTCTTCAAATCCCCTTCTGCCAAATTGCCCATGAGAATGATGATTGCTGATTCATGATTAAAATTAGGGATTTGTACTACCACACTTGTGAATCGAGTAAAAAAGTGTCCTAGTGTCTCAGCTCCTTGTTTGATTGAATTTAAATCAAGCATCGTCTTCTTCTGCGACCGGGCACTCCCAAAATGGGACGTGAAAATATGGGCATGTTAGGCGAAATTGGTCACAGAGTTTTTTGGCAGGTTAGTAAACCATGTGAGGGCGATCTTTGTCAGGGTTGAAGGGAAAGTCCGGCATAGCATGGCATCGTTGTACTCGTTTATTCCCATTGTAGTTGTAAAATGACAAAGATGATCCTCAAGATCAGTCGTTCCATCATACTTCATGAGGCCCACATCTCGCCATCTTTTTGGTATTGTCGCAGAGCAGATTTCTTTGGTGAAGACAGATGGGAGGACTGCCGGCCCTTCCATTCTTTTATTTGTTGAGTCAGATTTGGTGAAGGTGGAAACATCCATGGATCGCTCTCCGCGTCGGTGTTTGTGCTCACGCTGCCGTTGATCATTCTGCCATGGTTGGTGTGGCATTGCTTGACCCCGAAAGCCATAGTTCAGATTGCCGAATGCATCGCCTGGGTTGTTGTACGCGGTGTAACACCTATCAAAATTTCCATGTTGCTGACCACGATGGGCAGTCCCTTGTTGACGCGAGTTCTGTCCCCAGTGATCATAATAGTATTACTGCGCTTGTTCTTGCTGTAGAGGATTAGGCTGCTCCTGATGAACTTCATAGTCCTAGAAAATCTGAGGTATGTGTTCTCCTCCTGCTCCATGCTGGTTGTAATAGTGATGCAGAGGGGTATCGTGGGGCTGGTCTCTTGATCCACCATCTAGATCAGGTTGAGGTGTCAACGGGACATACAAACTTGAGGCCTCTTGATCGCGGTTGACCCCCTGAATCATGTCCTGGGTTGCGTTGTTTTGATTATCACTCATTTTGTCACTGTGTTAATTCAGGTAAGTAAATGACCCATTGATCATTATTTCTTATTCATAGGCGCGGACCCCCCGCCCCCTCCATGATCGGGGGGTCCAACACGATTTTCTAATACAATAAATGATACGGGTTTAGCCGTAGGTTGATCCGATCTTCGACAACAAGCAAGAACTAAACAAGAAACAAAGACGCAGCAATGAAATATTCAAAGAAACTCGACAATAATGCCAAGATTCAAGAAAGACGCAACAACATCTTCAAGAACTCGACCAAGAACTGATCAAGAACTCAAAGAACGACTCAAGACAGTAACAAGAACAATAAAGACTCAAAAATAATGGACAAGAATTGAAAGACACGACCTGATATGGACTGAGTCGATCTATATAGAACAAGATAGAGACCCCAGGCTTCCGTAGAAGGTAGGAACCAATATCAATGACTATATAACCCGCCTCTGTAACCCTACACAACCAAGCAGACAACTTGGAGGCACAAGGAGGGGGCTTGTGAATACTCGGATCACCAAGTCTTGCGAAGTTGATGAACGGCAAAGCAAACCAAACTGAGATGATATCAATTCGATGACCAACGAGCACTGCTCAAGTTCGGCCAACAGATCTCTCAAGTGTTTCACACGTTTTTTAGAAGAATAACTTTGTTCAATAATGTTCCAATTGTTCTACAAGGTATAATCGGCAATTTATAACCGTTAAAAGGTTGATGGGCCGATTCCTCTTAACTAAAGAAGATAAAAGAGATAAAATAATAACTTAAAGGAATTAAATAAATAACCTCTAAAGTTTCCTAAAATAACTTTAAGTAGAAAGTTACTAAAAATGGAAATAAGTTGGAGCCCCAAAGACTTAGGCAAATCGGCAGCTCTTAGGTTCAAGGTGGCTCCTCATCTTGAATCCCTATGCACATATAGGTCTTCAATGTAGGCTCGGGGAGTTGAACCTTGCTCGAGAACAAAGCATGACTCACAAAGTTGAATGAGTCTCTCTGAAGCTTCTTAGCACGAGCTCGAGTTATTGGTCCTTCTCCAAGAATGATGGGTGTGTCTGGAGCTGTAGAAGAAGGTCCCGCATCAACCTCCCCTTCTTGAAAAGGATTCGACCACCAATCCAAGTCTTCATCCACAGCGAAGTAAGGGACTAGATCGGCGACGTTGAATGTAGCGCTTACGCCCATGTCTCTAGGAAGCTCGAGTTGGTAGGCATTGTCGCCCACTCTCCTCTTCACTCGAAATGGTCCATCACCACGAGGTGCTAGCTTGCTCTTCCTTGCCTCTGGAAACTGCTCCTTCCTTAATTGCACCCATACAAGATCTCCAGGCTGAAATGTGACCAAACGGCGTCCCTTGTTGGCCTTGTTAGCATTGTATTCAGCCTTTAGCTTCAGCTTCTCACGAGTTCGTTCATGTAGCTCCTTAATGAACTCGACATTTTTACCTACCTCAAATGATTCTTTGTCTCTCATAGGATATGGAGTAAGATCAAAAGGGGTTAGTGGATTAACACCATACACACATTCAAATGGGGTGAGTTTAGTAGCCGAATGCATGGTTCTATTATATGCAAATTCCACATGAGGTAAGGCTTCTTCCAAAAGTTTCAAATTCTTCCTAATTATGGCTCTAAGGAAAGTAGTGAGTGTTCTATTAGTCACCTCAGTTTGGCCATCAGTTTGGGGGTGGCTAGAAGTAGAGAATAGCAATCTAGTTCCCAATTTATTCCTTAAGGTTCGCCAAAAATGACTTAAGAATTTCACATCCCTATCACTTACTATTGTTTTCGGCACACCATGTAATCTTACTACCTCTCGAAAGAATAGATTAGCAACATTGGTAGCATCATCAGTTTTGTGGCATGCAATGAAATGAGCCATTTTAGAGAATCTATCAACCACTACAAATATAGAATCCCTCCCCTTCTTAGTTCTTGGCAACCCAACTATAAAGTCCATAGAAATCTCTTCCCAAGGGGATGAGGGTGTGGGTAGTGGCGTGTACAAGCCATGAGGCATTAGCTTAGATTTGGCCTTTAAACAATCAATACATCTTTTTAGGCAATGTTCTACATTCCTAAGCATATGTGGCCAATAAAAATTTGATTTCAAAGTGTGATATGTCTTATCTCTACCAAAATGTCCCATTAATCCACCACTATGGGCTTCACTAACAAGTAATAATCGCAGAGAACATCTAGGAATGCACACTTGATCTTTTAGAAATAAGAATACTTCATGTATATAAAAGCTGTCATTTGGACCCTTTTCTAAGCATTTTCGAAAGACCTCTCCAAAATCAGCATCTTGATCATACAATTCCTTAATATAAACAAAGCCTAAGACTCTAGAATCCAAAGTGGTTAAAAGCACATATCTTTTAGCTAAAGCATTAGAATCAAAATCAGCCTCTAGAACATGTCTCCTAGATAATGCATCAGCAACCACATTGTCTTTGTCGTTCTTATACTTTATCACATAAGGAAATATTTCAATGAACTTCATCCATCTACCATGTCTCCTATCAAGTTTATCTTGGCTTTTAAAGTGTTTTAAAGACTCATGATCAGTTTTAAGAACAAACTCTCTAGGCCATAGATAGTGAGACCAAGTCTTAAGCACCCTATATAAAGCATATAATTCCTTATCATAGGTAGAGTAGTTAAGACTAGTACATTTCAACTTTTCAGAAAAGAAAGCAATAGGCTTACCTTCCTGCATAAGAACTCCACCAATTCCAACTCCGCTAGCATCACACTCTACCTCAAATGGTCTAGAAAAGTCGGGAAGAGCTAGAAGTGACGCATGGGTCAGCTTGTCCTTGAGCGTGTTGAAAGCTTCCTCTTGAGCTGCTCCCCAAGTGAATTCACTCCTCTTTTTCGTGAGCTCAGTGAGAGGTGCCGAGATGGTGCTGAAATCTTGTACAAATCGACGATAGAAGCTCGCCAATCCTTGGAAGCTGCGCACATGGCCGATGTTGGTGGGTGTTGGCCATTCTTGAATGGCTTTGATCTTCGCCTCATCGACACGCAGTCCACTTGAACTTACTACAAAACCAAGAAAGGACACTTGTTCATTACATAGCTCACATTTCTTCAAATTAGCATACAAGCGTTCAATTCTCAGCGTTTTAAGTACTTCTCTAAGATGTGATTCATGTTCATTGGAAGACTTGCTATAAATCATAATATCATCAAAGTATACAACTACAGATTTTCCAATAAATGATCGAAGCACATGATTCATTAAGCGCATAAAAGTACTAGGAGCATTAGTTAAACCAAAAGGCATAACCAACCACTCATATAAGCCTAGCTTAGTCTTAAAGGCTGTTTTCCATTCATCACCCTCTTTCATTCTAATTTAATGATAGCTACTCCTAAGATCTATTTTAGAGAAAATAGAAGCTCCATCCAATTCATCTAGCATATCATCTAATCTAGGAATAGGATGACGATATTTAATAGTGACATTGTTAATAGCCCTACAATCTACACACATTCTCCATGAACCATCTTTCTTAGGGACTAATAACACAGGTACAGCACTAGGACTTAAGCTAAATCGAATGTAACCCTTATCCAACAGTTCTTGGACTTGGGTTTGGACCTCTTGGGTCTCAGTGGGATTCATACGGTACGCAGGTCCATTAGGCAATGCAGCCCCTGGAATAAGATCAATTTGATGCTCAATTCCACGAATAGGGGGTAGACCTGGTGGTATTTCATCGGGAAACACATCTTTATACTCCTCTAATAGGCTGAGTATGTTTGCTGGAAGAGAAGCTCTAAGCTCTTCACTCAACATGTTCAAGCCTTTTATAAGAAGCATAAGGGTGGTTTCTCCATCCGCATAATCGTCTAGGAATGTGCTCTTAGAAGCTAGAAGCACACTTTTAGGCTGATTAGGGGGATCCACTTGGCTCGATTGAGCTGCCTTATCTAACTCACCTTTACTTACCTTGCGCTTCTCAATCTCATCAGCCACTTGTGTAGGCGTCATGGGCTTGAGAATGACATTCTTTCCCTGAAAAGTAAAGGAGTATCGGTTAGAATGACCATCATGTTGGACCTTACGATCAAATTGCCAAGGACGACCTAATAGAATATGACAAGATTGCATAGGCACAATATCACCTAAAACATCATCTTCATAATGTCCTAGTTTAATATGCACTTTAACCTGCTTGTTCACTTTCAAATTCCCACAATCATTCATCCAATGCAATTTATAAGGTCTAGGATGTTGGATAGTAGATAGATGCAATTTGTCAACCATTTCTTGACTAGCTAAATTACAACAACTACCTCCATCAATGATCACATTAACAACCTTTCCCTTGACTAAACAGCAAGTATGAAACAAGTTTTATCTTTGATTATAATCACAAGGTGTAGGAACAACACTTAAAACTCTCCTAACAATCAAAGACTCTCCATGCTCATATTCGACCTCATCATCATCATTGTCATAACAAACAAGGTTTAGGTTCTGATCATTGTCATTAGCATGCTCGTCATGTTCATCACAAGAATTTTCAGATTCATATTCTCCTAAGTGATTAACCATGAGAGTTTTCTTATTAGGGTAATCCTTCATATAATGACCTCTACCTTGGCATTTAAAGCACACAATATCTCTAGAACGAATGGTGGAAGGGTTAGGATTACTTCCTTTGGGACCAGTAGATGTCCCAGACGATTCTCGTCCATTCCATGGACCTTTCCCTTTGTCGAGGGGCTGTTGGGGCTGTCGGCTATCACTCCTCCCTTGGGGCTACTGAGCTCGCTCTCTAAAGCCCACATCTGAACGCCCTTGGGGCTGTTGTGGCCGAGATTGGCGCCACCCTTGCTGTTGGTTGCCACTCGACATTTTGTTGCCTTGACTCTTGTATTGTTGTCCCTTTTCTACTTTCATAGCTAGATGTAACAAATCAGTAGGAGTAGTATAGGGAAAATAATCAATCTCATGAGCTAAAGCGGGATGCAAGATCCTAAGATATCTAACATTAGTTTTCTCATGAGTTTCTACTACATTAGCTCGAGCCATGGCTTCTTGCATAACATTGAATGTTTCTTCAACAATTTTGCTACCTTTCTTTAGATTTTCTAATATGTTCAATAGCTCTCTATCATAGTGTTGAGGTACAAATCTATTTCTCATTACTACCTTTAGTTGTTCCCAAGAAGCAATAGGTGCATCAAGGGATCTTCTTCTTTCCTTAATAAGATTATTCCACCAGATTAATGCAAAACCTTGAAATTCTAGGGAAGCTAGTTGTACTTTCTTAGCATCTGAGAAATTGTGACAGTTCCATATTTGTTCCATTTTAATCTCCTAGTCAATATAAGCATCTGGATCAGTCTTACCATCAAAAAGAGGAAATTTTACCTTAACCTTACCGATGTCGTCGTCGTCATTGTACCTAGGCGGTCGGTTCTGATTTCCCCTTTGATTCCGTCTCGGGCGTTGCTCCAAATACTCCTCTTCTTGGAAGTCATCATCTTCCTCCGGGTAATAGAAACGCTCCTGATAGCCACGTCCTCTTCCCCTACCTTGTCCTTGACCTTGCACATTAACAAACCCATTATTCCGATCATTTCTCCCACCTCGTGGAGAGTTGTTTTCATTGAATAAAGGATTTTGCAAATTAATATTAACATTAGGATTAGGATTAGGAATAGGGTTAGGATTAATGACCTCTCTTTCATCTTGAGGCGTCTCGACTTGCACTTGTTCTTGCTGACCTCCCATGGTGTTTGAACCACTAGGCCTAGAACTCTCCAGTGCAGCCACCCTTGCTGTTAGCGCATCCAAGGTTTCAGGAACACCCGTCGTGTTGTTCATGATAGTAGCCATGTTGTTCATCATGGTCTGAAATTGCTCGGGCGTCACTGTTGTGCTTGAGGTAGTGGTGTTATTGCCATCATTGTTATTCTGATTATTAGACATTATAACAAAGACAAAAGAAACAAGGAACTATGTTAAAGGTTAGTAAAACTATAAACAGCTCACAATTTGTGTTAGGGCAATCCGATTGATATATCACGCTTACTAGGGCAATCCGCTTTGGGCAAATCAACGACCAAGCAAAAGAACTAAGTAATCAAAGTATGTAACCAAGAGAATGAATGAAACAACGCAGAAGAGTACTCAACAAGGGCTGTAGAGAACCCGATGTAAGCAATCAATTTGATCCAAGCAAGTATAGAACTCGACAGTAGCAAGGATCAAAAAACAAGTACTCGACGTGGGGTAAGAAGTACTCGACAGACTCAAATAAGCACTTACAAGGGATGTAAGTACTCGACACAAGCAAAGGTGTACTCGACATGGGTCAGATACACTCGACACAAGCAATTCAAGCACTCGACAATGGCTATGGACACACAACAGTACTCGATCAAGGCAATAGAGTACTCGACACAAATAGAAAAGAAAGAAAAATAAAAGGAAGCTTGGAAATTTACCTCTTTTGATTGAAAACCTTTTAGTTAGAACGTTGTAGTTGTAGGGTAGGGTTTCAATTTTGTGGAGGTATGTGTTTTTGGGATAGGGGTGTATCGACTAGGGCTGAGAGAAAGGTTCACCAACTTGTCCTTGGGAGTTTTCTTGCACTAGATCAAATAACTCTATCTTTTTTTTTTTGACTTACTTTTGCCCCTAGTGAATTTTATTCTCCTTGGTCCAAGTTCAATCTATTTTTTTTAAATATGAAACTAATGCAAGAAAAGACTCAAAATAAGGTATAGGACTCGAAAATCTGATGTATTGGTGATAAAGGATAAAAATTCAGCCCTAGAATAAATAAATAGGCAACTCTTTGGATAAATTAGGTTAGTATATCTATCTTAGCCTCAAAAGATAAATGATAGATAATATGAATTAATCTATCAAATAAAATCAGATTTTATCAAGGCAAAATAGATAAAAGATAAATAAAGAGTTCCAAAGATAGAACAAAGCACAAACTAGGGGTTTCTTGTGGTGAGGGATTCGGCCAAGCAACTCAACTTATGGGGACAGAATTCTGCCGTCGGCTAGGGTGATGCACAAGGGTGCTTCACGGCTTGGTCGACTCCACTGGTCTCGGCTAGGCTTGTGTTTAGGCTTATGCAACCACAACAATCACAAACAAACAAGATTAGTGCAATAATCAAATAATGAACAAGAAGTAAAAGACCAAAACAAGAAAATGACTCTGTTTTGTGGTTTTTGTGTTTATGGAATGAAAAGACTCAATCTTGATGTTGGAAACCAAAGCTCTGATGCCAATTTGATACGGAGTTAGCCGTAGGTTGGTCCGATCTTCGACAACAAGCAAGAACTAAACAAGAAACAAAGACGCAGCAATGAAAGATTCAAAGAAACTCAAAGAAACTCGACAAGAATGCCAAGATTCAAGAAAGACGCAGCAAGATCTTCAAGAACTCGACCAAGAACTGATCAAGAACCCAAAGAACGACTCAAGACAGTAACAAGAACAATAAAGACTCAAAAATAATGGACAAGAATTGAAAGACACAACTTGATATTGACTGAGTCGATCTATATAGAACAAGATAGAGACCCCAGGCTTCCGTAGAAGGTAGGAACCAATATCAATGACTATATAACCCGCCTCTGTAACCCTACACAACCAAGCAGACAACTTGGAGGCACAAGGAGGGGGTTTGTCAATACTCGGATCACCAAGTCTTGCGAAGTTGATGAACGGCAAAGCAAACCAAGCTAAGATGATATCAATTCGATGACCAACGAGCACTGCTCAAGTTCGGCCAACAGATCTCTCAAGTGTTTCACATGTTTTTTAGAAGAATAACTTTGTTCAATAATGTTCCAATTGTTCTACAAGGTATAATCGGCAATTTATAACCCTTAGAAGGCTGATGGGCCGATTCCTCTTAACTAAAGAAGATAAAAGAGATAAAATAATAACTTAAAGGAATTAAATAAATAACCTCTAAAGTTTCCTAAAATAACTTTAAGTAGAAAGTTACTAAAAATGGAAATAAGTGGGAGCTCCAAAGACTTAGGCAAATCGGCAGCTCTTAGGTTCAAGGTGGCTCCTCATCTTGAATCCCTATGCACATATAGGTCTTCAATGTAGGCTCGGGGAGTTGAACCTTGCTCGAGAACAAAGCATGACTCACAAAGTTGAATGAGTCTCTCTGAAGCTTCTTAGCACGAGCTCGAGTCATTGGTCCTTCTTCAAGAATGATAGGTGTGTCTGGAGCTGTAAAAGATGGTCACGCATCAATAAACTTTCCAAGGAACCCCTTAGCGTGAGGGGGTTCCCACAGACGGCGCCAATGAAAAACCTCGAACTAAAAAGGTCTCCATTTTTAGTGGGACCCGGGAACGGACCTAGTGGGCCCTCAATATTCCTAACGGGCTTACCTGACCCGTACCGAAATAATCGATACGGCCCAACCTGTGCCGCGGGAACCAGTTTTTAGCTTTTCGATATTATCCCCTCATCGAGGTTTCATCAACAAAATGGGAATCAATCATTTACCTGCCACCATTTGTTGGTTGAGGGTTTGGCAGTTACATACTCTTGATTCTCACTTCAGACTTCTATATCACAAGAAAGAGTCCAAATGAATGCCCGTGGACGATGTTAGCACTTGTCCGTGGAGCGGCTATCTATCCTGATGAAAATCCTTGAATATTCAGCTTTCTCCTTCCTTTATCACTTGAGCTAAACAACCCTTTTGTTCTCTTCAGGATAATGTGCTTGGTTCGCTCATTTTTCCTCCCTCCCCCCTCCCAAGTCCCCTTTTTCTGTATTTCTTTCTTCCCTTTTATAGGTGATGAGCGATCTCCAAATAATCGCCACGTGGGGTTTCATGACCGACACGTGTTTAACTCGTGGGATGAGGGCATGTTGGGCACGTACCCCCTTCTTCTGTCCGCGGATGGTGTGACTTTGCAGATGTTTCGATTCTATCCACGGTTGCATCTGTGATGACTTTTATTTTTCTTTTTGTTTCCTCTATTTTTATTATTTATTTAAATGTTTTTATTGTTCGTTTCGTCAACTCCGAAGACGCCGGCTTGCGCGATCGAGAGCCTGGAGACCCGCGGGTGATGCCGCTGGAGCGAAGGGAGCGTGGGAGCGAGAGCGAGAGCGAGAGCGAGAGCGAGAGCGAGAGCGAGAGCGAGTGTCGGAAGCACAACGCTCGCTGCGAGCGGGTGCGGGTGCGAGTGTCACCAAGCGTCGGCCTCTCTCCTTGCGACGATTCCTAGGATCTGGTGAGTGTTCGGCCTTAGGGTTGCCGATGGTGATCAATGGAATGGTGATGGTGAATGGGTGTTGAACAAAAGAACACAAGAGCATAAGGATTTTGGGTTTCATAATCGAAAAACCCTTAATCCATAAAGGGTTTCTCCAATTCTATTCAATCTAAGAAATTCAAAGTACATGTGAATGATTAAATAGAAAAGCAATGGGAGATCTAGCCAATCCTTCCTTGAAAAGGAAAGGAGTTTGGATAGATCTATTCTTATAAACAGTAAATATATAGAAGAGATATAATCCTATTAAAGATAAGTAAAACATTCCTAAGATAATTAATTCCTATTCAAGATAGAATTTAAATAACTTGGTGTACAAGAATTAATCTAGAAGAGATATAATCCTTGTAACTTATTAAATCTACTTACATAAAATAACACTAATTAATTAATGGAATAATTAATCTCGGCCCAACACAAGATGTGTACTCGACATGGGCCTTGTTGACACTTGACATGTGTTGTGAGCTGAATCTTTCGTGTTTTACAGTAACTTTTATATCGTTTTCTGCATACATTTCATGCATTTAGGCTAAGATAGTACAGAATCTATGTAGTTTATGTTTAATTGCCAAATTATGGAATCTACACCAGTTTCTGTTTAATTTCGCAGAATTCGAGGCAAATTACAGCAGTTCTGAGAAAGGTCGGAAAAGCTCGGAAATCAACTACAGAAGTCCAAGGTCAAGACACAGCGAAACCAGTTGAATCAAGCTAGGAGCCCAGGTTACTCGAGCTAGAGTAAGCCTATTCGACCTCGACGACGGTGTCCGAGCACAGGCCTTGTCGACTGAGCACTGATCGAGAAACTGAGCCAGAGCAACCTGACTCCCGGAACCCTACTCGATCTCGAGGAGGCCTTGTCGAGATCGACTACACCTCAGTGCCAAGTCTGGAGTCGACGAGTTGTGACAAGTCGAGAAGCCGAGCTGACTCTACTCGATCTCGAGTACAGCTAGTCGAGATCGAGGACCACCCAACGCCCAGTCCGAAGCCATACCGAGGAGGGGTCCTCGACATCACCAGCGAGCCATCCTCGACCAAACCCAACTCGATCTCGAGTTGTCCTTGTCGAGATCGAGAAGCCCAGAGCCCAGATCCGAGCCTGTCGAGCAGAGCCGCCCGAGAAGCCCAGCCAACCCCAGTCGACGAGCCAATCCTACTCGATGTCGAGGAGCCCTACTCGAGATCGACGAGCGCCGTGTCCGAAACCGCATCACGCGCCTTGAGATGTCTGTGTCGAGCTGGGAGTCCTTGGGGCCGAAGGAGTCCGAGATATCCGAGATCTATCAACATCTATCCACACCTATCAAAACATGGAAGATTTTGCTCTTTAGATAGAATTTCCCTTTTTTGATTTAATTCCTAAATTACTTTTATTTATCTTTTAAGCCTTTAGATATAGTTTTAGATAGAGATAGATATTTCTATCCTTGAATAGCAAGGAGTAGAAGGCTATAAATAAAGCCTATGGGGCTGATTTCTAGTAATTCAATTCAGAAGTAGAGAAGTAGTTCACAGAGAAGTTTAGGAGTTCAGAGGTTTTAGGGTTTTGGCGTTCAACGAGAGTTGGATCGCCGGGATTGTAAGGTCTTTGAATTTAGTTTAATGCAAGTTGTTATTTCTTTTCAATCAATGTCTGAGGTTGCGATGAAGTGCGAGTAGTCCACCCACTTCTAGGGTTGGGGCGAGCCTGACGATAGCCATGCGTGTTTGAGGTAAAAGATCCGACTTTTATCATGTTTCGAGCATCTACTACTTGTTATATCTTTATTACCCATCTAATGGAGGTCCATGCTAACAACCTGGATTGTAAACATAAAATTAGTAGAGACAATTAGGGTTTCTTGAAAGAGTTGTCTAATTGTTGGAAAAGGCGAAAGCTTAGTCCTTTGATGCGATTCACATGATTATCTGTTTATTTCTGCCTTATGCATGCTTGGTTATCGTTGTTGCAAACCCCAATCTTGGAAGTCCTTTTTATTTAGGTTATTTCGAGATCCCAAAGCCTTTGCATTTACTTTCTTTCGTTTTTATTCTCTGTTTTCCTAGAGATCGAATTGCACTACTCGACCTCGAGCACTGATCTTTGACCCAAGTCGTTGTAGCTTCTGTGTGCAGGTACTCGACCAAGACAAGCCGACGTCGACGAGGACTGTACTCGATCTCGAGTAGCCCTTTGTCGAGATCGAGTAGCCTTTGCCGAGAGCTGCTGTGCCGTGCTCGACTGTCCGATCTTCTAACGAGTTGCTGTACTCAAGATCTAGGACCCCTGTAGTCGACTTTCGTGAGATTTCTCCGCTGCCTAGGATCCGCTGACACGCTTCCTCGTGGATCGATCTTGAATTCCCGCTGCTACATTAGGAGGAGGTCTTGTAATTATTTGCGTGGGCAGAATCTGGTTTGCTGTGATTTATTTATATTTTAATTTGCATTCTCGATTTTCCTCCTACAACAAATTGGCGCCGTTGCCGGGGAGGCTATCATTTGCGCCTTAGGTAGTTAAATCTCACATCTGCTTTGAGTTACTCTACAGGGTGTATGCGCCTTCTGGTCTACCACCTGAGTTTGACAGCTTAGACGAACCGGAGCGTTTCCTACACATCCACTCTAAACTCAAAAGGATCATGGTGTCCGCTGAAACACAAGAACAGCTGATTGCCAGGCTTACCAGGGAACTAGCCACTAAAGATGCTGCTATCACCGCTGAGAAAGCAGCAAGGGAACAAGCAGAAGCTGAGCTTGCCCAATATCCAACTACTGCAGATGATTATATGCATCCAACTCTCGTTGTGCCTGAATCGGCGATTCTAATCCCTGAAAACTCTTTTGAAATTCGCACTCAATTTCTTATAGAGCTTGAAAATAATGCTTTTTATGGCAAATTTAATGAGTTTCCTCTTGAACATATTACCAATTTTTCTGACATGTGTCGTACTCTTGCTGAAGGTACGACTCTGGAATATGTCAAGATGAAAGCTTTTCGCTCGTCTCTCGCTGGGCCTGCACTGAAGTGGCTTGAAGGGTTGAAACCAAGATCACTCACAACATGGGCCCAAGTAGAGCAAGAGTTTCTGAATAAATTCTTCCCACCCGCCAAGACAGCACTCCTCCGCCAGAAAATCACCGCCTTCAAACAGAAGCATGGGGAACCGCTGGCAAAGGCATGGGAACGCTACAAAGAACTGCTACGATCCTGCCCTACTCATGGACAACCACCCTACGTCATTCAGGAGATCTTCTTCAACTCTCTTGATCAAGTCACTAAGGACAGAATCAACCAGTATACTCGCTATGAGTACCTGACGATGCCACCAATTGACGCCTGGGGTGTGCTAGACAAGCTCACCAATTATGACAACAAATATGGGTCTACTGCAAACTATGAGGAGAACTCCTACGCCAGGCCAGCACCATCTATGCCACTCTATGAGCCAGCAAAGGAGATTGACCCAGATGTCAGGGAGCAGTTCTATAGAGACCAGAATCGCAAGCTCCTCAAGCAAGTGAAATATCTGTCTGTCAATCAGCCTTGCATCGAATGCGGATCACAGTGGCACACCACTACTGAGTGCCCACACACAGAGCAAGTCAGAATGGCAGAGACACATGAAGAGGCAGCCTACGTTGGGGGTCCCAATCGCTATATGGGAGACCAACGGTTCTATCAACCACAGTGGAACCAAGGTCCTCCTAGGAACCCCCCACCCTACAGAGCTCCAGGACATCCAGAAAGGGATCAAAAGAAGGATGATCTGCAGCTGATCCTTGAGGAGATGCGTCGGAATCAGGGCACCATCAACAACCAGTTCCAGAACATCACTACAAAATTTGGAGAATTGGATATCTGGAAAAGGGGAATAGAGATGCAGATGGGTCAAATCGATGCACAGATCCCACGACCATCCGGACAGCTCCCTGGGCAAACAGAACCAAATCCTAAAGGGAAAATTGGACGCGTCGCAGCTATCAAACTGAGAAGTGGGCATCAATTACACGAGCCAGAGGTCGAGAAATAGCAAAGCAAGGCAGAGCAGCAACTCGAGACAGAGCAAAATCTACTCGATCTCGAGGAGAGCGTACTCGATCTCTATAAGCCACTGCTCGACACAGACCAGAAGCTGAGCTCGGACTCCACTGCGCAGCCCAACAAGTCGAAGTCGACCACCTCACTCGATCTCGAGGACCCCCTGGTCGAGATCGAGGAACAGCAACCTGAGGTCAACGACTCTGCAACGCCTCCGACAGCTGATCTGGCTCCGAAGCAGAAAAAGCCACTGCCTTTTCCTTCTAAAGCACAGAAAGATCCCACTGCAGGTAGGTTTACCAGATTTGTTAATATGCTGCAAGAACTGAATGTTTCTATTCCTTTTACAGAAGCCCTGCAAGAGATGCCCGGATATGTCAAGTTTCTGAAGGAAATCTTGAGCAAGAAGCGATCCATCTCAGAGATCGCAGGCGAATGCAAAGTACTCCACTTCCCTGAAAAGAGACCTGACCCTGGTAAGTTTTCTGTTACTGTGGGTTTTGGACAATATAAATATGAGTCTTTGTGTGATTTAGGAGCAAGTGTGAGCATCATGCCTCTATCAATCTAGCGGAAGGTAAAAATAGGATGCATAGAGCCTGTAGATGCCAAACTATACATGGCAAACAATACAGTGGTCATCCCTCCAGGTATAGTTGAAAATGTCCCAGTCCAGGTTGGTAAATTCTTTGTTCAAGCAGATTTCCTTATTATAGACTGTGCTGAAGATCCTACTAGCCCTATTATTCTTGGTAGACCATTCTTAGCTACTGCAGATGCCAGAATTAGTGTCAAGAATCGATCGCTCACCTTCACCATAGGCGATGAGGTCATAGATTTCTCTTTTTGTCCTGCAAAAGAGGAAATTTCATGGCTGGAGGTGAAAAGCATCAGCAACCACGGGACCAAGCAATCAACGGAGGAACACACTATAGTCGAGATCGACAAGGACAACTCGAGATCGACAAGGGAGTTCCTCGATCTCGACCAAGATTTGTCGAGGTCGACTTCCACTGATGAGCCACTGACTTGCCCAGAGCCTAAGTATGGGGTCCCTGTACTCGATCTCAACCAGCAGTACTCGACATCGACTAGCCCCAAGCCCAAGGATTTCTGTTTTGGGTCCGAAAAGGTAAGCTCAGGTATGAATTCTACTTCCCCTCAGTCCGTAAAGAAAATTTTCAATAAATTAAGGGGAGGTAAGGCCCCGTGGTGAGAGAATCTGTGGAAACTAAGAGCTTGAAGGAAGAAGAGGAAAGAGAAGGAAGATGATGCAAACAACCCCTTGTCAGCTGAGCTTGCATACTACCATCAGGACCTAGATGATCCAGGAGAAGGGCCAAGCATGAGCGGGCCCCACAATAATGGTCCTTGAGCGCAAACGGAGAAGTCGGCCTAGCGACTCTAAAATCTAGAGCATGTATATAAAACTTTATGAATTCTAGGACTTTTTGGTTTTTTTTGTTTTTTGGTTTTGGTTTTATGTCTTTTAGAATACTTCATGTGGATAGTCTTGTTTTTGTGTGCAATCTAATACTTTTAGGTCGGCAAGCATATAAGGATCGCGAAAAGTGGAATAAAGAAGTCCCTGAAAAACAATCAGAATCGACGAAGGCCAAGTCGACGGCGACAAGGAGGAGCAGCCCAGAAACTCGTCGATGTCGAGTAGGCCAACTCGATATCGACTAAGCCACCAGAAGCTCCTCGACTTCAGAAGCCACTGGACGCAGACGAAACTACTCGAGATCGAGTACCTTGTACTCGAGATCGACGAGACACTTTCCTCGACCATCACTGATTCGCCCTCCTCGATATGTTATCCTGTGAGTTCCTTCCTTTACTCGTGTTGTTATTTAATTTTTATACAATGGGGACACTGTAAATTTTAAGTATGGGGTGGGGGAAGGGCTTACATAATTGCCATATTTGACATTATTTATTTCTTTGAATTGCTACATGGCTATTTTGGAATACATTATTGATTTATATGCTTATATGCATGATTTCCAAAATTTGTTTGAGAAAAAATGACCCCCATTGAAATTTTTGATAAATTTCATGGAAGTTTAATATTGAACTCGACGATGAAAAATTGGATTCATTAGAGATATAGCATTAAATTGCCTAGTAAAGGGAAGTCACAATGAAGTGCATTATTTCTTGAAAACCATGAAAGGAGGTAAAATTTGAAGTTGCTTTTGACATGTTGCATGATAAGAGGATGGAGGACTTTATATTTCCATATAATGCTCATTGTTAATTCCTAGCCTTACCTATGCTTATGCATTTCGCAAAAGCCATAATACGCCTTATTTCATATATTGCTCCACATGTTCCAAATATTGCCATTCTTTACCTTATCCGGGGATTATGTTGAAAATGATGTTACGTTATGGAGATTATCATATGGTGTTTGTGTTGTGATTATTATCATTACTGGAGTTTGGCGAGAAATTGTTCGAAATATATGGAAAATTTAATGAGTGAAAGAAAATCCAATCACCTCAGGAGATAAAGGTAGATTGACCCTGCTCTCTAAGATAATAGTTTGGAGAGATGGGACATATTGTGAGGAGTCCAAAACACTAAGTATCCGGAGCCATTCATGACACCCATGTTTGCGACTCGCGAGAAGGCAGTGCTGAGGTTAGAGAGGTAAAAACATTATTACTGAGAAAAAGCATTATGAAAGGTGATGAATCTTATGAGAAAGAATGTGGTATGAAATTCAAGTACTCCATTTCCCCGGATTATTAGCACCACATTGCCAGAAATTGCCCACCTTTAGCCTTTTACCAATCTACTCCTTATTTGAGCTTAAATTAAAGTCCTTTTGATTATCAATGCTTTGTCACGAATGAATGTTTTGCATAACCCTCCTTTTGTGAGTAGATGTTGCTTTTGTAGATTTGCACATGCATGGATCTGTGACACAAGAAACTTTTTGAGGATGGTAATTGATTGCAGGGACATATAACAATGAATCTGATATGTTGAGAGTTTTGATTTCTTCCCCTGAATGACAAATAAAAGTATTGCTTGAGGACAAGCAAGCTTAAGTATGGGGTGTTTGTTGTGAGCTGAATCTGCCGTGTTTTACAGTAACATTTATATCGTTTTCTACATACATTTCATGCATTTGGGCTAAGATAGTACAGAATCTATGTAGTTTATGTTTAATTGCCAAATTATAGAATCTACACTAGTTTCTGTTTAATTTCGCAGACTTCGAGGCAAATTACAACAGTTCTGAGAAAGGTCGGAAAAGCTCGGAAATCAACTACAGAAGTCCAAGGTCAAGATACAACGGAACCAGTCGAATCAAGCGAGGAGCCCAGGTTACTCGAGCTAGAGTAAGCCTACTCGACCTCGACGACGGTGTCCGAGCACAGGCCTTGTCGACTGAGCACTAATCGAGAAACTGAGCCAGAGCAACCTGACTCCCGGAACCCTACTCGATCTCGAGGAGGCCTTGTCGAGATCGACTACACCTCAGTGCCAACTCTGGAGTCGACGAGTTGTGACAAGTCGAGAAGCCGAAGACGGAGAAGCCGAGCCGACTCTACTCGATCTCGAGTACAGCTAGTCGAGATCGAGGACCACCCAGCGCCCAGTCCAAAGCCATGCCGAGGAGGAGTCCTCGACATCACCAGCGAGCCATCCTCGACCACACCCAACTCGATCTCGAGTTGTCCTTGTCGAGATCGAGGAGCCCAGAGCCCAGATCCGAGCCTGTCGAGCAGAGCCGCCCGAGAAGCCTAGCCAGCCCCAGTCGACGAGCCAATCCTACTCGATGTCGAGGAGCCCTACTCGAGATCGACGAGCGCCGTGTCCAAAACCGTGTCACGCGCCTTGAGCTATCCGTGTCGAGCTGGGAGTCCTTGGGGCCGAAGGAGTCCGAGATATCCGAGATCTATCAACATCTATCCACACCTATCAACACATGGAAGATTTTGCTCTTTAGATAGAATTTCCCTTTTTTGATTTAATTCCTAAATTACTTTTATTTATCTTTTAAGCCTTTAGATATAGTTTTAGATAGAGATAGATATTTCTATCCTTGAATAGCAAGGAGTAGAAGGCTACAAATAAAGCCTGTGGGGCTGATTTCTAGTCATTCAATTCAGAAGTAGAGAAGTAGTTCACAGAGAAGTTTAGGAATTCATAGGTTTTAGGGTTTTTGCGTTCAACGAGAGTTGGATCGCCGGGATTGTAAGGTCTTTGAATTTAGTTTAATGCAAGTTGTTATTTCTTTTCAATCAATGTCTGAGGTTGCGATGAAGCGCGAGTAGTCCACCCACTTCTAGGGTTGGGGCGAGCCCGATGATAGCCATGCGTGTTTGAGGTAAAAGATCCGACTTTTATCATGTTTTGAGCATCTACTACTTGTTATATGTTTATTACCCATCTAATGGAGGTCCATGCTAACAACATGGATTGTAAACATAAAATTAGTAGAGACAATTAGGGTTTCTTGAAAGAGTTGTCTAATTGTTGGAAAAGGCGAAAGCTTAGTCCTTTGATGCGATTCACATGATTATCTGTTTATTTCTGCCTTATGCATGCTTGGTTATCGTTGTTGCAAACCCCAATCTTGGAAGTCCTTTTTATTCAGTTTATTTCGAGATCCCAAAGCCTTTGCATTTACTTTCTTTCGTTTTTATTCTCTGTTTTCCTCGAGATCGAATTGCACTACTCGACCTCGAGCACTGATCTTCGACCCAAGTCGTTGTAGCTTCGGTGTGCAGGTACTCGACCAAGACAAGCCGACGTCGACGAGGATTGTACTCGATCTCGAGTAGCCCTTTGTCGAGATCGAGTAGCCTTTGTCGAGAGTTGATGCGCTGTGTTCGACTGTCCGATCTTCTGTCGAGTTGCTGTACTCGAGATCTAGGACCCCTGTAGTCGACTTTCGTGAGATTTATCCGCTGCCTAGGATCCGCTGACACGCTTCCTCGTGGATCGATCCTGACTTCCCGCTGCTACATCAGGAGGAGGTCTTGTAATTATTTGCGTGGGCAGAATCTGGTTTGCTGTGATTTATTTATATTTTAATTTGCATTCTCGATTTTCCTCCTACAACAACATGGCTTGGCCCACTCGACATAGTGTGGTCTCGAGTGGCCCATGTGTTTGTCGAGCTCCATTGTCTTCATGGCGGATGTTGTCGAGCTTGCATGAGCTTTGTTTGAGGACGGAACCTCATTTTTTGTGTTGGTACATGGAGTAGCTTTGAGCCAAGTGATCCAGGGTGGTCTGAACCCTTGCTCCATCATCCCTTGGTAACGGACAAGAAGGGCTTTGGTTGCATCTTGAATCTTCTTGCCCCTTGCACGAGTGATAGGGCCATCGAATGGAATCTTCATATTGTCCTCAATGTCACCAAGAGTCATCGATAATTGCACTGCATAACTTATTGTATGAGAACTAACACTTTCTTTCATTTGCAATGAATCTTCAAAAGGGGAGTTGTCAAGATCATAGAAGAACTGAAAGTGGATGGTGTTCAAGTCATGAATCAGCCAGGTGGCATTCCTTCAAGATGGAAGTAACATCAAATGTCAAGAGGACTAGGAAACCATGACGATGGTATCCTTGGAGATGCTTGCTTCATCGAAGATTTTTTAAAAGAAGACCAAATGGAGTCTTTCTTACACATTCATCTCCTATTTTCAGTTTGATTGGTCTTTTGCATATGTCTCTCTATGAGTTTTGTGTTCTCTAGTTAAGCCGTAGTGATACAGTTTGTGTATTTTTTTTTTTGCTAAAACTGGTACAGTTGCCCTTTATAAGTAATTCTGAGCATGTTGTAAATTCTTAAGACACCTTTGGTGTGCTTGAATTACAACTATGCTTGATTTACTTGATAAAGATCAGCTTTGCTTGATCTTGTTTTTCTGCATAAACCATGATTTTGATGCTTGCACTTTCGTAAGTTAAATCTTGCTGTTTAACTTACTCTTGAGTGCAAAATCTGTTGGTTTTATGATGTTTTGTGAATCCTTCATTCATTAATTTCATTGTAAAAGTGGCATTATATGCTCTTACCTGAACTAGGTTTAGGTTGTAGAAATCGGGATATTAGGATTTACTTGGTGATGTATATTTCCTTCTTGTCTATGATTTCTTTCATGCTTACATGATTATCTTTAAGATATCTATGTTTTGCATCAACTATTTGCTTAGTTGTAGAAATCATGACTTTAGGATTTATACTTGCATTGAGACTACTGATTTGAGGCTTATTGTTTGCCTTTTGTGCATTCTCTGCTCTATTCAGTAGCATTTGTGATACTCTACAACTCTATGATTATAGATTAATTTCTTTTTTATGAGTTATAAATCTATTTAAAGTTCATAGATAAGTTTCTCATGCACTTTGGTATTTTAAGAGGATTGCATGATGCACTAATTAGCTTGTTTGTTGTTTGTGCTGTCAGGAACTCTTATTTGAAGGATGATGAGTGACTCAAAGTAACCTCCATGACCAGCAGCTGTAAGGTGGTGGTGTTGTTGCAGGAGGATGGTCATGTATGAAAATAAATATAGAATCAGACTGACTTCCCTGTCTCAGCAAATAATTACGAGACTTCCTCCCGTTGTAGTAGAAGGTAGTCAGGATCGATCCACGAGGAAGCATGTCAGCGCCCGCCTTTTCAGTTCCGAATCTCAGCAGATCTCGACCAGAAGCGTACGCGACTTTGAGTAAGGCACTCGACTTCGACTAGGCTGTCGACCAAAACAGAATTAGAAACAAAACAGCAAACGAAATCCAATAGAAAGTACTCGACCTCGACTGATCCTACTCGACGTCGACCAATTCGTACTCGATGTCGACCATGCTTTGTCGATTTCGAGTGAAAACATAAATGATAAACGAAATTTTAAATTTTATAAATCTAAAAGTAAACACGAAATTTATAATAAAAAATCAATAAACTAAAGCACTTCTAAGATCAGAGTTTCAACACCACAACGATAACCATGCAAAGTAACACATAAAGGCATAAAAGATCGTGCTTTTCATCAAATAACTTTCGTTATTAACAAATAGGAATATAGAGGCTTTCGCATAAACCTTAATTGTTACTAACCCTTTTCGCATAATTAACCCAAGTTGCATTAAGATCACTTTCGCTTCAATAACACAAACAATGATCGCCTTCAACTTTCACAAAAGAATCATGCTCATAGGGATAGAAGACGAATTGCATCAAAAGATTGTACCTTTACCGCATCACCTTACATGGCCACCGCCGGGCTCACCCCGGCCCTAGAAGTTAGGTGACTACTTGCTCTTCATTATCAAGAAACTCATCAAATAACAAAAGAAACTAAATTACATTGAATTAAATAAAAGAAAGCTTACAACCGAACAAGCCAAATCCGCTCTCGCCTTTCCACCCAGCTCTCGCCACAAGCTCTCTCTCTCTCTCTCCTACTTACTTGTTCTCTCTAGAATTGAATTGGAATAAGATACCTAAAACTCAGCCCCTAAGGCTTTATTTATAGGCTTCCAGTCCTTGCTAATCAAGGTAGGAAACTATATCTATATCTAAACTTTCTATCTAATAACATAAAGATAAAACATTATGATAAATGAATCTAAAAGGAAATAAAGCTAATGTGGATAAATCTCTTCCATCTTGATGTGGATGGATAGAATTTCCACATATCTTCTCTTGCAAGCAATTCTATCTTCTCGGTATAACTCGATCTTGGACTCGGATTCGGCCACTGGATCATACTCAACTTCGACTAGAGTTAGTCGACGTTGACTAGAACTTTTCCTCCTGTGTTGAACTCGAGCTCGGACACCTTCTGGACTTGACATGTGTACTCGACTTCGAGTAGGTGTACTTGACGTCGAGTATCTCTGGGCTCCTCGAGTGTCTCTGCTCGACTCCGGGTGAATTTCTGGCTCCTGGTGTACTCGACTTCGACTGGACGTGGTCGACGTCAAGTAGAGCTATCAGCTTTCAGCATTCTGTTCCGTTCTTGAAATGCACTTTCCCGAGTCCTCGTTCGCAGGATTCAGAATGACGCATATTACCATGCATTGGAAAGCTCTTTTCGAGGGCTACAACTCTCATGAAGACATCAAAGCTTGATTCAGAATGATGGATGGTGTAAAGTGGGCTTTCCTCCAGCTGCCCCATCCTTAGCTTCTTCATAACTTTCCTTGAAGCTCCAAAGTGCGTCCGATTTCTGCGAAATATAAGAAAAACTTGTGTAGACCTCCATATATTGCAAATAAACATAAACTACACAAATTATGTACTATTCTAACCCAAATTCATGAAATGCATGCAGAAATCGATATAAAAGTAAGTGTAAAACATGGCAATTTAGGCTCACAACAAACACCCCATACTTAGGCTTGCTTGTCCTCAAGCAATACTTTTAATTGTCATACAGGGGAAGAAATCAAAACTCTCAACATATTAGATTCATTGCCGTATAACCCTGCAATCAATTACCATCCTTGAAAAGGTACTAGTGTCACAAATCTATGCATGTGCAATTCAAAAGCAACATCTACTCACAAAGGAGGGTTATGCAAAACAATTCATAAGTGACAAAACATTAATAATCAAGAGGACTTTAATTTAAGCTCAATATGGAGTAGATTGGTAAAAGGCTAAAGGTGGGCAATTTTTGGCAATGTGGTGCTAATGATCCGGGGAAATGGAGTATTTCAATTTTCATACCACATTCCTTCTTCCTTTGATTTCTCACCTTTTACTCATTCGGTCAATGCTTTTTTCAATATTATGCTTTTACCTCTCTAACCTTAGCACTGCCTTCTCGCGAGTCGCAAACATGGGTGTCATGAATGGCCCCGGATACTTAGTGCTTCGGATTCCTCACATTGGTGTCCCATCTCGCCGAACTATTATCTCAGCGAACAGGGTCGATCTACCTTTATCTCCTGAGGTGATCGGATTTTTTCTCACTCATCAAATTTTCCATATATTCCAAACAATTTCTTACCAAACTCCAATAACGATAACCACAACACAATAACCATCTAATAATCTCCATAATGTAACATCATTCTCAACATAATCCCCGGATGGGAAATAAGGTAAAGAATGGGCAATATTTAGATCATGTGGAACAATATATGAAATAAGGCATATTATGGGTTTTGTGATGCATAAGCATAGGTAAGGCTAAGGATAACAATATGAGCATTATATGGAAATATAAAGTCCTCCATCCTTTTATCATGCAATAAGTCAAAAGCAACATCAAATTTTACATCCTTTCATGGTTTTCAAGAAAAATATACACTTTATTGTGACTTCCCTTTACTAGGCAATTTCATGCTATATCTCTAATGAATCCAATTTTGCATCGTCGAGTTCAGTTAAAGCTTCCACGACATTAATCAAAATTTTCAATGGGGGTTCATTTTTATAAATTTTGGAAAACATGTATGTAAGCACATAAATCAATAATGAATTCCAAAATAGCCATGCATAATCAATTCACGAATAATTTCAAATATATCAAATATGCACAAAGTAAGCTCTTCCCTCGCCCAATACTTAAACATTACAATGTCCTCATTGTATAAAAACAAGGGTAAAGAAAGAAACTCACTAGACAGGTGTGCTGATCGTCGGAAATCGAGTGCAATATGGCTGCAAAGGTGATCGACATCGAGGAAGATCTGGTCGAATTCGAGTAGGTGTGGTCGACTTCGAGTACGCTTACTCGACTTTGAGTACAGTGAAACCTCCAGGTTGATTCTCTCGACCACAGGCTCCTTTCTGCTCGAGATGTGTGGTCGACGTTGAGCACGCTTACTTGACTTCAAGTAGATCTTCAGCTTCTCTCACCTGCAAGATTCGTTAGACGGAAAATATCCACAATAGAAAAACATTAAAAAACAGTGTCCAAAACCAAAAACCAAAAACAGCAATGTCCAAAAATCCCAAAAAGTAAATGTCTATTTACAAGCTCTAGACTTTATAGTCGCTAGACAGACTTCCTCCGTTAAGCTCCAGGTGGCATCTGCAAGGCCCATGTATCTTGGGCTTCAAACATGACTCCATTCTTGTCCTTCAGTTGTAATCCTCCTGAATGGATCTTGTTCAAAGTGAAGGGTCCCATCTTCTTCTTGGTAAATTTGTTGGGGAACCAATGATCCTTTGATTTAGAGACATAGACCATGTCTCCCACTTCATATTCCTTTGGATCGTCATCGGAAACCCTGCACAATCGCACATACCAAGGCAAACCTCTTCCATGTATAGATAGATCTTTAATTGAAATAGGAGAAGAGATGTCCATACCTTGGCTTACCTTCGCAGAATCGGAATTCGGGACCTCAAGTTCTACTCGACGTCGAGTAGAAGTGGTCGACGTCGAGTACGTTGCTGCGTCTGGTGGACTACTCGTCGAGGATGGAGAAGTTGAGGACCCATGTGTCTGGTCGACGTCGAGTAAGGTACTCGATGTCGAGTATGTTTTTGGCTCTGATGGGTTGCTCGTCGAGGAAGAAGGGTTCTGGTCAATGTCGAGTAGGTTACTCGACGTCGAGTACTGCTTGGCCTCGGGTGGTGTACTCGATGTTGATGCAGTTGGTGGAGTGCTCGGGATCTGGTCGACGTCGACTAGGGTACTCGACGTCCAGTACCTCTGGTCGACATCGACCCCATACTTAGTACCTTGCAATGATTCTGAATAAAAGTTAGTTGAAATCGACTTACCTTGGTCGACGTCGATTAGATCGTCTGTCTCCTCGTTCAGAATTGCCATGGCCTCCTCCACCTGGGCTTCCACAGCTCGCTTCTCTAGCTCCTCGGGGGTCATATTTCTTACTTTAGACTCCCCGCAAGTGATGTACCTGGCTGATATAGACTTGACCTCTTCCATGGGACCTGTGTGCCTTTCAGTTTTATTAAAAGAATATTCAATCACCTCATCGTTGATGTTGAACGTGAGTACTCCCTTCCTTACGCTTATGTTGGCATTCACCGTCGCCAAGAAGGGCCTTTCTAATATAATTGGGCAAGCAGGGTCCTCTGCCATATCAATAACTAAGAAATCAGTAAGGACGAAGAACTTACCTACTTGTACGGGCACATTGTCCACCATTCATGTTGGGATGACCACCGTGTTGTTTGCCATATAAAGCTTAGCATCCACATGCTCTAGGGCACCTATCTTAATCTTGGACCATATTGATAGAAGCATTATACTGACACTAGCTCCAAGATCACATAAAGCATTAAATTTATATTGACCGAATCCAATGGTTATAGCAAACTTACCTGGACCTGGCCTTTTCTCAAGTACGTCCATCTGGCTGCACTCCTCTGCGATCTCAGTCATTGACCTCTTCTTGCTTAGAATTTCCTTCAAGAACTTGACGTAGGATGACATTTCATTGAGAGCTTCTGTGAGGGGTATGGTGACATTGAGCCTCTGAAACATCTTAATGAAGCACTGGAATTTCTTCTCTGCTGGATCCTTTGGAGATTTTGTCGGGAAAGGCAGCTTCTTCTTTGTCGGAGGTGCTGAAGTCGAGTGGTGAGGTGCAGAAGGCTGGTCGACATGTGCAGAGGGGTGGTCGACGTCGACTACAGTGTGGTCGACGTCGAGTACGGTACTCGACTTCTGGGCAAGAGGTGCGTTTTCGGTGATGTCGAGTTGGGGCTTCTCGATATCGACCAGGTCCTGGTCGACGTCGAGTGAAATGGTTGATGTCGAGGAATCCTTTGCAGCTTCTCCGTTCTGTTCGGGCGTCTGTGTCTGTCGCCCACTCCTTAGGTTCATTGCATCCGCCTGTCTTGTAGATTTACCTCTAGGATTAGGTTCAGAGGATCCAGGGAGCGTACCTGAATGTTTGGGGACGGCTGTCGCCAGCTGGCTAATCTGTATGTTAATCGATTTCCGCCATATATCGATTTCCCCAAGCCTAGAGTTCACACCATGCATCTGAGTGTAGATGGAATTGAAGGACTGCTTGGTGTCTGAATGGTTCCTCCGCATCTCCTCAAGGATGGTTTGCATGTCATCCTTCTTACGTTCTCTATCAGGGTGACAAGGAGCTCTGTAGGGAGGGGGGTTCTGATGCTGGGGCTGGCGATAGTAGCTCCAGTTCTGGTTCTGATGTGGCCCTGAGTAGTGTCTCCTTCATACCTTACATCCTCGTGGGTCTCTCCTTCATGTACTTGATCGACGTGTGGGCACGCAGTAGTGTTACGCCTCATAGACCCACATTCCAAACAAGGTTGATTTTTGGAGAGGAATTTAACTTGTTTGGTAAGACGACGTTCCTGGTCATTCTGGAATTGCTCCCTGACATCTGGATCAACTTCCTTTGATGGCACATACAACGGCATAGATGGGGCAGGCCTTTCATACCTTTCGTCGGAAGCGGCCGCAGAAGTCCCATAAGTGTTGTCGTAGTTTGCCAGCGTCTCAAATACCCATGCATGACGTGGAGTGTATACAAGATACTCATAGTTGGTGTAGTTGTTGATCCGATCCTTAGTAGGTGCATCCAGGCAGTTGAAGATGATCTCCTGGATGACGTAGGGCAGCTGGCCAGGAGTAGGACAGGATTTCAGAAGCCTCTTGTAGCGCTCCCAGACTTGTGCCAGTGGTTCCTCTGGCTTTTGTCTGAAAGCCGTAATTTGTTGTGATGCGGGACCATCCAAGACACATTCGGATGATGTCCTTCTCAAGAGGAAGAAGAAGGCTCCACCTTGGGAGAAGTCGAAAGGTGCAAGCTTGGATTAATGACGTTTTGGATTCGTTCAAAATTTTGACGACTTTTTGACGTCTCTGTAAAATGGGTCGTACGGATTCAATATTTATCGGATTGAGGCGTGTCATACCTTGTCGGAATGAAGACGAAGAGATCTACAACTTTGCTGTTGAAGGTTTTTCCAGATTCAACCTAGATTATGGCCGAAATCCACATTCTTTGAGCTGTCCCTGGTTTTGACGGGATTTTATTAAGTCTTGAACATTATAGTATTTTCTATTTTAGCAACTTTCTTACTTAAGTTATTTTAGGAAAGCTTAGATGTAATTTTATTAATTCCTTTAAGTTGTTATTTTATCTTCTTTTATCTTCTTAGAACATTAGAATCGGCCCAACAGCTCTTAGAGCCCTATATATGTCGATTCCCCCTTTGTAATTCAGTAGGATTTCATTGAATAGAAAAGCTCTCTTTTTGTGTTGAAACACAATGAGTGGTTGTCGATTGAATAGAGTTGTGCTCTTCAATTGCGAATTGGTATCGTTTCAGCTTGGTTTGCTTTGTGTTCATCAACTTCGCAAGACTTGGTGATCCTAGTATCCACAAGCCCCCTCCTTGTTCATCCAAGTTGTCCGCTTGGTTGTGTAGGGTTGTAGAGCCGGGTTATATAGTCATTGGTATTGGTTCCTACCCTCTTAGGAGGCCTGGGGTCTTTATCTTGTTCTATTTAGATCGACTCAATCCTTATCGGTCGCGTCTTCATATCAATTTCGAGTCTTTATCACTGTTTTGTCGAGTCTTGTGTCTTTCTTTTTTGTTGACATCGAGTTCTTGTTGTTCTTGGTGTTTCTTGTCGAGTCTTGCATAAATCTTGCATCTTTCTTGCTTTGTTCTTGCTGCGACAGATTTGGTTCTTGTTGTTCTTGCTTCCGTTTCTTTAGTTTCTTGCTTGTTGTCGAAGATCGGACCATCACACGGCTAACCCCGTATCTAATTGGCATCAGAGCTTTGGTTTCCGACATCAAGATTTAGTCTTTTTCTTTACCTAAACACAAAAACACAAAAATAGAGTCAGTTCTTTATTTGGTCTTTTACTTCTTGTTCTTGAATTGATTATTGCACTAACCTTGTTTGTTTGTGATTGTTGTGATTGCATAAGCCTAAACACAAGCCTAGCCGAGACCAGTGGAGTCGACCAAGCCGTGAAGCACCCTTATGCATCACCCTAGCCGACGACAGAAATTCTGTCCCCATAAGTTTACGGCTTGGCCGAATCCCTCACCACAAGAAAACCCTAATTTGTGCTTTGTTCTATCTTTGGAACTCTTTGTTTATCTTTTATCTATTTTGCCTTGATAAAATTTGATTTTATTTGATAGATTAGTTCATATTATCTATCATTTATCTTTTGAGGCTAAGATAGATATACTTACCTAATTTATCCAAAGAGATGCCTATTTATTTATTCTAGGGCTGAATTTTAATTTTTATCACCATTGCTTTCAGATTTTTCGAGTCCTTCATACATCTTAGAGTCTTTCTTGCATTAGTATAAAAAAATAAAAATAAAAAATAAAAAAAATCAGTTTCGAAATACATTCAAAAAAAAATTAGATTGAACTTGGACCTAGGAGAATAAAATTCACTAGGGGCAAAAGTAAGTCAAAAAAAAAAAAGTGTTTGATCTAGTGCAAGAAAGCTCCCAAGGACAAATTGGTGAACCCTTCTCTCAGCCCTAGTCGACACACCCATATTCCTAAACACATACCTCCACAAAATTGAAACCCTACCCTGCAACTACAACGTCCTAACTTTAAGGTTTTCAATCAAAAGAGGTAAATTTCCATTCTTTCTAGTTTTCTTTATTTTTCTTTTATTACCGCCTTTCTCGAGTTGAATTGTGGGTGTTGTGTTTGAGTCGAGTAGAGCTCAGCCTTGTCGAGTTCTCTTTTGTTGCATATTGAGTTGCTGAGTTGTTTGTGTCGAAGAGATCTCAGCCCCTGCCGAGTTCTCTCTACTATTGATCGAGTTGTTTGCTTGTGTCGAGTACACTAGACCCTTGTCGAAGTGTTCTCTTGCCCATATCGAGTACTCCAAACCCTATATCGAGTACTTCTTGTTGCTTGTTTGGTTTCTGTCGAGTACTACAGCCCTTGTTGAGTACTTATTGCTGATTGTTTCATTCATTCTCTCCATTTGCATACTTTGATTGTTAAGTTCTTTGCTTGGTTGTTGATTAGCCCAAAGCGGATTGCCCTAGCAAGCGTGACATATCAATCAGAGAGGGAGTGTGAGCGAAACACTTGTGAGGTTATTTATATTTTTCTAACTTTTACATAGTTCTTTGTTTGTCTTTTTTTTATCATGTCTAATATTCAGGTTAACAACGAGCCCAACAATGGGAACAACTCGACCACTACTATAACTCATGAGCAATTCAATACCTTGATGATCACCATGAACGCCATGAACGAGATGTTGGTAAAGTTCAATAATGACATGGCTAAGATAGATAAAAGCTTTACGACAATAGAGCTTCAGCATTTTGGCTCTAATACGGTGTTTGTACAAGGGGTCCCACCCAGAGATGAAGTGCCACCAATTGAAAGGGAAGAAACTCATCCTATTTCTACTCAACATAATGTTTCTTCTAGCATAGATACTTCTCTTATTGCTGAAAATATAGACCATGTTGATAATAATGATCAAGTTCTTAATTTACTTGCCTTTGATCATGAAGATGGCATTGAATATGAGCATGATGATTCTTTGATTGATTTAAATGTTCAACCTATGTCTTGTGATGATAATCAAGGAAAAGATTTATGTCATACTACATGCTTAGAAAAAGGCAAAGTTTCTAATATGATCATTGATGGAGAAAATTCTTCTACTATTGCTAGCCTTGAATTAATTGAAAATTCAGCCTTGAAAAAGGATGAAAACTTGCTAGCATTGGATGGAAACTTAGGGATTAATGATCAAGCTCAAGTGCATATTCAATTAGGACTTCATGACATTAATATGAAATCTGAATTGTGCACTAATCAAGTTTCTTTTCTTAATTTTGTAGATGAAGCTGAGACAAAAACCATTGAGGAGTGGTCAATCCCTACATCAATCGGTCTTGAGAGGAGTTTCCATGGGCATGAGGTTTTCGATCCAGGAGTTCGTGTGGATGCATTTGCGGAATCATATGCGACCTTGGATTCGAGGACGAATCCTTTTCAAGAAAGGGAGATTGATGCGGGACCATCCAAGACACCTTCGGATGATGTCCTTCTCAAGAGGAAGAAGAAGGCTCTACCTTGGGAGAAGTCCAAAGGTGCAAGCTTGGATTAATGACGTTTTGGATTCGTTCAGAATTTTGACAGTTTTTCGATGTCTCTGTAAAATGGGTCGTCCGGATTCAATATTTATCGGATTGAGGCGTGTCATACCTTGTTGGAACGAGGACGAAGAGATCTACAACTTTTCTGTTGAGGGTTTTTCCAGATTCGACCTAGATCTTGGCCGAAATCCACATTCTTTGAGTTGTCGCTGGTTTTGACGGGATGTTATTAAATCTTGAACATTATAGTATTTCCTATTTTAGCAACTTTCTTACTTAAGTTATTTTAGGAAAGTTTAGATGTAATTTTATTAATTCCTTTAAGTTGTTATTTTATCTTCTTAGAACATTAGAATCGGCCCAGCAGCTCTTAGAGCCCTATATATGTCGTTTCCCCCTTTGTAATTCAGTAGGATTTCATTGAATAGAAAAGCTCTCTTTTTGTGTTGAAACACAATGAGTGGTTGTCGATTGAATAGAGTTGTGCTCTTCAATTGCGAATTGGTATCGTTTCAGCTTGGTTTGTTTTGTGTTCATCAACTTCGCAAGACTTGGTGATCCTAGTATCCACAAGCCCCCTCCTTGTGCCTCCAAGTTGTCCGCTTGGTTGTGAAGGGTTGTAGAGGCGGGTTATATAGTCATTGGTATTGGTTCCTACCCTCTTAGGAGGCCTGGGGTCTTTATCTTGTTCTATATAGATCGACTCAGTCGTTATCGGTCGCCTCTTCATATCAATTTCGAGTCTTTATCACTGTTTTGTCGAGTCTTGTGTCTTTCTTTCTTGTTGACATCGAGTTCTTGTTGTTCTTGGTGTTTCTTGTTGAGTCTTGCATAAATCTTGCATCTTTCTTGCTTTGTTCTTGCTGCGTCAGATTTGGTTCTTGTTGTTCTTGCTTCCGTTTCTTTAGTTTCTTGCTTGTTGTCGAAGATCGGACTATCACACGGCTAACCCCGTATCATGTTGTCTGAGAGCAGCTGTCTTTGCAGGAGGAAAGAACTTGTTGAGGAATAGGTCCTGTAGCTCATTCCAAGTGCGAATTGATCGTGCAGGCAATCCTTCCAGCCATTGTTGGGCTATTCCTGCAAGGGACCAACGAAAAGCCTTTAGTTTTAAGTATTCAAGATTAGCACCATCAGCTATAGCTTCGCATAAGTCTATAAAAGTGGTGACATACTCTAAAGGACATTCATTTATTCTTCCCCTAAATTGACTCCTTCTAATTTCAGTAATAAAATAAGGACGAATTTCATAGTTAATAGCGGGAAGAATGATCGCTGATTCTGGAACTTCCAGAGTAGGATAGAGATATTCTTTTGCGTTGGCTGGTATATGCCCCATCCGCTCCTCACGTTCCCTTCTCGCGTTGACCTCGCGATCTACCCTTGCTTCCCACCGCTGCTGGTTTTGTGCATATTCTGCCTCTCGTCGGGCGTGTTCAGCTTCTCTGGTGGTGAATGCCTCAATTTGTCGACGGAGTTGCTCAAGCTCCTGTGCAGGTGTGAGCTGGCCCACGTTCTCGTCGGATGTTGACATGAGTCTCCTCCTAAGCCTTTGTTGAAGATGGAAAAACCACTCAGGCTCGAGAATTGGGTCTATAGGCGTGCGATCAGTTCTTCGCATGCACCTGAAAAGCGAAAAGAAAAAGCAAGTAAAAATGAACTAGAAATAAAAAAAAATAAAGAAAAGAAATAGAACTAAAAAGGGCGCGATTGAGGATGGTCAAGTATGAAAATAAATATAGAATCTGACTGACTTCCCTGTCTCAGGAAATAATTACAAGACTTCCTCCCGTTGTAGTAGAAGGTAGTCAGGATCGATCCACGAGGAAGCGTGTCAGCGCCCGCCTTTTCAGTTCCGAAACTCAGCAGATCTCGACCAGAAGCGTACTCGACTTTGACTAGGATGTCGACCAAAACAGAAATAGAAACAAAACAGCAAACAAAAACCAACAGAAAGTACTTGACCTCGACTGATCCTACTCGACGTCGACCAAGTCGTACTCGACGTCGACCAAGCTTTGTCGATTTCGAGTAAAAACAGAAACAAAAACCAAAACTTTAAATTGCATAAATCTGAAAGTAAACACGAAATTTGTAATAAAAAATCAATAAACTAAAGCACTTCCAAGATCAGGATTTCAACACCACAACGATAACCATGTAAAGTAACACATAACGGCATAAAAGATCATGCTTTTCATCAAATAACTTTCGTTATTAACAAATAGGAATATAGAGGCTTTCGCATAAACCCTAATTGTTACTAACCCTTTTCGCATAATTAACCCAAGTTGCATTAAGATCACTTTCGCTTCAATAACACAAACAAGGATCACCTTCAACTTTCGCAAAAGAATCATGCTCATAGGGATAGAAGACGAATTGCATCAAAATATTGTACCTTTACCACACCACCTTACATGGCCACCGTCGGGCTCACCCCGACCCTAGAAGTTAGGTGACTACTCGCTCTTCATTATCAAGAAACTCATCAAATAACAAAAGAAACTAAATTGCATTGAATTAAATAAAAGAAAGCTTACAACCGAACAAGCCAAATCCGCTCTCGCCTTTCCACCTTGCTCTCACCACAAGCTCTCTCTCTCTCTCTCTCTCTCTCTCTCTCTCCTACTTACTTGTTCTCTCTAGAATTAAATTGGAATATGATACCTAAAACTCAGCCCCCTAAGGCTTTATTTATAGGCTTCCAGTCCTTGCTAATCAAGGTAGGAAACTATATCTATATCTAAACTTTCTATCTAATAACATAAAGATAAAACATTATGATAAAGGAAATAATATCTAAAAGGAAATAAAGCTAATGTGGATAAATCCCTTCCATCTTGATAGATGATAATGTGGAGGGATAGAATTTCCACATATCTTCTCTTGCAAGCAATTCTATCTTCTCGGCATAACTCGATCTTGGACTCGGATTCGGCCACTGGATCGTACTCAACTTCGACTAGAGTTAGTCGACATCGACTAGAACTTTTCCTCCTGGGTTGCACTCGAGCTCGGACACCTTCTGGACTCGACATGTGTACTCGACTTCGAGTAGGTGTACTCGACGTCGAGTATCTCTGGGCTCCTCGAGTGTCTATGCTCGACTCCGGGTGAATTTCTGGCTCCTAGTGTACTCGATTTCGACTAGACGTGGTCGACGTCAAGTAGAGCTGTCAGCTTTCAGCATTCTGTTCCGCTCTTGAAACGCACTTTCCCGAGTCCTCGTTCGCCGGATTGATGCATATGACCATCCGTTGGAAAGCTCTTTTCGAGGGCTACAACCCTCATGAAGACATAGATTCAGAATGATGGATGGTGAAAAGTGGGCCTTCCTCCAGCTGCCCCATCCTTAGCTTCTTCATAACTTTCCTTGAAGCTCCAAAGTGCGTCCGATTTCTGCGAAATATAATAAAAACTTGTGTAGACCTACATATATTGCAAATAAACATAAACTACCCAAATTATGTACTATTCTAACCCAAATTCATGAAATGCATGCAGAAATCGATATAAAAGTAAGTGTAAAACATGGCAATTTAGGCTTACAACAGGTGGTCAGCTCATTGGAGTGTACCCAAGCTTGCTAAAAAATGGACTCTCTTCATTGCCAGAGGAGGAAGAACAAAGGGAAGGGCTAACCAACTTGCAAACGCACCAAATTTGGAGGGGGGCGGGGGGAGTCTGTATTTCTAACCTAAATATTCATGCTTGTTCATCCTGAAAGTTGCTTGCTAGTTGTGGTGAAATTTGTTCATGAGTAAAGATGCTTCACATGTGTCTTTTTATGTTCATTCTGGCTGAGCTTATATGTTGATAACTTGCATGATTTAGGTAGAATTTGATTACCTATAAATTTTGGTGGAGTTTGCTTTGGTGTGTTGGTAATGGACAGCCTTATTTAGCATGTTGAGATGAATCTTTTGAACATGTTCTTTCCTGTCGAAAGTCATGCTTTTTAAGATCATTTCACGCTATATGTTTTCCCTTATTGTTATGTGTAAAAAATCAGCATGATTTAGTCCGAGTTAGAATGTGTGGTATACATGATTTACTTGCTTAAACTTATGAGTTGGATGCATGATTTACATGTCTTACCTGCTTACACTTGGAAGTTTACATGGCTGATTTTCTTGATGTCTAGTGCTCTTAATTCTTAGACCTTTGTTTGCATGATCCTTAGTGCTTTGCTCACTTATGTGGTAACATGCTTATTTGTGTCTTTGAATTGATTTAGACCTATATGTTTAGGTTGAGCCATGACATTGGGCTAGCTATAAGAGATTGAGATGCTAGTCCCTCCAATGGTTAAGTTGAAAGATGCTTGAACCATCTCTAGGTAAGCTAAAAGAGATTGAGATGCTTTGCCCCACCTTTCGGCCATCAACACTTGCAAAATTCAGTGATTAGCTTACTGTTTATTTATGCTATGTGTTGCCCTTGAGAGAGCATTGCTTGCTTTGTCTTGACTCGAAGACTAGAGGGATTCATCCCCTCGTCTTTGTGTCTTTATGTCCTGCTGGATTTATTCCTTTATCTAACCATTTTTGTGTAGGAAGCGCAGGTAATGTGATGATGGAGTTGTTCAATATGCTATAAGCCTTTCTTCTTTATCTTTTTCCTTGTAAACTAGATTTAAGAGTGCAAATTGTTGAGTTTTTAACTCTAGTTTACTGGGAATTTGGCCTTTAGGCCCAAGCCCATGCCTTGCATCAACGTTTCTATTTCCAACCGTTGCTCCCAAGTCTTTATAAGCCTTCAGCAGTAAACCCTAACCCCTGAGGTCGGCACTGTAGCGCCGCTCCAAAGGGAGCCTGGGAGCTCCTTTCCCATGGTTGAAACATAGGAGAGGTTGGGCTAGGGCTTTCGAGTCTACCAGAAGAGAGAACGATCGAGAGAAGAAGAAGAGAGAGGCTCGAGTTTGAGTTCATCAGAAGAGAGAGGCTCGTTGAGCAATCTCAATGTGAACCCGACTCGAGCGGAGGAAGAGAGAGAGCAAGAGATCCCCAAGGAGGACGAGAAGGCTAAGCCTTCCTATGGCTATACCGAAGAGAGGAGAAGAACCAACAATTTGTTGATGACGAAATCGATCGATGAGGACTCCTTGGTGCCACCTTCAACGGAGCTGTGACAGATCCGACGAGGCCTACCGAGTCGGGATGCTTCAGTTTAAGGGAGTTTTCTTCCCTAAGCTTGCCGCTGCTATTGTGTTCTTCTAAGTGTTTTTACCTTTTATTCATGTATTCGGTTTAGTAGTTGCCCTCCTAGGATCTTTGTATTGGTTTCTCGTTTGGCCTTTAGAGCATATTGGATGACATCTAGAGCCGGGGGCGTAGGGATTAGCCCGAACCTCGTAAACATATCGTGTGGTCCTCGCTCCTTCAATTCTTTCGGTTTTTTGTTTAGGATCGATCTAAATCCTTTGTGTTTAAACCGGACTAAAAGACCACTTTGACCTAATCGGACCTTTGAACGAGTGCAACCTTAATTCCTAACATTATCTTATCTTAAGGTCACCCAATTATACTTGCCAAATTCAAACAAAAGGTTAAATAAATCACACAAACAAGTGAATTGTAATTTATTTTAAATAACTTGGCAAGCAATCAGAGAAAGAAAATAACTTGACACGAAAGGCACCAAATGAGTATAAAGGCTCGGAAAGTCACTTGCGTTGATCCGAAGTTGGAAGCTTTTTACTTAAGTGGTTGGTTGGACTCCAACGCCTTCCTATGGGTGTATGGTTAGCCTAGTCTCTGCGAATTAACGGAATTGAAAGCGATTTATGCCGAGATAAAAATACGGGTAAAAATCTGGATTTCTGAAAACTGGAAAAGAGGATAATTTAACAAAACTCAAAGTGTGGGAGGCTTTATGCGATTACTATACTCCTTCCTTCAATTTGACACGCTTGAAGGACCTCCAATCCGGCGAAGCTCCGGCGGACCTTCGACGAGGAACTGGTGCCGGCACGGCTCACGGAGGCGCATGAGGAAAAGTGGGTATGTCTTCCTGGCGTCTGGCGCTTCTCCAGCCGGCTTTTGGCTTCCCTTGCACCAATGAACGAGGGAGGGCGAGGGTGGCTCCGGAAAGGTCGAATTCGTGAATTGGGGGTTTGAATTCGGGAGGTTCTGGGGAAAAACTTGTGAAGGGGAACGTTTCTGGAAGGGTTTAAAATGAATTGGGATATATTGGAACCTCTGTTTCGTTCTCTAATGGATGAATTTCCCCGAACACCAAAACCCTATATTTATAGTCGATATCAATCGGAGTCGAATTGGATCGAATCGAATCTTAGAAGATAACCTCAAATCTATGTAAAAGCTATCTACTTGATTAATTTGAGAAAATCTATCTTATTTAACGAACTTGATAAAATTTCTGAATTTGGGGATAAACTCTTTTGGGTTCATTTTATATCCGAAATCACAAATTGATAAAAAGATATAGATATAATAAAGATTGGGTAACAATTTAGAAACAAAAACGATGAGATTCGGGCAAGATTTGAGGGAGGTCAAAATTTCAACATCTCCCACGCGTTTACAATAGGGTTGACATGGTACGGTAACCACCAAAAAATGGTGATTACCACGTATCAACCACCAACTAGTGGTACACAAATTTTCATACCACATACCAACCACAAGTCGTGGTTACCACATATGTGGTAACCATGACTTGTGGTTACCATCGGTACATTACCATGGTTACCATGTTATAATTTCTTCCGACGCCAGCACTTCTTCCGAATAAACCCCGACGAGCCATTGAGAGAGCAAGTGAGAAATTAGGAGATCTTGAATAGTCGGAGGGGTCACGGGACCGGAAGCAATGATTGAACGGACAACCCTTGAACGGTCGGAACTCAGAAGCCTTGAAAGGAGAGACTGGAGTGTGGAGTCTAGGGCTACCACGGTGTCTGTTTGAACGAACTGACAAAGAGACTAGGAACAGTAGAAATGGCCAATTTAGGTCAAAATGAAGACACGAAATATAAAGTAAAAACTTAATACTAACAGGCAAAAACAATAAAACATTAAATAATATATATATACTCGGTAACAATGGTAAAAATGGTATTCAGATTTCATTACCATTACCGTACCACCTTCACGTGGTTACCGCCATGTTGGTTACCACAAATGTGGTTACCAACATAGTTGGTTTGTGGTTGGTACATGGTTGGTATAGTAATTTTCGTACCATTTACCATCCCTAGTTTACAGTGTTGAAGGAAGAAGAAGGGTTCCGGGTCTGGTTCAGCACATTTTGTTTTCCTGGTTCGGTTCAACTAAACCCCACAGAAAATCTGGTTCGGCCCTTACCTATTTATAAATACCTATATGTATATTTCCGAAATTTTATTTTAAAAATTCTACATAAATTAAATAATAGAATTGCAAAACATTTAATTTAAATACCTTTTATTTTTCTTAAAATTATATTTTTCTAAAATGTTATAATATATACTTTACGAAAATTAACATAATTCATAATTATAAATCCATCTCTATTGTGAAGGAAAAGTATACAACTTTGTCTTAAAATAATATAATTTAAATTTAACTTATTTAGAAGGAGGTCAACTAAAATATCTCAAAATAATATAAAACTTCATATACATTTAATTCAAAGACTCTTTGTTCCTAACTTCAAAATACGAGAGCTTTTATTTGTACAAAAAAATTATTTACTTAAAACGAAATTCCCAAAAATACTTTGAGGTAATTAACCAATATTCATTGATGTTGTTGATTTATTTTTGTTGATCCCCTTGTCACAATTAATTAGAGAATGATATGATGTAAGACCTGCCTCCTTCGCTAAGCTGATTTTGAATTCAAATTATGTAGCTTAATAATACAGGTTGTAAATTGGAAGCAGATTTTTGACAGCAAAGAGAAATGTGCAGATTTTTTAGTATGCAGTCATAATACATCAAATGTACTTGCTAGATATGTCGATTCATAATTTAAAGAAGAATGCATATTTTTTTTATAACAATGCACATTTTTACACCAAAGTGACAAAATGCAGATTTTTTAACAGAAAATATTTTGACGGAAAAGTAATCAAATGCAGATTTTTTTAGTATGTGATCATAATACATCAAATATACTTGCTAGATATGTGGATTCATAATCTAAAGAAGAATGCAGATTTTTTAGAAGAATGCAGATTTTTTTACAGCAACGTGACAAAATGCAGATTTTTTAATAACTATTTTGACAGAAAAGTAACAAAATCATAATACATCAAATATACTTGCTAGATATGTGGATTCATAATTTAAAGAAAAATGCAGTTTTTTTTTTGGAAGAATGCATATTTTTTGAAGTAAAGTGACAAAATATAGATTTTTGATAGCAAAGTGACAAATTTCTATATTTACAGCTGCCATTTTTAATCTATTATTGATGTTATAAAAGGATATGCGTGGTTTACATTCAAATCAATATTCATAGCTTGATTTCTGTGTTAACAACCATTTTTAATCTGTTTTTTGAAGTTGTGATGAATTCTGTGTTTTTGAAGTTGTAAATATCTTGGTTGCTTCCATTAAGGACCCCAACTGCGGAAAGGGGGATGTTGCATTATTCTTGTCTGAGTCAGAGAGTGAAGGTACCACCGACGATTCCTACCGGCCTGACCAGTGTTTTTTTTGTTTGAGCTGATTGTAGAGGTCGGCTTGTGGGGATTGCTGGTGTCGCTACTTCTGCTGGACCATCTTCTACAACTCCAGACACGCCAATCATACTTGGAGAAGGACCAATGACTTGGGCCCGAGCTAAGAAGCTTCAACGCGACTCATTCATGTTTGTGAGTCATGCATTGTTCTCGAGCACGGTTCAAATCCCGGAGCCAACAATGAAGACTTACATGTGTATTGGGATCCAAGAGATCGAACCACCCTATCTCTTAGGATTGCCGAAATTCCCTAAGTCTTGGAACATTATATTATTTTCTATTTTAGCAACTTTCTTTAGTTAAGTTATTTTAGGAAACATTAAGGTTATTTTAATTATTTCTTTAGTTGTTAGTTTTAATTAAAATCGGCCCATATCCTTTGTTAGGTCTATATAATGTCGATCCTTCCATTGTAATCAAACACGTCTTCCATTATATGAAAACTCTCTTTTTGTATGAAACACATGAGTGCAAGTCGATCGATTAGAAGCAGGGCTCATCGATTGCAAATTGGTATGGATCTCAGCTTGGTTTGCCTTGAGTTCATCAACCTCGCGAGAGCTTGGTGATCCTGATATCCACAAGTCCCCTCCTTGTGCCTCCAAGTTGTCCGCTTGGTTGTGTAAGGTTGTAGAGGCGGGCTTTGTAGTCGTTGGTGTTTGGTTCTTACCCTCTAAGGAGGCATGGGGTCTTTATCTCGATCTAGTTTAGTTCGAATCAGTCCACTATCGGTCGAGTCTTTAATCAATTTCGTGTGCATCGAGTCTTGTTCTTTTCTTTCTAGTCGACATCGAGTTCATTGTGTTCTTGGTGTTTCTTGCGTTGAGTCTTGAATTTTTGCTGCGTTTCCTTTGTTCTTGTCGAGTTTCTTGCTTTCTTAATTAAATCTTGATAGTTCTTGTTTCCGTTCTTTAAGTTCTTGTTTGATTGTCGAAGATCGGGCCATCATGCGGCTCACCCCGTATCAAATTGGCCTCGGAGCTTTGGTTTTCGACATCAAAGTTGTGTCTTTTCTTTTCATAAACACAAAAATCACAAAAAAATAGTCTTTTCTTTGTTTGGTCTTTTACTTCTTGAATTCTTCAATTTGATTGCATCTAACCTTGTTTGTTTGTGATTGTTGTGGTTGCTTTAGTCCAAACACAAGCCCAACCGAGACCTATTGGAGTCGACCAACTTGGTGTGCGCATCCCTTTGTGTACACCCATAGTCGACGACACATAGTGTCCCCATAGTCGATTTCGGCCTTGCTCCTCACAAACCCTAGTTTGTTATTTTCTATCTTTGGCTTATTTGTCCTATCTTGTTTTATCTATTTTATTGCGTTATTAAAATTCTGAAATTTGTGGTAGATATAGTTCATATTATCTATCGTAGATTATAAAAAGGCTTAGATAGATATACCTACCAAAATGAGCCAAACCTCACCTATATATATTGCATTAGGGCTACAAATTTTATTTCATTCACCTCGTTCATATTATTTTTGAGTCCTTCCTCATAGTTGTTGATCTATCTTGCCTTAGGTTTAAAAAAAAGAAAAAAAAACAGTCTGAAAATTTAAAAAAAAAAGTGACATTCAAAGCTTGGACCTATGAGAATAAAATTCACTAGAGGCAAAAGTAAGTCAAAAAAAGGAGGTCATTATATGAAGGATTGCCCAAATAAGAAAACTCTCATGATTAATCACCTAGAAGAATATGAATCTGAAAATTCTTGTGATGAACATGATGAGCATGCTAATGAAGAAAATGATCAAAACCTTAACCTTCTTGCATATGATGATGAAGATGGCATTGATTATGAACATGGAGAGTCTTTGATTGTTAAGAGAGTATTAAGTGTTGTTCCTACACCTTGTGATGACAATCAACGTGAGAACTTATTTCATACTCAATGCTTAGTTAAAGGAAAGGTTTGTAATGTGATCATTGATGGTGGAAGTTGTTTTAATTTAGCTAGTCAAGAAATGGTTAATAAATTGCAACTTCCTACAGTTCAACACCCTAGACCTTATAGATGGCATTGGATGAATGACTGTGGAAATTTGAAAGTAAATAGACAAGTTAAAGTGCATTTTAAACTAGGAAATTATGAAAATGATGTTTTATGTGATATAGTGCATATGCAAGCTTTTCATATTTTATTAGGTCGTCCTTGGCAATTTGATCGTAAGGTCTTACATGATGGGTTTACTAACCGCTACTCCTTTACATTTAAGGGAAAGAACGTTGTTCTCAAGCCTATGATGCCTACACAAGTGGCTAATGAGATTGAGAAGCGCAAGGTAAGTAAAGGTGAGTTAGCTAAGGAGGCTCAGTCGAGCCAAGTGGCATCACATTCTTGCCTAGGGACGTGCTTTTGGCTTCCAAGAGCGCGTTTATAGATGAGTTTGTCGATGGGGAAACAACCCTCATGCTCCTATGCAAACGGTTGAACATGTTGAGTGAGTAGCTTAGAGCTACCCTCCCTCCTCACATCCTATCTCTTCTAAAAGAGTATAAGGAGGTATTTCCAGATGACATACCGCCAGGTCTACCCCCTATTCGGGGCATTGAGCATCAAATTGATCTCATTCGAGGGTTGTCTTTGCCTAATAGGCCTACGTATTGTATGAATCACACTGAGACCCAAGAGGTCCAATCCCAAGTCCAGGAACTGTTGGATAACGGATACATTCATGAAAGTTTGAGTCCTTGTGTTGTGCTTGTGTTATTAGTCCCTAAGAAAGATGGATCATGGAGAATGTGTGTAGATTTTAGGGCTATTAACAACATTACTGTTAAATATTGTCATCCTATTCCACGCTTAGATAATATGCTAGATGAATTACATGGTGCATCAATATTTTTGAAAATTGACTTAAAGAGTGGCTATCATCAGATTAGAATGAAGGAAGGCGGTGAATGGAAAACAGCATTTAAGACTAAATTTGGTTTATATGAATGGTTGGTTATGCCTTCTGGTTTAACTAACGTACCTAGTACTTTCATGCATTTAATGAATCATGTGCTTATAAATTTCATAGGAAAATTTGTTGTTGTTTATTTTGATGATATACACATTTATAGCAAATCTCCTAAAGAACATGAAGCACATCTTAGGGAAGTACACACTACATTAAGATTAGAACACTTGTATGCAAATTTGAAGAAATGTGAATTATGTAATGAACAATTGTCTTTTCTTGGTTTTGTAGTGAGCTCGAATGGACTGCGTGTCGATGAGGCGAAGATCAAAGCGATCCAAGAGTGGCCAACACCCACTACAGTCGGCCATGTGCGCAGTTTCCAAGGATTGGCGAGCTTCTATAGGCGGTTCGTGCGCGATTTCAGCACCATCTCAGCCCCTCTCACGGAGCTCACAAAGAAGCGGTGCGAGTTCAAGTGGGGCGCAGCTCAGAAGGGGGCCTTCCGCACGCTCAAGGAGAAGCTCACTCAGGCGTCATTACTCGCTCTCCCGAACTTCACTCGACCATTTGAGGTAGAGTGCGACGCTAGCAGAGTTGGGATTGACGGAGTGCTTATGCAAGAAGGTAAGCCTATTGCCTTCTTTTCCGATTGTCTTAATTACTCTACGTATGATAAAGAATTGTATGCATTGTTTAGAGTTCTTAAGACTTGGTCCCATTACCTATGGCCTAGAGAGTTTATACTTAGGACTGATCATGAGTCTTTAACACACTTTAAAAGCCAAGATAAACTTGATAGGAGACATGGTAGATGGAAGGAATTCATTGAAACTTTTCCTTATGTGATCAAATATAAAAAAGGCAAAGACAATATGGTTGTTGATGATTTATCTAGAAGACATGTTCTTTTAACCACTTTGGATTCTAGAGTCTTAGGCTTTGTTTACATAAAGGAATTGTATCAAAATGATGTTGATTTTGGGGAACACTTTCGAAAATGTCAAGAAAAGGGTCCAACTGAAAATTTCTATATCTTTGATGGTTTTTTATTTCGAAAGGATCAAGTGTGTATACCTAGGTATTCCCTTCGTCTATTACTTGTTAATGAAGCCCATAGTGGAGGTTTAATGGGTCATTTTGGGAGGGATAAAACATATCATACACTTAAGTCACACTTTTATTGGCCACATATGCTTAGGGATGTAGAACATTGCCTTGAGAGATGCATTGATTGTTTAAAGGCCAAATCTAAGCTTATGCCCCATGGATTATAAACACCACTACCTACTCCCTCAGCCCCTGACATTTTTATGGATTTTATAGTTGGGTTGCCTAGAACTAAGACGGGGAGGGATTCTACATTTATGGTGGTTGATCGATTCTCTAAAATGGCTCACTTTATTGCATGTCATAAAACCGATAATGCTACAAATGTTGCTAATTTGTTTTTTCGAGAGGTAGCGAGGTTTCATGTAGTGCCGAAAACCATTACATGTGATAGAGATGTTAAGTTATTAAGTCATTTTTGGAGAACCTTATGGAGCAAATTGGGAACTAGATTGCTATTCTCTACCTCTAGTCACCCCCAAACTGAAGGCCAAACTGAGGTGACCAATTGAACCTTAATAACTGTCCTTAGAGCCATAATTAGGAAGAATTTGAAGCTTTGGGAAGAAGCCTTACCTCATGTGGAGTTTTCTTATAATAGGACTATGCATTCCTCAACCAAAATCACTCCATTTGAATGTGTATATGGTGTTAATCCACTAACCCCTTTTGATCTTACTCCATATCCTATGAGAGAGAAAGAATCATTTGAAGTAGGTAAGCATGTCGAGTTCGTTAAGGAGCTACATGAACGGACGCGTCAGAAGCTTGTGCAGAAGGCTGAATACAACGTCAACAAGGTTAACAAGGGTCGGCGTTTGGTGGTGTTCCAACCAGGGGATCTAGTGTGGGTGCACCTAAGGAAGGAGAGGTTTCTAGAGGCACAGAAGAGCAAGCTAGCACCTCGAGGAGATGAACCATTCAAATTCTTCGTCGAGTTGGCGAGAATGCCTATCAGTTGGAGCTTCATGGAGACTATGGCGTGAGCGTAACCTTCAACGTCACAGATCTCATCCCTTACTTTGTGGTGGACGAGGACTTGGATTCGTGGTCAAATCCTTTCCAAGAAGGGGATGTTGATGCGGAACCATCTTCTACAACTCCAGACACGCCAATTATACTTGGAGAAGGACCAATGACTCAAGCCCGAGCTAACAAGCTTCAACACGACTCATTCATGTTTGTGAGTCATGCATTGTTCTCAAGCACGGTTCAACTCCCGAATCCAATATTGAAGACTTACATGTGTATTGGGATCCAAGAGATCGAACCACCCTAGCTCTTAGGATTGCCGAAATTCACTAAGTCTTGGAACATTATATTATTTCCTATTTTAGCAACTTTCTTTACTTAAGTTATTTTACGAAACCTTAAGGTTATTTTAATTATTTCTTTAGTTGTTAGTTTTAATTAAAATCGGCACATAGCCTTTGTTAGGTCTATATAATGCCGATCCTTCCATTGTAATCAAACACGTCTTCCATTATATGAAAACTCTCTTTTTGTGTGAAACACATGAGTGCAAGTCGATCGATTAGAAGCAGGGCTCATCGATTGCAAACTAGTATTGATCTCAGCTTGGTTTGCCTTGAGTTCATCAACCTCGCGAGAGCTTGGTGATCCTAGTATCCACAAGTCCCCTCCTTGTGCCTCCAAGTTGTCCGCTTGGTTGTGTAAGGCTGTAGAGGCGGGCTTTGTTGTCGTTGGTGTTTGGTTCCTAACCTCTAAGGAGGCCTGGGGTCTTCATCCGGTTCTATTTTAGTTCAAATCAATCCACTATCGGTCGAGTCTTTAATCAATTTCGTGTCTTTATTTTGTGTGCGTCAAGTCTTGTTCTTTTCTTTCTAGTCGACATCGAGTTCATTGTGTTCTTGGTGCTTCTTGCGTCGAGTCTTGAATTCTTGCTGCGTTTCCTTTTTTCTTGTCGAGTTTCTTGCTTTCTTAATTCAGTCTTGATAGTTCTTGTTTCCGTTCTTTAAGTTCTTGTTTGAATGTCGAAGATCGGGCCATCCTGCGGCTTACCCCGTATCACAGGTGCTGATGTGTCATCAATCGGAGTTGCTACTGCTATGTGGTCAGGAAATTCTTTTTGCTGTCATATTTTGTCATTCCTGTTATGGTCAATTGCTCTCCTATTACTGTCACTTTGGGTTGGGCCGCGATACTTTTGTTTTTTTTTTTTTACAATTGGGCTAGGTAATTTAAGTGTGTTAGTTGATGGGTTAAATTCATATTGGGTATGGTTTTGGTTTTGGTGGGCCTCAAGATCCATGTGGGTGAGGAATACTCTTTCATATTTTTGTTAGTTGGCTTCTTAGCATATTAGTATATTACTAATATTTATATATACGTTTATAAATATTAGCTAATATTCCTTAAGAAGCCGGGTGGAGGTAGTTTAGTGGGGGTAGAAGTAGTGAAGTATTAAATATGCAGAATCCCTTTATTTTTTTTATAACCTTGGCTTATACCACCTATCTATATATTTACCTCTTCAGATCTTGGTTGCTGTCATTTCTTTTTACTATTTTTATTGAAGCCATTTTTTAATAGGTTTTTGAAGCTATCATGAACTACGAAATTACACATAACCATAGATAGTTTATATGAGATTTGAACTCGCATCTTTGTGCGTGAGCATAGCGCTTTACAATTTGAGCTAATAGACTTAATTAAAACCTCTTGCAAATTGATTTGAATTAATAAATCGATTTGAATTAATAAATCAAAATGTCATGTTATAAATCGGTCTATAGAATTATGAAATCTTCTAGCAAGTTTATGTACACTTTTGTGGTAGGAGGAAATCGATTTCAAAATATAATGAAATAATTCAAACCGGATTATGCCCACGCAAATAATTACAAGACTTCCTCCCGATGTAGCAGCGGGAAGTCAGTATCGATCCTCGAGAAAGCGTGTCAGCGGATCCTAGGCAGCGGAGAACTCTCACGTCGAAATCGACTCAGGGGAGCAACTCGATATCGACTGTGTGAACTCGATATCGACTTGGTTCCAGTCGATGTTGGGAAGCTTCCAGAAAGTCAGTCGATTTCGTCTTATGTCACTCGATATCGAACTAGGGCAAGTCGATATCGACCAGTGTTCCTCAAAATCGACCACCCCTACATAGACACAAACGAGCAGTGATCTTTCTGGATCGGGAATTTGAAGTTGATATCGACCAGTAGGTGGTCAATATCGAGTAGAAACAGTACAATAAAATAAATTAAAATAAAGAACAAAGCTTTGTGGACTTCGGAATAAACTGTGTATGAAAGAAAACTTCCAAGATCGGGGTTTGCAACAACGATAACTAAGCATGCATAAGGAAAGATAAATAACGATAATCATGCAAATCGCATCGAAGGATCAAGCTTTCGCTTTTTCCAAAAATTAGACAACTCTTTCAAGAAACCCTAATTGTATCTACCGATTTTATGTTTATAATCCAAGTTGTTAGCATGGATCTCCATTGAATGGGTAATAAACACATAAAAGGTAGTAGATGCTGAAAACATAATAAAGGTCGGATCTTTACCTCAAACACGCATGGCTATCGCTAGGCTCGCCTCGACCCTAGAAGTGGGTGGACTACTCGTTCTTCATCGTAATCGCAGACATTGTTGATTGAAAAGAAACAACTTGCATTAAACCAAACTGAAGAAAGTACAAACTGAACAAAGCCAGATCACTTTCACTCTCCTTGCTCCACTCGGCCTCTCTCTCTCTACTCTCTACTTACTTCCCTCCTTCTGAAATTGAATGAATAAAAATCAGCCCTATAGGCTTTATTTATAGGCTTCCAATCCTTGCTAATCAAGGAAGGAATTTCTATCTATATCTATATCTATCTATCTAATAACATAAGATAAAAACATGGAAATAAAGGAAATAAATCAACTAGGACTATATCTAATATAGGTAAATATCTTCTCTTGACTTAATAGATCTTGATAGAATTTGCTCTTGTGGATATCACCATTAGATTCGGGATAGAAACTTAACAAGAACCCGGAGTAGCTCGATTTCGGCTTCTGTGGGTCAAGTCGATATCGACTAAGGTCGCTCGATATCGACCTGACATTCTTCGTTTCAGCTTCAGACACTCAATATCGGCTCTCAGGGTAAAAATCGAGTTGAGTGTTACTCGATATCGAGTTAAGGTACTCGATATCGACTTGCAACTTTCTGCTCTTAGCTTCTCGGGTCGACTTCTGGGTATTGACTCGATATGGCCAACTTGATATCGACTAAGACATGTCGATATCGACCTCTGCTCTTCTTCCTTAGCCGATTCTGGGCAACTCTGGTGGAAATCGAGTGGATTACTCGATTTCGACTGAAGGTGCTCGATATCGACTTGTGATTCTCGACTCGATTTTCTTGCTTTCAGCTTGATTTGTCCTGGTTCCGCTACTGCTTGACCTCGGACTTTCTGTAGTTGACTTCGAGCTTTTCTTCATTTCTCTGAACTACTGTAAATTGCCTCGATTTCTGCGAAATTAAACAGGAACTGGTGTAGATTGCATAATTTGGTAAATAAACATAAATTACATAGATTTTGTACTATTCTAACCCAAATGCATGAAATTTATGCAGAAATCGATATTAAGTACGTATAAAACATGGCACAAAACATGGACATCAAATCACCCCATACTTATGCTTGCTTGTCCCCAAGCAATAACTTGGATGGTCATTCAGGGGAAGATTTCAAAACTCTCAACATCATAGATTCATTCTTTTATGTCCCTGCAGTCAATTACCATCATCGAAAAGGTACTAATGCCACAAATTCATGCATGTGCAATAAAAAGCAACATCTACTCACAAAAGGAGAGTTATACAAAAACAATTCATGTGACAAAGCATTAATAATGAAGAGGACTTTAATTTAAGCTCAATAAGGAGTAGATTGGTAAAAGGCTAAAGGTGGGCAAATTTTTTTTTTTGCAATGTGGTGCTAATGATCCGGGGAAATGGAGTATTTCCAAATTGAATTTCTACATTCCTTCTTCATAAGATTCATCGCCTTTCTCTCATTGCTTTTATCAATAATAATGCTTTTACCTCTCTAACCTCAGCACTGCCTTCTCGCGAGTCGCAAACATGGGTGTCATGAATGACCCTGGATACTTAGTGCTTTGGACTCCTCACCTGTGTGTCCCATCTCACTGAACTATTATCTCAGCGAGCAGGGTCGATCTACCTTTATCTCCTGAGGTGATCGGATTTTTTCTCACTTATTAAATTTTCCATATATTTCAAACAATTTCCTACCAAACACCATATAATGACATAACAACACAAACACCATATAACATCTCCATAATGCAACATCATTCTCAACATAATCCCCGGATAAAGTACTAAGGTAAAGAATGGCAATATTTGGATAATGTGGAACAATAATTGAAATAAGGCATAATATGGCTTTTGTGATGCATAAGCATAGGTAAGGCTAGGATATAAACATACGAGCATCATATGGAAATATAAAGTCCTCCATCCTCTTATCATGCAACATGTCAAAAGCAACATCAAATTTTACCTCCTTTCATGGTTTTCAAGAAAATATGCACTTCATTGTGACTTCCCTTACTAGGCAATTTCATGCTATATCTCTAATGAATCCAATTTTGCATCATCGAGTTCAATTAGAGATTCCATGACTCTTTTCTTTGAACAATTTACAAGCTTTGGGAGATGTCTCATAAAACTTTGAGTTTAGCAATTAAGCACAAAAAATTAAAAATTCACTCAAAATTCACCATGTAATAGCAAAAACAAGAATAAAATATAAAATAATGATAATGAGCTTTTCCCCCACCCCATACTTAAAATATACAGTGTCCCCGGTGTATAAAACCAATATAAAACAAGGGTAAAGGAAGGAACTCACCGAATAACGCGTTGAGTAGGCAAAACAGGGGTTGTCGAGTAAAAGAGTGTTGGTCGAAGTCGGGGAATTTGGACGATATCGACCAACTTACTCGATATCGAGTAAGGTTGGTTGAAATCGACTGGCTGCTTTTCCTCCTCCCCTGGTCGATTTCTACCTCAGGAGTCGATATCGACCAGGTTGGTCGACTCCAGTTTCTTTCGACCTGCAAATTTGTTAGTTTTTTCCCGAAAACAAGATTCCACATGGAGTATTCAAAATCAAAGCAAAAAAAAAAACCAAAACCAAAAGTTTTAAAGTCCCAAAATTCAAAAAGTTTTATGTACATGCTCTAGATTTTAGAGTCGCTAGGTCGACTTCTCCGTTTGTGCTCAAGGACTGTCAATGTAGGGACCCCTTGTGCTTGGCCCTTCTCCTCGATCATTTAGGTCATGATGGTAGTATGCAAGCTCAGCTGATAAGTTGTTGGTTGCATAGTCTCCCTTCTTTTCCTTCTTTTTCTTTCCAGCTCTCATTCTTAGCAGATTATCTCGCCACGGGGCCTTACCTCCCTTTAAATTATTCATATTTTTCTTAATTGACTGAGGAGGAGTAGAAATCATACCTGAACATACTTTTTCGGGCCCAAAACAGAAATCTTCGGGCTTTGGGTTGGTCGACGTCGAGTAGATCTGGTCGACGTCGAGTTGGCTGGTCGACATCGAGGAACCTTGGTCGATGTCGAGCTGGTGTTTGGCGCCTTCCTCCGTTGTTGTTTGCTTGCCCCCGTGGTTGCTGATGCTTTTCACATCCAGCCATGAAACTTCCTTCTTTGTAGGGCCAAAAGAGAAATCTAAGATCTCGTCGCCTATCGTGAAGGTGAGCAATCGCTGCTTTACGCTGATCTTAGCATATGCAGTAGCTAGGAATAGTCTACAAAGAATAATAGGGCTAGTAGGATCTTCAACACAATCTATAATAAGGAAATCAGTGGGGGCATAGAACTTACCAACCTGGACAGGGACATTATCAACCATACCTGTAGGGATGACCACTGTATTGTTTTCCATGTATAGCTTGGCATCCACAGGCTCTATGGACCCTATCTTTACCTTTTGCCATATCGATAAGGGCATGATGCTCACACTTGCTCCTAAATCACACAAGGCATCGTAGTTAAATTTTCCAAATCCCATATTAATGGAAAACTAACGAGGGTCAGGTCCCTTCTCAGGGAAGTCCATTCTTTTGCATTCGCCGGCGATCTCTGAGATGGATCACTTTTTTCTAAGGATCTCCTTGAAGAACTTCACATATGCAGGCATCTCTTGAAGAGCTTATTTAAAAGGAATTGAAACATTCAGTTCTTGAAGCATCTTAACAAACCTTTCAAACCTACCTGCAGTGGGATCTTTCAGTGCCTTGGAAGGGAAAGGAAGCATCTTTTCTGTTTCGGAGCCAGATCAGATGTCGGAGGTGCTGCAGATGAGTCGATGTTGACTGAAGGGGACTCGATATCGAGTTCATGTGGGTCGATATCGACCTTGTGCTACTTGATATCGACTGGTGGAGTTGAAGTCGAAGTGGCTGGCGCTGTAGAGGCAATATCGGCTGATCCATGCTCAATATCGACTATTGTTTGGTCGATATCGACCGGGGTATGGTCAAAATCGATCTGATGTTCAGTAGTTCTGTCTGCTGCTTCTCCAACCTCTGGCTTGTGCAGTTCGCGACCGCTCCTCAGTTTTACAGCAGCGAAATGTCCGGTCTTCCCCTTGGGATTTGGTTCTGTCTGTCCAGGGAGTTGCCCAGTCGGTCATGTAATTTGTGCCGCAAATTGACCCATCTGGGTCTCTATGTTCCTCTTCTAGATGGCCAGTTCTCCAAATCTGGTATAAATCTTCTGGAGCTGAGTGTTGATGGTGCCTTGATTCCGGCGCATCTCGTCAAGGATGAGCTGTACATCATCCTTCCGCTGGTCCCTTTCTGGATGTCCTAAAGCTCTGTATGGCGGGAGGTTCCTAGGAGCACCTTGGTTCTATTGTGGTTGATAGAACCTTTGGTCCCCTATATTGCAATTGGGACCCCTACGTAAGCTACCTCTTCGTGAGTTTCTGCCATCCTGACTTGCTCTGTATGTGGGCACTCTGTAGTGGTGTGCCGCTGGGAACCACATTCGATGCAGATGGTTGACAGAAAGATACTTGACTTGCTTGAGGAGCTTGCGATTCTGATCTCTGTAGTACTGCTCCTTGACATTTGGATCAATCTCCTTAGAAGGCTCATATAGTGGCATGGATGGGGCTGGCCTGGCATAAGCATTCTCGTCATAGTTTGTCGCCACCCCATACTTATTGTCGAAGTTGGTGAGCTTGTCAAAGGTGGCCCATGCGTCAGCTGGTGGCATTGTCAAATACTCATAAGGAGTAAACTGGTTGATCCTGTCCTTAGTGGCCAGATCAAGAGAATTGAAGAAGATCTCCTGAACGACATAGGGTGGTTGCCCATGTGTAGGGCAGGATCGCAGTAGATCCTTATATCGTTCCCATGCTTTTGCTATCGACTCCCCAAGCTTCTGCCTGAAAGCTGTAATCCTTTGGCAGAGGAGTGCTGTCTTGGCAGGAGGAAAGAATTTGTTGAGAAATTCTTGCTTTACCTCTGCCCATGTTGTGAGGGATCGTGGAGAGAGACCTTCAAGCCACTTCAATGCTGGACCGGCAAGAGACCATCGAAAAGCCTTCATGTTGATATATTCCAGAGTAGTACCTTAAGCAAAAGTATGGCACATATCAGAAAAATTGGTAATATGTTCAAGAGGGCATTCATTAAATCTTTCGTAGAAGGCATTATTTTTAATCTCAATCAGGAAAGTAGTGCGAATTTCAAAATTATTTTCAGGGATTAGAATGGCCGATTCAGGCACGACGAGAGACGGGTGCATGTAATCCTCTGCAGTGGTAGGGTATTGGGCAAGCTCAGCCTCTGTCTGCCTCCTGAGTTCTGCTTCATGTGTAGTGCGTGCTCTCTCAGCGGCGAGAGCAGTATCCTTGGCTTCTAACTCAGCTCGAAGCCTCTCTTTCAGCTGGGCTTGTGTTTCTGCGGCCGCCATTGCTCTCTTTAGTCTAGAGTGGACGTGTATAAGGCGTTCCGGATTGTCTAAGCCGTCAAACTCGAGTGGTTGACCAGAACGGCGCATACACCTGCAAAGTACCTCAAGGAAAACGTGAGATCTAACTAGCTAAGGCGCGAATGATTGCTTCCCCGGAAACGACGCCAATTTATTGTAGGAGGAAATCGAGTTCAAAATATAATGAAATAATTCAAACCTAATTATGCCCACGCAAATAATTACAAGACTTCCTTCCGATGTAGCAGCGGGAAGTCAGGATCAATCCTCGAGAAAGCGTGTCAGCGGATACTAGGCAGCGGAGAAATCTCACGTCGAAATCGACTCAGGGGAGCAACTCGATATCGACTGTGTGAACTCGATATCGACTTGGTTCTAGTCGATGTTGGGTAGCTTCCAAAAATTCAGTCGATTTCGTCTTATGTCACTCGATATCGACCTAGGGCAAGTCGTTATCGACTAGTGTTCCTCAAAATCGACCACACCTGTAGAGACACAAACGAGCAGCGATCTTTCTGGATCGGGAATTAGAAGTCGATATCGACCAGTAGGTGGTTAATATCAAGTAGAAACAGTGAAATAAAATAAATTAAAATAAAGAACAAAGCTTTGCGGACTTCGGAATAAACTGTGTATGAAAGAAAACTTCCAAGATCGGGGTTTGCAACAACGATAACTAAGCATGCATAAGGAAAGATAAATAACGATAATCATGCAAATCGCATCGAAGGATCAAGCTTTCGCCTTTTTCAAAAATTAGACAACTCTTTCAAGAAATCCTAATTGTATCTACCGATTTTATGTTTATAATCCAAGTTGTTAGCATGGATCTCCATTGAATGGGTAATAAACACATAAAAGGTAGTAGATGCTCAAAACATAATAAAGGTCGGATCTTTACCTCAAACACACATGGCTATCGCTGGGCTCGCCCCGACCTTAGAAGTGGGTGGACTACTCGCTCTTCATCGCAATCGCATACATTGTTGATTGAAAAGAAACAACTTGCATTAAACCAAACTGAAGAAAGTACTAACCGAACAAATCCAGATCACTTTCGCTCTCCTTGCTCCACTCGGCCTCTCTCTCTCTACTCTCTACTTACTTCCCTCCTTCTGAAATTGAATGAATAAAAATCAGCCATATAGGCTTTATTTATAGGCTTCCAATTCTTGCTAATCAAGGAAGGAATTTCTATCTATATCTATATCTATCTATCTAATAACATAAGATAAAAACTTGGAAATAAAGGAAATAAATCAACTAGGACTATATCTAATATAGGTAAATATCTTCTCTTGACTTGATAGATCTTGATAGAATTTGCTCTTGTGGATGTCACCATTGGATTCGGGATAGAAACATAACAAGAACTCGGACTAGCTCGATTTCGGCTTCTGTGGGTCCAGTCGATATCGACTAAGTGATGTCCACTAAAATAGCCATGTTTTTATGCATATTTTAGCTCCTTATTCTATATACTTTGCATATTTCGGGCTGGCAATATGTTGAATTTATGTAATATATGCTTATTTGAAAGAAATGGAGATCTACATAAGTTTTAGTTTAATATTACAGAATATGGAGCCATTCCGGGACGAAACCAGGAAGAAAAGACGGAAGCTTAGTTTAACTCGATTTCGAGGAGAGTTCCTCAATATCGACCTAAAATGTGAGCAGAGGACTGGTCGAGGAAGGCCAAATCGAGAAGCTGAGAAGAAAAGGACAACTCGAGTAACATTTTACTCGATGTCGACGAATCTGCTCGACATCGACCAAACCAAAATCCTTGTCCGAGTCCGAGAAGGAAAGAAGCTACTCGAGAAGAAGAAGAGAAACCGAAGTCGACCACAAGTTCCTCGATGTCGACCAAATTGGTCCATGTCGACAAAAATGATCTCTGGGCCGTGAGTCCGTTGGGCCTGCCCGAAGTCAAGGTTGATTGCTTGGATGCGAAGAGGTCCGAATCTATCAAGTCTATCAAGATTTATCCAATGAGAGAAGATTATTCATTAATGTCAAGAGATATTTAGATATTTAGATATTCCCTTTTAGATTTAATGATTTATCTTTATTTAGTTTTATCGTTAGAAAATAGATATAGATTGCTTTCCTTGATTAGCAAGGATTAAAGCCCTATAAATAAAGCCCTTGGGGCTGATTTTCAGTCATTCAATTTCAGAGAAGTAGTTCCACATAGAGTTTAGCCGTTAAGAGGTTTTAGGGTTTTGGCATTCTACGAAAGTTTGAGTGCCGGGATTGTAAAGACTTTGAATTTAGTTTATGCAAGTTATTTCTTTTCAATCAATGTCTGCGATTGCGATGAGGCGCGAGTAGTCCAACTACTTCTGGGGTTGTGGTGAGCCCAACGAGAGCCATGCTGGTGGATTAGCGATTGCAAAAGGAGGTATTTTATCGTTATCTTATTCTATTCCATGTGCTTCATCTTTGATTGAGAAATTGAAGAACTCATGTTGTGAAACTTGGGTAGTAATTAGGATTTTTATTCGGAAGATTATAAATTCTAATTATGAAAAGGAATAGATTCAATTAGGGTTATTTATCGCGATATCTATATTCCTACTTGTCGGATTAGGTGAAAGCTTTCTCCTTTATCGATAAAGTCACCGCCTTTTATGATTTATATTCCGCTTTCATGGTAATCGTTGTTGCAAACCCCAATCTTGGAAGTTCTCTTTCATCCATCGGTTTAGATTCAAAATTTGCATTTGTTTTTACTTTATGTTCTCCTCGATTTTGACCAAACTAGTCTACATCGACTTCTCACTCTCGATCAAGCAAAGATCGTCGTCGCTTTTGGTTTCTACAAGCAACTCGATCTCGACAAAAAACTCCTCGATTTCGACAAAGCTCCTCGATATCGAGTAAACTGCTCGATATCTACCAAGCCCAGCAGTTGCCGCTTGCTCAGTTTGACTTGCCTGACCTTCTGTCGACTAACCCTATTCGAGGTCGAGTACCCTGTAGTCGACTTCTGCTTGTGAGATTCCTCCGCTGACCAGCTTTCTCGAGGATCGAACCTGACTTTCTCTTGCTACATCGGGAGGGAGTCTTGAACATTATTTTCTGGGATCCAATCGGTTTGCTTTACTGTATTCATATTTTATTTGCACTCTTGAATTTCTCCTTACAACAAATTGGCACCATTGCCGGGGAAGCAGTCATTCGCACCTTAGGTAGTCAGGTCTCACGTTTCTTTTGAGTTACTTTGCAAGTGTATGCGCCATTCTGGTCAACTACCTGATTTTGATGGCTTAGCAGATCCGGAACGCCTTATACACGTCCACTCTAGACTAAAGAGAGCAATGGCAGCCGCAGAAACACAAGCACAGCTGATAGAGAGGCTTCGAGTTGAGTTATAAGCCAAGGATACTGCTCTCGCCACTGAGAGAGCACAGAGGGAGCAGGAAGCAGAGCGAAGGACGCAAGCGGAGGCTGAGCTTGTCCAATACCCTACCACCGCAGAGGATTACATGCACCCGACTCTCGTCGTGCTTGAATCGGCCATTCTAATCCATGAAAAAAAAATTTGAAATTCGCACTCCTTTCCTGATTGAGATTAAAAATAATGTCTTCTATGGGAGATTTAATGAATGCCCTCTTCAACATATTATCAACTTTGCTGACATGTGCCATACTCTTGCTGAAGGTACCATATTGGAATATGTCATGATGAAGGCTTTTCGTTGGTCTCTGGCCGGTCTAGCATTGAAGTGGCTTGAAGGTCTCCCGCCATGATCCCTCACAACATGGGCTCAAGTGAGGTAGGAATTTCTCAACAAATTCTTTCCTCCTGCCAAGACAGCGCTCCTCCGCCAAAAGATTACCGCTTTCAAACAGAAGCCTGGGGAGCCGCTAGCAAAAGCATGGGAACGATATAAGGATCTACTGTGATCCTGACCTACACATGGACAACCTCCCTATGTCGTTCAGGAGATCTTCTTCAATTCTCTTGATCTGGCCGCTAAGAATAGGATCAACCAGTATACTCATTATGAGTATCTGACGATGCCACCAGCTGACGCATGGGCTACAATGGACAAGCTTACCAACTACGATAATAAATATGGGGCTCCAACAAACTATGACGAGAATGCCTACGCTAGGCCAGTCTCATCCATGCCCCTCTATGCGCCTTGTAAGGAAATCGACCCAGATGTCAAGGAGCATTACTACAGAGATCAGAATCGCAAGCTCCTCAAGCAAGTCAAGTATCTCTCTGTCAACCAGTCTTGCTTCGAATGTGGTTCACAACGGCACACCACTACTGAGTGCCCAAATACAGAGCAAGTTAGGATGGCAGAAACTCACGAGGAAGTAGCTAACGCAGGAGGTCTCAATCGCTATATGAGGGACCAAAGGTTCTATCAACCACAATGGAACCAAGGTCCTCCTAGGAACCCCTAGCTATACAGAGCTCCAGGACATCTAGAAAGAGACCAGCGGAAAGATGATCTACAGATGACCCTCGACGAGATGAGGAAAAATCAAGCACAACAGCAGCAGTCTACAAGCGCCATCAATAATCAGCTCCAGAACATCAATACAATATTTGGAGAGCTGGATATTTGGAAGAGAAACATAGAGACCCAGATGGGTCAATTCGCGGCGCAGATTCCACGACCAACCGGGCAGCTCCCAGAGCATATAGAACTAAATCCCAAGGGGCAGCACGGACATGTCGCTGCTGTAAAGCTACGGAGCGGTCACAAATTGCACGAGCCAGAGAACGAAGAAGAAAAAGGCAAAACTATCCTTGACAACGAGCAACAAGAACTCGATGTCGACCAAAGTTTGGTTGATATCGACCAAAATCAACCCAACGTCGAGAAGAAGCCAAGCCAAGACTCGTCTGCACAACACTCCAACTCGAAGTCGACCACAGTGGTCGATATCGAGGAGTCTTCATCACCTCCGGAAGCTGTTCTGGCTCAGAAAACTAAGAAGACGCTCTTATTCCCTTCTAAGAACCAGAAAGATCCAACTGATGGTAAGTTTCAGTGTTTTGTGAAATTGCTTCAGAGTCTAAATGTTACTATTCCTTTTACAGAAGCACTTCACGAGATGTCGGCCTACGTCAAGTTCCTCAAGGAGATTCTTATCAACAAGCGATCAATGACTGAGATTGCTAAAGAATGCAAGAAGATGGATTTTCCTGAAAAGCGATCTGACCCAGGTAAGTTTGCTATCACTATTGGACTTGGTCGATATCGTTTTAAGGCACTGTGTGACTTAGGAGTAAGCGTAAGTAACTTGCCCCTATCCATCTGGTCAAAGGTAAAGATAGGTGCCTTGGAACTTGTGGATGCCAAGCTCTACATGGCAAACAACACAGTGGTAATCCCCACAGGTATTGTTGATAATGTTCCTGTTAAAGTTGGTAAATTCTTTGTCCCTACGGATTTTCTTGTAGTAGAAATGGCAGAGGACCCATCTTGCCCCATCATCCTAGGGCGACCATTCCTAGCAACAGCAGATGCCAACATTGGAGTAAAAAGAGGACTTCTCACCTTCACCATTGGAGATGAGATTATTGAATACTTTTTCAATCCTGACACGGAAGAGGTAATGGAAATTAAAGCTATTTATTCAAAATTTAATGTTATCTCTTGCAATGAGCCTGCAGGAAGACTTTTGGAAGAAGAGGCAGCTATAAAGGCAGAATCCATACTAGAGGAGGAACTAGTTGCAGCAGAATCTAGCGAGGAAGAGTTCTTCGATGATGCATTATCGGCAGAGCTGAACGACTCACTCGAAATCGAGCAGATTAAGTCGACATCGACCAATCTACTCGATGTCGAGGAAACTTGCCCGACATCGACTTCGACCACTCCTCCAGAAAAGGTAAGTCCCCCAAATCTCCTCGATGTCGAGCAGTTATTGTAGTGAGCCTAATTTGCCATGTTTTACACTTACTTTTATATCGATTTCTGCATGCATTTCGTGAATTTGGGTTAGAATAGTACAAAATTTGTGTAGTTTATGTTTATTTGCAATATATGGAGGTCTACACAAGTTTTTATTATATTTCGCAGAAATCGGACGTACTTTGTAGCTTCAAGGAAAGTCCTGAAGAAGCTAAGGATGGGGCAGCTGGAGGAAAACCCACTTTTCACCATCCATCATTTTTAATCAAGCTTTGATGTCTTCATGAAAGTTGTAGCCCTTGAAATGAGCTTTCCAACGCATGGTCATATGCGTCAATCCGATGGACGAGGACTCAGGAAAGTGGGTTTCAAGAACGGAATAGCATGCTGAAAGCTGACAACTCTACTCGACGTCGACCACGTCTAGTCGAAGTCGCGTACACCGGGAGCCAGAAGTTCACCCGGAGTCCAGCAGAGCCACTCGAAGAGCCCAGAGCTACTCGACGTCGAGTACACCTACTCGAAGTCGAGTACTGACGGAGGTAAAACCTATCGCTGAATACTGCCAAAGAAAACTCAAACCTATAGCAAGTGTAGCGATAAGCAAGAGGTCGATCCACAGGGAAAATTATAATTCAAGTATGACTTAAGTGTCAATCAAAGTAACCAAAGAGGAGGTTTTTATGTGGGAATGTTTCGCCTTTTATCAAAGCAAAGTAAAGAAAGCAAAGCAAAGGAATTTGGTTTTTAGACAATTTTGAGACGCAATTCTACCTACAATTTTCCACTTTATTGGATTGAAGCGATCCTTGTAACTTCTTCTCGTCCTATTAAGTTTCCTATGAATGCCCTTGTCCTGACCTAATATAGTTACTAGTCCAACCAGTCCTAGCAACCCTTATCAATCGAACAGTCCCTAAAGAAGGATTTAACCCAATTGATAGCTTTAAGTTCAGAGATTAGCCAAGGTATTTGCAGTCCCTAAAAAATGATTTAACAACACATTCAACTTCCTACTCATTCAATTAGTTCAACCAGCCCTAAAGGAACAAGTTTGCCACTTAGGTTAAGGTTCACAACCAGGAATCTACAAAACCTTAGCAATTGAATTGATCTAACAGGTTGGCCAGACAAGATAGAACAAAACAATAAACAATCAAGCACAAAGAAGTTGAAGCATTCAAATATAGGAAACAAGGAACGAGAATTAGAAACTCACAATCAATCCGAATAAAGCTTCAAATTGCAGGCATAATAGATGAGTTTAATTCCTAATGGAAGACATCACTCAAAATCCCTAAAGCGTCTAATGAATAGAATAGAATAGAAGTTCCAGAAAAATAACTAAATTTGGCCTTATAAAAGACCCAAGTCGGCCACAAAACAACTCAGAATAAAAACTAGGGTTTCATTTAAACAAAATGTTGCGTACTGGTGCTGACGGCACATGCGGCGGCCGCCGCATTGGTCTTTCACGGAAAATCCGTCTTGAATCAGATTTCGACGTCAACATGAAAGTTGTAGCTCTCTGAAAGAGCTTTTCAATGCATGGTCATAATAGTCGATCGAACAACCGAGGCCTCCAGAAAGTGCAAAACAAGTTCAGCATGTCTGGCGACAACTTCTGCAGACTTGTTCTTCGTTTAGGTTCGCTTCTTCTTCTCAGGACCTCTTGAGATCTTCATGTAAGCTTCTTCGATCAACTAGACATTCTCATCCAATGTGTTATCAACTCATGTCTCCTCCTCGGATCCACTATTACCTGAAATAATCAATAAAAGCGTGTAGATTCCGACTCCGACAACATGGAGAACTAATATGCAAATCGTGCTTAATCCATCAATGAAATGCATCTTAACTAAGCTAAATGCAACCTATTATGCCTACCTAAATGCATGCTATCAAACTCCCCCACACTTAACTTTTGCTTGTCCTTAAGCAATGATAGAATGAACATGAATCAACGCATCCCACAGGAAATCCCTTCAAGTTTAAACCTCATCAAAAAGCAACATCATAGCAAGTGAAAACATAAACCAAGCAAATAAACGTCATAGCATGTATTTCAGTGATCAAAGCTTAGAAGTAGACATTATCCAACCTCACCAGAAATATGTGTTTCACTCATGTGTTTAGGCTTTAAGATACAACTCTCAACTCAAACCAATCATGCACTAAGCTCATAGACATTGACCACCATATCACCAATTCTCTACCGAAATGTCATTACTTGCGGGACATAATAAAGAAATTAAAATGCGACACTTTTTTTTTCTTTTTCTTTTGTTTTTTTTTCTTTTTCTTGTCTTGGGGCATTCCTTACGCGAAGCGCAACCATGGTGTCATGAATGGCCCCGGTCTATCAACACCTCAACCTACTAATATGAAGTCCACTTGAACATCTTTTGACGCAAGTTGCAAACATGGGTGTCATGAATGAACCTGGTTACTCAATGATCAAGCTTTTTTTCCTAGTGGGTAGTTTTCAACACCTTTTTGCGCGAATCATACCCATGGATGTCATGCATAGACCTGGTTACTAAGTGCATCAACAATTGCCACCTTATTCACTAAATATTCACAAATTTAACAAAAGACTCAAAATATAAACATAAACTCCGCAAGCAATCAAACATGTGCATCGGTCTTTAAAAATAGATACTGCAGTGAATGCCAAGAGGTAGCAACACTAGGAGAGTAATTCACACAACTGAGCAAAAGAATTCAAATAAGGCCAAACATTCTCATAGGGTCATGTTTTTAGGACTTCCATCATACTTTAGCTCAATCATACATACTCAATTATATTTGCTAGCTCATCTCCCACAAAAATCAAATCTATATAAGGCCAAAACATCCAAAACTCCATGGGATTTATATGATCATGCTTGAAATTTAAATAAGAGGACAAACTCAGCCAGATAGGTATTTGAATAACACATATCATATGTATGCAATGCATGATTATTTTTGGATTTTTTGGATTTTTTTTAATATGAAAATAAACAAAAATTAATAAAAATGATTACAAAAATTAAGCATGATGCAGAAATTTAAATATGATCTACTATATGCATCTATATATAGAATTCCTCTCCCCCACACTTAAAGTTTTCATTGTCCTCAATGAAACAATAAAGACAACAAAAGTAAATCAAATATAATCAGCGTGAAGGAAAAGAAATAGGAAAAAGAAAGAAAAACTTACCTCGGGTTGCCTCCCGAGAAGCTCCTTTGTTTCAAGTCGTTGGCTCGACGATTTGCTTAAGCTTACGAAACTAATCAGACATAGTCAAAGCCCTCAGCAACCTGTCAAACTCTTGTGCACAACTAACAAACAAGCATGCGCTACATACAAATAAATTGAAACTAAATAATCATACATTTAAGAACCGTTTAGACTTATTGTATTCAGGAGCTTGACTACCCACAAAGGGTATATAATACCACCAATTCAGTTCTACTGGTGGCTTGTCAAAGTAGCAGTCAAATGGATCAATGTATTCACCAATATTCTCTCGAGTGCAGGAGACGACCTTTACCTGCTTTGTAGCCTCAGCAATAGGCTCTGGACCTGATTCATCAATGGGCGAGCTAGAGATGATCTCATCAGATGGAGTGTCTTCTTCCTCAATCTTCTCAATGTGATTTTCCACAATGACTTCAAGAGGTGCAACAGAGGTCTCAACGATTTGAGATACTGGAGAAAGTGACTCGTTCTGCGCACATTGATTATCCATGTAGCAGAAAAATTCCCACATCTCCGAGAGTCCCATATCTAATAAACCTCCATCACTCAGGCGCTCAGCAAGACTTCGTGTCTCAGCAGTCATGCCATCAAAGATGCATAGAAGCACTTCCCTTATACTAGCTTGATATCCCCATGAATAAACATCGTTAATGTACTCCTGCAGTCTGATAAAGTATTGATGAAAATTCTCTCCAGGTAACTGCAATAACCTCACCATCAACATATGTTAGTAGCAAGAGTGCAGACCATGTAAGTGGTCCACACCAAAAATCAGCACTAAAAACACACAAGAATTAATAAATTTCCCCGGCAACGGCGCCAAATTTGACGGAGGTAAAACCTATCGTTGAATACCGCCAAAGAAAACTCAAACCTATAGCAAGTGTAGCGATAAGCAAGAGGTCGATCCATAGGGAAAATTATAATTCAAGTATGACTTAAGTGTCAATCAAAGTAACCAAAGAGGGGGTTTTTATGTGGGAATGTTTCGCCTTTTATCAAAGCAAAGTAAAGAAAGCAAAGCAAAGGAATTTGGTTTTTAGACAATTTGGAGATGCAATTCTACATACAATTTTCCACTTTATTGGATTGAAGCGATCCTTGTAACTTCTTCTCGTCCTATTAAGTTTCCTATTAATGCCCTTGTCCCGACCTAATATAGTTACTAGTCCAACCAGTCCTAGCAACCCTTATCAATCCAACAGTCCCTAAAGAAGGATTTAACCCAATTGATAGCTTTAACTTTAGAGATTAGCCAAGGTATTTGCAGTACCTAAAAAAGGATTTAACAACACATTCAACTTCCTACTCATTCAATTAGTTCAACCAGCCCTAAAGGAACAAGATTGCCACTTAGGTTAAGGTTCACAACCAGGAATCTACAAAACCTTAGCAATTGAATTGATCTAACAAGTTGGCCAGACAAGATAGAACAAAACAATAAACAATCAAGCACAAAGAAGTTGAAGCATTCAAATATAGGAAACAAGGAACGAGAATTAGAAACTCACAATCAATCCGAATAAAGCTTCAAATTGCAGGCATAATAGATGAGTTTAGTTCCTCATGGAAGACATCGCTCAAAATCCCTAAAGCGTCTAATGAATAGAATAGAATAGAAGTTCTAGAAAAATAACTAAATTTGGCCTTATAAAAGACACAAGTCGGCCACAAAACAACTAAGAATAAAAACTAGGGTTTCATTTAAACAAAACGTTGTGTACTGGTGCTGACGGCACATGCGGCGGCCGCCGCATGGATGCTGCGGCCGCAGCATCACCATTCCTCTCGCATCGGCCCTGGCGGCGGCCGCTGCACACCATGCGGCGGCCGCTGCATTGGTCTTTCACGGAAAATCCGTCTTGAATCAGCTCTCGACGTCAACATGAAAGTTGTAGCTCTCTGAAAGAGTTTTCCAACGCATGGTCATAATAGTCGATCGGACAACCGAGGCCTCCAGAAAGTGCAAAACAAGTTCAGCAAGTCTGGCGACAACTTCTGCAGACTTGTTCTTCGTTTAGGTTCGCTTTTTCTTCTCAGGACTTATTGAGATCTTCATGTAAGCTTCTTCGATCAACTAGACATTCTCATCCAATGCGTTATCAACTCCTGTATCCTCCTCGGATCCACCATTACCTCAAATAATCAATGAAAGCGTGTAGATTCCGACTCCCACAACATAGAGAACTAATATGCCAATCGTGCTTAATCCATCAATGAAATGCATCTTAAGTCTTAACTAAGCTAAATGAAACCTATTATGCCTACCTAAATGCATGCTATCAAGTACACATGTCGAGTCCAGAAGGTGTCCGAGCTCGAGTGCAACCAAGGAGGAAAAGTTCCAGTCGACGTCGACTAACTCTAGTCGAAGTCGTGTACGATCCAGTGGCCGAATCCGAGTCCAAGATCGAGTGGAGTATGGAGAAGATAGATTACTTGCAAGGAAAGGAACAAGATATTTTAGCTAATCAAGAGAAGATATATCAAGATGGAAGGGATTTATTGTTGTGAGCCTAATTTGCCATGTTTTACACTTACTTTTATATCGATTTCTGCATACATTGAATGCATTTGGGTTAGAATAATACAGAATCTGTGTAGTTTACACTTATTTGCAATATATGGAGGTCTACACAAGTTTTGGTTATATTTCGCAGAAATCGGACGCACTTTGGAGCTTAAAGGAAATTCATGGAGAAGCTAAGAATGGTGCATCTGGAGAAAAGGCCATTTTTCACCATTCTTCGCTCTCAATCAAGCTTTGATGTCTTCATGAAAGTTGTAGCCCTCGGAAAGAGCTTTCCAACGCATGGTCATATGCGTCAATCCGACAAACGAGGACTCGGGAAAGTGCGTTTTAAGAACAGAGCAGAAAGCTGAGAGATTTACTCGATATCGAGTACTTTTACTCGGGATCGACCAAAAATGCCCAAGGAGTGCCTGGTCGAGGAGGAGCTGATCGAGAAGCCGAAGACGAAGACATGCCGGGTTACACTCTACTCGAGATCGAGTAAACCTACTCGAGATCGAGGAACCCGAAGCCGGCACCCTAGCCATGTCGAAGAGAGGTTGCTCGACAACACCAGAAGACCAAGTCGATGAGACCAAGTTACTCGAGATCGAGGAATGTCCTAGAGATCAACGAACCCTAGGAGCCATCTCCGAGCCAGTCGAGGACCAGCAACCGGAGACGCCGAGCCAGCCAAGTCGACGTCAGTTCTACTCGAGATCGAGTAGACTTACTCGAAATCGAGGAAGCTTCCAGAAGCCGCGTAACGCATTGTGAGCTGTCCTACTCGGATTCGGATTCCTTGGGGCCGAAGATTGCCGAACTCTATCCGATTCTATCAAGTTACATCATAAAGAGAGATCTATCCCTTATTTAGATTTATTTATGTTATTCGATTTATTTATCATTAAGTTTTTAGATATAGATTTAGATAAAGATAGATGTTTCTATCCTTGAATAGCACGGTTTAGAAGCCTATAAATAAAGCCCATGGGGCTGATTCCTAGTCATTCAATTTCAGTAGGAGAAGTAGTAGTAGAGAGAGAAAGTGAGGCTGAGTGGAGCAAAGGAGCGAGAGCAAGTTGGCTTTGTTCGGTTGTACTTTCTTCAGTTTGATTTAATGCAATTAGTTTCTTTTCATCAATCAATGTCTGAGGTTGCGATGAGGCGCGAGTAGTCCACCCACTTATAGGGTTGGGGCGAGCCCGACGATAGCCATGCGCGTTTGAGGTAAAGATCCGACTTTTATCATGTTTTGAGCATCTGCTACTTGTTATGTGTTTATTACCCATCTAATGGAGGTCCATGCTAACAACTTGGATTGTAAACATAAAATCGGTAGAGACAATTAGGGTTTCATGAAAGAGTTGTATAATTGTTGGAAAAGGCGAAAGCTTTGTCCTTTGATGCGATTCACATGATTATCTGTTTATTTCTGCCTTATGCATGGTTGGTTATCGTTGTTGCAAACCCCAATCTTGGAAGTCTTTTACGTACAGTTTAGTTCGAAATCCCAAAGCATTTGTCTTTACTTTCTTTCGTTTCATTTTAGTTTTCTGTCTTACTCGATATCGAATAGCACTCCTCGATATCGAGTTGCTGATTTTCGATCAAGGTCGCTGTAGCTTCTATGTGCAGGAACTCGACCAAGACAAGCCGACGTCGACAAAGACCCAACTCGATCTCGAGTAAGGCCTTGTCGAGATTGACCAAAACTGCCGAGTAGCTGCTGCTGTGTTCCACTGTATGATCTTCTGTCGAGTTGCTGTACTCGAGATCTAGGACCCCTGTTGTCGACTTCTGATCGTGAGATTTCTCCGTTGCCTAGGATCCGCTGACACGCTTCCTCGTGGATCGATCCTGACTTCCCGCTACTACATCAGGAGGAGGTCTTGTAATTATTTGCAAGGGACGAAATCTGGTTTGCCTTATTTTATTTATATTTTAATTTGCATACTCGATTTTCTTTGAGTTTTCTTCTACATGTATATGCAGGACACCCTCGATTATTTCGAAAGGGAAAGAGCGAGACAGTATGCAAAAGAATTGGAATATTTGAGATGGCTATACATCGTTGATGAGGAGGCATGGCTTGAGGGAGTACGCGCATTTAGGAAGCTAAAAGAATCGTCAAAATCACCACCAGAACCCTCAATCCTGCTAGAAGGAGAATCTGAACCTGAGGTCGGCCTTGACCAACACCTAGTCGATGTCGACCCATCTCCAATCGATATCGATCTATCTCTAGTCGATACCCAGGTATGTCCTTCCGCTATCTCAGTTCCAACATTTCCCTCTGTCTTTGAAAAACCCTTTGAAGAACCTCAAGAAGAAGAAGAGCCAGAAAAGAAGAAGTTGGACGTCGTTGCCCATGTTGTTTCAAAGTCACTTTTGCCTTATAAGGTGAAGGCTATCCCCGACGATTTTGAGCAACCGATGTTCATATTCAAGTATGGGGTCCTCGCAAAGTGGCATGAAGCTCCGCACGATGAGGTGGAAATATATCTTCCCACTCCACCGTTTTGCTGTGGTGGAGACGCGCAAACAAATCAACCAATGGAACGGAAGAGGTATGATGATGAGGTATGCAAATTTCCTTTATATATTCCTTTATGCATGCCAGCTGGAGCCCAGGAAGATGAATGGGTGAAGCCATGGAGCGTCCACTCGGGGAGGTTCAAGCTTCTTCACATGATGCCCCCGGATGACATCCCACGCTTCCCACCACCGGAGGATCCACCAGATCCACCTATACCTCCGGACAAAGATGAGCCAGGCTAATGCTTAATGAAGAAGTCGGCCTAGCGACTATAAAATCTAGAGCTTGTACATAGACATTTATTTTTGGGACTTTTGGACATTGCTGCTTTTTGTTTTGTTTTTTTGGTTTTTGAACTATTAGTTTTTCTATTGTGGGTATATGTCTTCTATATTTTTCAGGTCTATGGGATAGAAGCAAGCTATATTCGGACTCGGCCCAGGCATGTTCAATCGAGTTTTTAAAGCCATGCACACCTGTCTTGTGAGTTTCTTTCCTTACCCTTGTTTTTATACAGTGAGGACACTGTAATGTTTAAGTATGGGGTGGGGGAAGGGCTTACTTTGTGCATAATTGACATTATGTGTGCATATTTAGAATTTATTTCTTGGAATTGCTTATACATGGCTATTTTGGAATCCATTATTGATCTATGTGCTTATATGCATGTTTTCCAAAGTTTGAAAAAATGACCCCCATTGAAATTTTTTGATTAATGTCATGGAAGCTTATATTGAACTCGACGATGCAAAATTGGATTCATTAGAGATATAGCATTAAATTGCCTAGTAAAGGGAAGTCACGATGAAGTGCATTATTTCTTAAAAACCATGAAAGGAGGTAAAATTTGATATTGCTTTTGACATGTTGCATGATAAGAGGATGGAGGACTTTATATATATTTTCCATATAAATGCTCATGTGTTTTGATATTCTAGCCTTACCTATGCTTATGCATCACAAAATCCATAATATGCCTTATTTCAATTTATTGCTCAACATGATCTAAATATTGCCCATTCTTTACCTTATCCGGGGATTATGTTGAGAATGATGTTACATTATGGAGATGTTATATGGTGTTTGTGTTGTTGTTATCATTATTGGAGTTTGGCTGGAAATTATTTGAAAAATATGGAAAATTTAATGAGTGAGAAAAAATCCGGTCACCTCAGGAGATAAAGGTAGATCGACCCTGCTTACTGAGATAATAGTTCCTTGAGATGAGACACACAGGTGAGGAGTCCAAAGCACTAAGTATCCGGGGCCATTCATGACACCCATGTTTGCGACTCGCGAGATGGCAGTGCTGAGGTTAGAGAGGTAAAAGCATTATTATTGAAAAAAGCATTATGGAAGGTGATGAATCAAAGGAAGAAGGGATGTGGTTAAGAAAGTTTGGAAATAATCCATTTCCCCGGATCGTTAGCACCACATGGCCAAAAACTGCCCACCTTTAGCCTTTTACCAATCTACTCCTTATTTGAGCTTAAATTAAAGTCCTCTTGATTATCAATGCTTTGTCACGAATGAATGTTTTGCATAACCCTCCTTTTGTGAGCAGATGTTGCTTTTGTATAATTGCACATGCATGGATCTGTGACACTAGTACCTTTTCGAGGATGGTAATTGATTGCAGGGGACATATGAGAATGAATCTAAGATGTTGAGAGTTTGAATTCTTCCCCTGAATGACAATTAAAAGTATTGCTTGAGGACAAGCAAGCTTAAGTATGAGGTGTTTGTTGTGAGCCTAATTTGCCATGTTTTACACTTACTTTTATATCGATTTCTGCATACATTGCATGCATTTGGGTTAGAATAATACAGAATCTGTGTAGTTTACACTTATTTGCAATATATGGAGGTCTACACAAGTTTTGGTTATATTTCGCAGAAATCGGACGCACTTTGGAGCTTAAAGGAAACTCATGGAGAAGCTAAGAATGGTGCAGCTGGAGAAAATGCCATTTTTCACCATTCTTCGTTCTGAATCAAGCTTTGATGTCTTCATGAGAGTTGTAGCCCTCGGAAAGAGCTTTCGAACGCATGGTCATATGCGTCAATCCGACGAACGAGGACTCGGGAAAATGCGTTTTAAGAACAGAGCAGAAAGCTGAGAGATTTACTCGATATCGAATTCTTTTACTCGAGATCGACTAAAAATGTCCAAGGAGAGCCTGGTCGAGGAGGAGCTGATCGAGAAGCCGAAGACGAAGACATGCCGGGTTACACTCTACTCGAGATCGAGTAAACCTACTCGAGATCGAGGAACCTGGAAGCCGTCACCGTAGCCATGTCGAAAAGAGGTTGCTCGACAACACCAGAAGACCAAGTCGATGAGACCAAGTTACTCGAGATCGAGGAATGTCTCCGAGATCGACGAACCCTAGGAGCCATCTCCGAGCCAGTCGAGGACCAGCAACCCGAGATGCCGAGCCAGCCAAGTCGATGTCAGCTCTACTTGAGATCGAGTAGACTTACTCGAGATCGAGGAAGCTTCCAGAAGCCGCGTAACGCATTGTGAGCTGTCCTACTCGGATTTGGATTCCTTGGGGCCGAAGATTACCGAACTCTATCCGATTCTATCAAGTTACATCATAAAGAGAGATCTATCCACTTGAAGACCTTTTAGATATAATTCCCTTATTTAGATTTAATTATGTTATTTGATTTATTTATCATTAAGTTTTTAGATATAGATTTAGATAAAGATAGATGTTTCTATCCTTGAATAGCACAGTTTAGAAGCCTATAAATAAAGCCCATGGGGCTGATTCCTAGTCATTCAATTTCAGTAGGAGAAGTAGTAGTAGAGAGAGAAAGTGAGGCCGAGTGGAGCAAAGGAGCGAGAGCAAGTTGGCTTTGTTCGGTTGTACTTTCTTCAGTTTGATTTAATGCAATTAGTTTCTTTTCATCAATCAATGTCTGAGGTCGCGATGAGGCGCGAGTAGTCCACCCACTTTTAGGGTTGGGGCGAGCCCGACAATAGCCATGCGCGTTTGAGGTAAAGATCCGACTTTTATCATGTTTTGAGCATCTGCTACTTGTTATGTGTTTATTACCCATCTCGGCTTTGAAAACATAAAATCGGTAGAGACAATTAGGGTTTTTGAAAGAGTTGTCTAATTGTTGGAAAAGGCGAAAGCTTAGTCCTTTGATGCGATTCACATGATTATCTGTTTATTTCTGCCTTATGCATGGTTGGTTATCGTTGTTGCAAACCCCAATCTTGGAAGTCTTTTACGTACAGTTTAGATCGAAATCCCAAAGCATTTGTCTTTACTTTCTTTCGTTTCGTTTTAGTTTTCTGTCTTACACGATATCGAATAGCATTCCTCGACATCGAGTTGCTGATTTTCGATCAAGGTCGTTGTAGCTTCTGTGTGCAGGAACTCGACCAAGACAAGCCGACGTCGACAAAGACCCAACTCGATCTCGAGTAAGGCCTTGTCGAGATCGACCAAAACTGCCGAGTAGCTGCTGCTGTGTTCCACTCTCCGATCTTCTGTCGAGTTGCTGTACTCGAGATCTAGGACCCCTGTTGTCGACTTCTGATCATGAGATTTCTCCGTTGCCTAGGATCCGCTGACACGCTTCCTCGTGGATCGATCCTGACTTCCCGCTACTACATCAGGAGGAGGTCTTGTAATTATTTGCAAGGGACGGAATCTGGTTTGCCTTATTTTATTTATATTTTAATTTGCATACTCGATTTCCTCCTACAACATTTATCCAGATTAGCTTTATTTCCTTTTAGATATTATTTCATTTATCATAATGTTTTATCTTTATGTTATTAGATAGAAAGTTTAGATATAGATATAGTTTCCTACCTTGATTTGCAAGGACTGGAAGCCTATAAATAAAGCCTTAAGGGCTGAGTTTTAGGTATCTTATTCCAATTCAATTCTAGAGAGAACAAGTAAGTAGGAGAGAGAGAGAGAGAGAGCTTGTTGCGAGAGCAAGGTGGAAAGGCGAGAGCGGATTTGGCTTGTTCGGTTGCAAGCTTTCTTTTATTTAATTCAATGCAATTTAGTTTCTTTTGTTATTTGATGAGTTTCTTGATAATGAAGAGCGAGTAGTCACCTAACTTCTAGGGTCGGGGTGAGCCCGACGGTGGCCATGTAAGGTGATGCGGGAAAGGTATAATCTTTTGATGCAATTAATCTTCTATCCCTATGAGCATGATTCTTTTGCGAAAGTTGAAGGTGATCCTTGTTTGTGTTATTGAAGCGAAAGTGATCTTAATGAAACTTGGGTTGATTATGAAAAAAGGGTTAATAACAATTAGGGTTTATGCGAAAGCCTCTATATTCCTATTTGGTAGATTTCGGAATAAACTTTATGTAAAAGAAAACTTCCAAGAACGGGGTTTGCGACAACGATTACCATGAATGCGGAATAAAAATCATAAAAGGCGGTGACTTTATTGATAAAGGAGAAGGCTTTCACCTAATCCGACAAGTAGGAATATAAATCTCGTGACAAATAATCCTAATTGCATCTATTCCTTTTCATAATTAGCATTTATAATCTTTCGAATAAAAATCCTAATTACTACCCAAGTTTCACAACATGAGTTCTTCAATTTCTCAATCAAAGATGAAGCACATAGGGAATAGATTAAGATAACGACAAAATACCTCCTTTTGCAATTGCTAATCCACCAACATGGCTCTCGTTGGGCTCACCCCAACCCCAGAAGTAGGTGGACTACTCGCACCTCATCGCAATCGCAGACATTGATGTATGAAAAGAAACTTGCAAAAAACTAATATTCAAAGTCTTTACAATCCCGGCACTCAACTTTCGTAGAATGCCAAAACCCTAAAACCGTTGACCTCCTAAAAACATCTATGTGTAATTGTATCTCTGAAATTGAATGAATAAAACTCAGCCCCATGGGCTTTATTTATAGGCTTTCAATCCTTGCTAATCAAGGAAGGAATTCTATCTATATCTCTATCTATTATAGAAGATATAATTCTAATTGGAAATAAATATATCTAAATAAGATAAAACTAGATAAATCCTATGGTAATTAAATATTTTTAACCCTTAGGATAAATAAAAAGATAAAAAGATAAAATCTCTCAAGTCTTCATGCGCAAGGAATCTCCTCCCGAAAATATCTCCAACGGATTCGGGATAAAACTTTAAGTAAAGCCCAGAATCGGATTGGTGACGTCGCTGGGTGTAAGTCGATATCGACCAATGCATGTCGATATCGAGTACCTTTTCTCGGCTTTTCCTCTCTGCTACTCGATTCCGGCTCCTGTGATGAAAATCGAGTGACTTTGTGGTTGATATCGAGTAGGATATGCCGATATCGAGTTGAGTCTTCAGCTTTCTCTCCGTCTTGGCTCGATTTTGGTTTCTGAGAAAGATATTGAGTTGATTTTTCTGGTCAATATTGACTTACTGAGGTCAATATCGACTTGCCCCTTTTCTTCACTTCTTGCTTCTGGTCCATATCGATTTGACTTGTGATTTTCGACCAGATTTAGTCAATATCGACTAGGATGAGTCGATATTGACCTCTGCTCAGTTTCTCGTTCTGGGCTCAGCTTCACTTGATGTCAGGTGCTCTCTCGTCGATTTTTGCGCTCCTTCAGTAGACATCAAGTGCTCTTCCAGTCTTTCTTAGATTTGCTTCGATTTAGCTCCAAATTCTGCAATATTAAACAGAAACTTGTGTAGACCTCTATTTCTCAAAAATAAACATAAACTACACAAATTCGCTATATTCCCATCCCAAAATGCATAAAATGATGAAATAAGGAGCTGAAATAAGTATAAAAACATGGCATAAATCATAGACATCAAATCACCCCATACTTAAGCTTGCTTGTCCCCAAGCAATAACTTGGATGGTCATTCAGGGGAAACCTGCAAAAACTCTCAACATAATGGATTCATTCTAATATTACCCAACACTCAATTGTCATCCTTGAAAAGGTACTTGGTGCCTACAAATCTGTGCCTGTGAATGTAAAGCAATTTCTGCACACAAAAGGAGGTTTATACAAAAACAATTTTCTGTGACAAAGCGACTATAATCAAGAGGATTTTATTTCAGCTCAAAAGGGAGTATATAGGTAAAAGGCTAAAAGGTGGGCAATTTTTGGCCATGTGGTGTTTAATCCGGGGGAATGCATTATTTCCAAACTTTCTCAACCACATTCCTTCTTTATAAGACTCACCACCTTTCATAATGCTTTTATCAATCATAATGCTTTTACCTCTCTGACCTCAGCACTGCCTTCTCGCGAGTCGCAAACATGGGTGTCATGAATGGCTCCGGATACTTAGTGCTTTGGACTCCTCACTTGTGTCCCATCTCGCCAAACTATTATCTCAGCGAGCAGGGTCGATCCACCTTTATCTCCTGAGGTGATCGGATTTTTTCTCACTCATTAAATTTTCCATAAATCTGAATTTTTCTTGCCAAACTCCAATAATGTCATAACACAACAAACCATAATGTCTCCATAAAATGATTTCATTTTCCACATAATCCCCGGATAGGGTATAGGGTAAAAAATGAGCAATATAAGGCATATGTGGAGCAATAATGATGTAGAGGCAAATAAGGCTTATAATATGGCTTTTGTCTATTTGGGTAAAGGTATGGCTAGAAGTATAAAAATGAGCATATATGGAAATTTTAAAATCCTCCATCCTCTTATTGTGCATAATGTCAAAAGCAACATCAATTTACCTCACTTTTGTGGTTTTACCATAAAAATTCGCACACCATTGAGACTTCCCTTTTCTAGGCAATCTTGTGCAATATCTCTAACGAATCCATCCTTGCATCGTCGAGTCTTGCTTTGGTTTCCATGACTCTTTTCTTTGAACTTTTTGCAAGCTTTGGGTGACATTCTTACAATTCTCTTTAAAATGCATCTTTTGAATATAAAATATAAACATGCAAATGCGATATTCAAAATAAACTAAACTCAATAAAGAGTTGTGCCATGTCCTGAAATTTTAAAATACAGTCTTGGAAGCACATAAAAACAATAAAACTAGACATAGTCTTTACTCCCACCCTATACTTAAAATGGACAGTGTCCCCACTGTCAAAGAAATATAATCAAAGGGAGGGAAAAAACTTACAGAGCTGGAGAATCGCTACTGCCATCCATCGGAGCCAGGAAGCTGTAGCCAAGGTCCAGGAGAGGGGTACTGGTAATCATCATCTGGACCCCGTCTCTGTGAAGGTCCTGGGTCCTGGTGGGATCTTCCATGCTGGTGATCGTGTGGAGGGAATCCCTGAGCTGTGTAGTATGCCTCCTGGCGGGCCTCGATGACATCTATGCGTTGGCGACAATAGGAGACATCCTGCTGAATGCGTGCTAGTAGTGTGGCCACATCTGCCGGATGCTACCGATGGACTCCCTCCTGCCGCTGATAAAACTGGTGAGTTGCTCCACCCTGGTCCTGCTCCTGCTGTTGCTGTTCCTGCTGTTGCTCCTCCATAACATCCTCGTCATCATGTGCATACCAGGGCTCCCTGACCCTCAGTGTAGGATCACCCAGCGGGGAAATGCCTACAGGGTAAGGTTGCCCTGTCCATCTCGTGTACCAATCGGGAACATACATCAGGTCCATGAAGTCCTCCCGGATGGCCACCTCAGTAGCATGGTGGACCCATGACTCTCTGTCAGCTGATGGGCGAATAATCCTCCCTATGTGGAGGCTCTGACAATCTATGTATGAGACTTCAGCGGAGACGTACCTATCTAGGGGTATACGGAGTCGTCTGGCGAGAATAGATACCATCCCGCCGTCCAGAATGGGGCTAACGGTGCTCCGCTGGCGGGAGAGGCAATGCTTTATCCACTCCCGGGCTAGTGGTGTAGGTGGTGCCTCAAAGAGAATACGACGGAGGCACTCTGTCTCTCGCTGAGTAGGCATGCGAAGCTCGTATCTGGCCCAGAAGATGCCAGCAAAAATACGTAGGATCGTGCTGAATAGGGGAATGGCGATCTCGGAGCTAGCTAGGGGAGAGGCAGGAGGGACTTCTACCCCGGTCAAGTATCGTCGGATGATGACCGGGTCAGTGATATGGAGTGGCTCGTCCGAGTGGGTGAACTGGAGGAGCTGACTCAGCCGGGCGTAAGATAGGTGATGCATCCTGTTGCCAAGCTGAAACTGGACGGCGTCAGGCTGGACCTCTAGAGTAGCGAAAAATTCCCCAGTCAGACCAGGGAAATGTTTGTTGATGACACGTAGTAGTCTGGGGGCGCCTAAAATGTCGATTGCCTCCACGATGCTCCGGTGCATCCCTAACTGAATCATATCTGGTCGGCTGTACCAGCGAGCCGTTCTAGCTCGGCCGGCAAAGACTACCGCCTGCTGATAAAGGTCAGGATCGGCAATATGTACCTCAGGATCCATAGTAATCTGAAAAGAAGCAAATTGCGAATGTAAGGTCCTGATAGTGGCCAATAATGCATAAGAGAACCCCATACTTAATTTCTGAAACTAGCTTAAAATAATCTTGAAAAGCAATCTGAAGCTAGTTCATATTGTTAATGATGTAAAGATATGAAATATACTGCTCACCGCAATAATTAAATCAATAAAAGAACAATATATTCAAATAAGTTATTAAGAGTGATTCAAGAATATATATGAAATCATACCCATAAATATCAAGTTCTTGAATACATTAACAATATGAAGAAATTAAGCATGTAAAAAATACTCCAAATAATTATGAAGCAATAGATCTCAAAAATCAGCCCCACATATAACGGTAATAACAACCCTGAATATCAATATAAATTTCCCGCGCAAATTTCAAACCCAAAGCCATGAATAGACAACTCAATATCAAATCTCTACCTAGTTCTCAAGCAATATAAATCTGAAATTTAGAGAGAATAAGGTAGAAATCATACCAGGAGAGTTTTGTAAGAGTGGGATGAAATTGAAATTAAAGAAAATAGGGGGCACTCGGTTTTTTTGTTTTCAAGAAATCGACAGGGGGTTTCTTGAATTTGAACTTGTCAGGGGCGGGGGAAGAGAGAGCTGGGCGCGGCGCCAATTTTTTGTAGGAGGAAATCGAGAATGCAAATAAAATGCGAATAAAGCAAAGCAAACCAGATTCCGTCCCTTGCAAATAATTACAAGACCTCCTCCTGATGTAGCAGTGGGAAGTCAGGATCGATCCACGAGGAAGCACGTCAGCGGATCTCAGGTAGCGGCAAATCTCACTCGGTTTCGACTCCAGGGAACAACTCAATATTGACTAGAGACATTCGATATTGACTTAGTTCAGTCGATTTTGGGCAGCTTTCAGCAAGTCAGTCAATTTCTGGTCAGGGTCACTCAATATTGACTTAGGTCAATCAATAAGGACTGGTTCTTCCTCAAAATCGACCTGTTCAGAGACACAAACGAGTAGCGATCTTTCTGGATCGAGAGTCAGAAGTCGATATCGACCTATAGGAGGTCAATATCGAGTAGGGCAACAGTAGGAAAAATAAAGAACAAAGCTTTTATAGATTTCGGAATTAACTTTATATAAAAGAAAACTTCCAAGATCGGGGTTTGCAACGAAAATAACCAAGCATGCATAAGGCAAGATAAATAACGATAATCATGCAAATTGCATCGAAGGATCAAGCTTTCGCCTTTTCCAACAATTAGACAACTCTTTCAAGAAACCCTAATTGTATCTACTGATTTTATGTTTACAATCCAAGTTGTTAGCATGGATCTCCATTGGATGGGTAATAAACACATAACAGGTAGTAGATGCTCAAAACATAACAAAGGTCGGATCTTTACCTCAAACACGCATGGCTATCGTCGGGCTCGCCCCGACCCTAGAAGTGGGTGGACTACTCGCTCTTCATTGCAATCGCAGACATTGTTGATTGAAAAGAAACTACTTGCATTAAATTAAACCAAACAGAGCTTACAACCAAAGGAAGCCAATTCCGCTCTCGCTTCACAAACTCCTCTTGGCCTCCACTCTCTCTCTCTCTCTCTCTCTCCCCCCTACTTCTCTCCGAAATTGAATTGAATGAATAAAAAATAGCCCTATAGGCTTTATTTATAGGCTTCCAATCCTTGCTAATCAAGGTAGGAAATTGTATCTATATATCTATCTAACATAGAAGATATAATTCTACTAGAAATAATTATATCTAAATAAGTAAAACTAGATAAATCCTTAGGGAAATTAATTGTTCAACCCTTAGGATAAATAAAAAGATAAAAAGATAAATATCTAAAATCTTCATGTGTCGGAATCTTCTCTCGGAAATATCTCCATCGAATTCGGGATAAAACTTTAAGTAAAGCTCGGAATCGACCCGAACCCGTCGCTGTGAGTTGGTCGATATCGACCAAGTCTGGTCGATATCGAGTCATCTTCCTCGGCTTCACTCAGTCACTCGATCTCGGCTTCCTGGGGCAATATCGAGTGGGATGTTGGTCGATATCGACTAAGTGAAGTCGATATCGAGTAGAATCTTCAGCTTCTTTCCGTCCTGACTCGGTTTTCGAAGATATTGAGTCGATTTTTGGTCGATATTGACTTACTGAGGTCAATATCGACTTGCCCTTTTTTCTTTACTTCTTGCTTCTGGGTCCATATCGGTTTGACACTTGAATTTTCGACCAGATTGAGTCGATATTGACTAGAATGAGTCAATATTGACCTGTGCTCAGTTTCTCGTTTTGTGCTCAACTTCTCGTTCTGTTCTTTAAACGCACTTTTCCGAGTCCTCGTTCATCAGATTGACGCATATGAGCATGCGTTGGAAAGCTCTTTTCGAGGGCTACAACTCTCATGAAGAAGTCAGAACTTGACTCAGAATGATGAATGCCGAAATATGGCCTTTTTCTTCAGCTGCACCATCCTTAGCTTCTTCATGAGTTTTCTTTAAGCTCTAAAGTGCGTCCGATTTCTGCGAAATCAAACAAAAACTAGTGTAGACTCCATAATTTGGAAAATAAGCATAAACTACATAGATTTTATATTAATCTAACCCAAATGCATGAAATGCATGCAGAAATCGATATAAAAGTAGATATAAAACATGGCATAAAACATGGACATCAAATCACTCCATACTTAAGCTTGCTTGTCCTCAAGCAATACCTTTAATTGTCATTCAGGGGAAGAATTTAAAACTCTCAACATCATAGATTCATTCTCATATGTCCCTGCAGTCAATTACCATCATCGATAAGATACTTGTGTCACAAATCCATACATGTGCAATAAAAGCAATATCTACTCACAAAAGGAGGGTTATGCAAAAACAATTTATGTGACAAAGCAAAAATAATCAAGAGGACTTTAAGTAAGCACAATAAGGAGTATATTGGTAAAAGGCTAAAGGTGGGTAATATTTGGCAATGTGGTGCTAATAATCCGGGGAAGTGGAGTACTTTCCAACTTTCATACCACATTCCTTCTTCATAAGATTTCTCACCTTTTATAATGCTTTTATCAACAATAATGCTTTTACCTCTCTAACCTCGGCACTGCCTTCTCGCGAGTCGCAAACATGGGTGTCATGAATGGCCCCGAATACTTAGTGCTTTGGACTCCTCACTTGTGTGTCCCATCTCATTGAACTATTATCTCAGTAAGCAGGGTCGATCTACCTTTATCTCCTGAGGTGACCGGATTTTTTCTCACTCATTAAATTTTCCATATATTTCAAACATTCCTTCCGAATTCCAAATAATGATAACAACAACACAAACACCATATAACATCTCCATAATGTAACATCATTCTCAACATAATCCCCGGATAGGAAATAAGGTAAAAAATGGCAATATTTTGAACATGTGGAGCAATGACTGAAATAAGGCATAATATGGCTTTTTGTGATGCATAAGCATAGGTATGGCTAGGATTATAAAAATATGAGCATTATATGGAAATATAAAGTCCTCTATCCTCTTATCATGCAACATGTCAAAAGCAACTTCAAATTTTACCTCCTTTCATGGTTTTCAAGAAAATATGCACTTCATTGTGACTTTCCCTTTACTAGGCAATTTCATGCTATATCTCTAATGAATCCAATTTTGCATCGTCGAGTTCAATAAAGCTTCCATGACACTATTTGTTTGAACAATTTACAAGCATTGGGAGATGTCTCATAGAACTTTGAGTTTAGTAATTAAGCACAAAATTTTAAAATTTTACTCAAAATTCACCATGTAAAAAACAAGAATAAAATATATAATAATAATGAGCTCTTCCCCCACCTCATACTTTGAATATACAGTGTCCCCACTGTATGAAAATCAAATAAAACAAGAGTAAAGGAAGGAACTCACCGAATAACGTGCTTGTAGGGTCGAAATTAGGCTGCAGTAGGTTGCCAGAAGTCGATATCCACTAGGTGTAGGTCGATATTGACTGCAATTTGCCCGATTCCAAGTATGCAGCTGGTCGAAATTGGGTGGATAGGTCGATATTGACCAACTTCACTCGATAATGAGTAAGTTGGGTCAAAATTGACTGGTCTGTCTCTTCTGCTGCTGGGTCGATTTCTACCTCAGGGGTCAATATTGACTGATTTAGGTCGATATTGACCAGGTTGGCTTGACTCCAAATTTTTTTTTTTCGACCTGCAGAATTTGTTAGTTTTTCCCGCAAAAAGATAAGATTCCACATGAAGTATTCAAAGTCAAAAACAAAAACAAAACCAAAACCAAAAGTTTCAAAGTCCCAAAAATCCAAAAGTTTTATGTACATGCTCTAGATTTTAGAGTCGCTAGGCTGACTTCTCCGTTTGTGCATTAGCCTGGCTCATCTTTGTCCGGAGGTATAGGTGGGTCTGGTGGTTCCTCCGGTGGTGGGAAGCGTTGGATGTCATCCGGGGGCATCATGTGAAGAAGCTTAAACCTCCCCTAGTGAATGCTCCATGGCTTCACCCATACATCTTCCTGGGCTCCAGCTGGCATGCATAAAGGAATATATAAAGGAAATTTGCATACCTCATTATCATACCTCTTCCGCTTCATTGGTTGATTTGTTTGCACATCTCCACCACAGCAAAACGGTGGAGTGGGAAGAGATATTTCCACCTCATCTTGTGGAGTTTCATGCCACTTTGCTAGGACCCCATACTTGAACACAAACATCGATTGCTCAAAATTATCAGGAATGGCCTTCACCTTATAAGGCAAAAGCGACCTTGAAGCACCATGGGCAACGACGTCCGGATTTTGCGTTGGTGGCTCTTCTTCTTCTTGTGATCCTTCCAAAGATTCTTCAAAGATAGATAGCGAAGTAGATATCGAAATAGAGGAAGGACATACCTGGGTTTCTGTGGTACAGACGATTTCGGCTAGTGTTTCTGGATCAATTCCTCCAGAATGTGTATATGTCGAGTCCAGGTAGTCGTTGTCGATTGGCTCATAGAAGGGGACATTGTCAAACCAATTTGTCATTGTTGATTTGGGCGATTTAGCGTAATGTTCCCATTTACGCAACACAAGCTTAGCTTCTGCCTACCTCGCACGCTCAGCTTGCTGTTCCCTGGCTGCTCTCTCAGTATCGAGAGCAACCTCTTTGGCGGCTATTTCCCTCAGATGCCTCTAAATCAGCTATTCTTGTGTTTCTGCGGCCGCCATGGCTCTTTTTAGTTTAGCGTGGATGTGTAAGAGGCGCTCCGGTTCATCTAAGGTGTCAAACTCAAGTGGTTGACCAGAATGGCGCATACACCTGCGAAGTAACTCAAAAGAAAAGTGAGATCTGACTACCTAAGGCGCGAATGATTGCTTCCCCGGCAACGGCGCCAATTTGTTGTAAGAGGAAATCGAGAATGCAAAACAATAAGTAAATAAAGTAAAGCAAACCGATCGAATCCCAGCAAATAATGTTCAAGACTTCCTCCAATGTAGTAAGAGAAAGTCAGGTTCGAATCCACGAGGAAGCTGGTCAGCGGATCCTAGGCAGCGGTGGAATCTCACTTGATTTCGACTCCAGGGAACAACTTAATATTGACTAGAGTCAGTTGATATTGACTTAGTTCAGTCGATTTTGGGCAGTTTTCAGCAAGGCAGTCAATTTCTGGTCAGAGTCGCTCAATATCGACTTAGGTCAGTCAATATCGACTTGTTCTTCCAAAAAAACGACCTGTTCAGAGACACAAACGAGCAGCGATCTTTCTGGATCGAAAGTCAGAAGTAGATATCGACCTATAGGAGGTCAATATCGAGTAGGGCAACAGTAACAAAAATAAAGAACAAAGCTTTGGTAGATTTCGGAATAAACTTTATGTAAAAGAAAACTTCCAAGAACGGGGTTTGCGACAACGATTACCATGAAAGCGGAATAAAAATCATAAAAGGTGGTGACTATATCGATAAAGGAGAAGGCTTTCACCTAATCCGACAAGTAGGAATATAAATCTCGTGACAAATAATCCTAATTGCATCTATTCTTTTTCATAATTAGCATTTATAATCTTTCGAATAAAAATCCTAATTACTACCCAAGTTTCACAACATGAGTTCTTCAATTTCTCAATCAAAGATGAAGCACATAGGGAATAGATTAAGATAACGACAAAATACCTCCTTTTGCAATTGCTAATCCACCAACATGGCTCTCGTTGGGCTCACCCCAACCCCAGAAGTAGGTGGACTACTCGCGCCTCATCGCAATCGCAGACATTGATGTATGAAAAGAAACTTGCAATAAACTAATATTCAAAGTCTTTACAATCCCGGCACCCAACTTTCGTAGAATGCCAAAACCCTAAAACCTTTGAACTCCTAAAAACCTATATGTGTAATTGTATCTCTGAAATTGAATGAATAAAACTCAGCCCCATGGGCCTTATTTATAGGCTTTCAATCCTTGCTAATCAAGGAAGGAATTCTATCTCTATCTCTATCTATTATAGAAGATATAATTCTAATTGGAAATAAATATATCTAAATAAGATAAAACTAGATAAATCCTAGGGTAATTAAATGTATTTAACCCTTAGGATAAATAAAAAGATAAAAAGATAAAATCTCTCAAGTCTTCATGCGCAAGGAATCTCCTCCCGAAAATATCTCCAACGGATTCGGGATAAAACTTTAAGTAAAGCCCGGAATTGGATTGGTGACGTCGCTGGGTGTAAGTCGATATCGACCAATGCATGTCGATATCGAGTACCTTTTCTCGGCTTTTCCTCTCTACTACTCGATTCCGACTCCTGTGATGAAAATCGAGTGACTTTGTGGTCAATATCGACTAGGATATGTCGATATCGAGTTGAGTCTTCATCTTTCTCCCCGTCTTGGCTCGATTTTGATTTCTGAGGAAGATATTGAGTCGATTTTTCTGGTCAATATTGACTTACTGAGGTCAATATCGACTTGCCCCTTTTCTTCACTTCTTGCTTCTGGTCCATATCGATTTGACTTGTGATTTTCGACCAGATTTAGTCAATATCGACTAGGATGAGTCGATATTGACCTCTGCTCAGTTTCTCGTTCTGGGCTCAGCTTCGCTTGATGCCAGGTGCTCTCTCGTCGATTTTTGTGCTCCTTCAGTAGACATCAAGTGCTCTTCCAGTCTTTCTTAGATTTGCTTCGATTTAGCTCCAAATTCTGCAATATTAAACAGAAACTTGTGTAGACCTCTATTTCTCAAAAATAAACATAAACTACACAAATTCGCTATATTCCCATCCCAAAATGCATGAAATGATGAAATAAGGAGCTGAAATAAGTATAAAAACATGGCATAAATCATAGACATCAATGCATTTATGTGTTACTTTGCATGGTTATCGTTGTGGTGTTGAAACCCTGATCTTGGAAGTGCTTTATTTTATTGATTTTTTATTACAAATTTCGTGTTTACTTTCATATTTATGCAATTTAAAGTTTATGTTTTCATTTCTGTTTTCACTCGAAATCGACAAAGCTTGGTCGACGTCGAGTACGACTTGGTCGACGTCGAGTAGGATCAGTCGAGGTCGAGTACTTTCTGTTTAGTTCTATTTCTTTTCTTTATATTTGTTTTTATTTCTAGTTCCTCTTTACTTGCTTTTTCTTTTTGCTTTTCAAGTGCATGCAAAGAACTGATCGCATGCCTATAAACCCAATTCTCGAGCCTGAGCGGTTTTTCCATCTACAGCAAAGGCTTAGGAGGAGACTCATGTCAACATCCGACGAGAACGTGGGCCAGCTCACACCTGCACAGGAGCTTGAGCAAATCTGCCGACAAATTGAGGGATTCACCACCAGAGAAGCTGAACACGCCCGACGAGAGGCGTAATATGCACAGAACCAGCAGCGGTGGGAAGCAAGGGTAGATCGCGAGGTCAATGCGAGAAGGGAGCTTGAGGAGCGGATGGGGCATATACCAGCCAACGCAAAAGAATATCTGCATCCTACTTTGGAAGTTCTAGAATCAACGATCATTCTTCCCGCTATTGACTATGAAATTCGTCCTTCTTTTATTACTGAAATTAGAAGGAGTCAATTTAGGGGAAGAATAAATGAATGTCCTTTAGATCATGTCACCACTTTCATAGACTTATGCGAAGCTATAGCTGATGGTGCTAATCTTGAATACTTAAAACTAAAGGCTTTTCGTTGGTCCCTTGCAGGAATAGCCCAACAATGGCTGGAAGGATTGCCTGCACGATCAATTCGCACTTGGAATGAGCAACAGGACCTGTTCCTCAACAAGTTCTTTCCTCCTGCAAAGACAGCTGCTCTCAGACAACAAATTACGGCTTTCAGACAATAGCCAGGGGAACCACTAGCACAAGTCTGGGAGCGCTACAAGAGGCTTCTGAAATCATGTCCTACTAATGGCTAGCCGCCCTACGTCATCCAGGAGATCATCTTAAACTGTCCGGATGCGCCTACTAAGGATCGGATCAACAACTACACCAACTATGAGTATCTTTGATACACTCCACGCCGTGCATTGGGAGGTATTTGAGACGCTGGCAAACTACGACAACACTTGTGGGACTTCTGCGGCCGCTTCCGATGAAAGGTATTAAAGGCATGCCCCATCTATGCCTTTGTATGTGCCATCAAAGGAAGTTGATCCAGACGTCAGGGAGCAATTCCAGAATGACCAGGTACGTCGTCTTACCAAACAAGTTAAATTCCTCTCCAAAAATTAGCCTTGTTTGGAATGTGGGTCTGTGAGGCACAACACTACTGCGTGCCCACAAGTCGATCAAGTACAACAAGCAGAAACCCACGAGGAGGTAAGGTATGCTGGGGACACTACTCAGGGCCACATTAGAACCAGAACTGGAGCTACTATCACCCGCCCCAGCATCAGAACCCCCCTCCCTACAGAGCTCTTGGTCATCCTGATAGAGAAGGTAAGAAGGATGACATGCAAACCATCCTTGAAGAGATGCGGAGGAACCATTCAGACACCAAGCAGTCCTTCAATTCCATCTACACTCAGATGCATGGTGTGAACTCTAGGCTTGGGGAAATCGATATATGGCGGAAATCGATTGACATACAGATTAGCCAGCTGGTGACAGCCGTCCCCAAACAATCAGGTACGCTCCCTAGATCCTCTGAACCTAATCCTAAAGGTAAGTCTACAGGACATGTAGCTGCAATGAACCTAAGGAGTGGGCGACAGATGCAAACGCCCGAGCCCAACACAGAAGGAGAAGCTGCAGAAGACTCCTCGACGTCGACCAAGCCACTCGACGTCGACCACAATCTGCTCGACATCGACCAGCACCAACTCGACGTCGACCAGAATTCTGCGCCCAACCCAAAGTCGACTACAGTAGTCGATGTCGACCAGCCCGTACTCGACGTCGACCAGCCCGTACTCGACGTCGACTAGTTTTCTGCCCCTGTCGACCACTCCTCAACACCTCCGGCAAAGAAGAAGCTGCCTTTCCTGACGAAATCTCCAAAGGATCCAGCAGAGAAGAAGTTCCAGCGCTTCATTAAGATGTTTCAGCGACTCAATGTCACCATTCCCTTCACAGAAGCTCTCAATGAAACGCCATCCTACGTCAAGTTCCTCAAGGAGATTCTAAGCAAGAAGCGGTCAATGGCTGAGATCGCCGAGGAGTGCAGCCAGATGGACGTACTTGAGAAAAGGCCAGATCCAGGTAGATTTGCTATAACCATTGGATTCGGTCAATATAAATTTAATGCTTTATGTGATCTTGGAGCCAGTGTCAGTATAATGCCTCTATCAATATGGTCCAAGATTAAGATAGGTGCCCTAGAGCCTGTGAATGCTAAGCTTTATATGGTAAACAACACGGTGGTCATCTCAACAGGCATGGTGGATAATGTGCCAGTACAAGTAGGTAAGTTCTTCGTCCCTGCTGATTTCTTAGTTATTGATATGGCAGAGGATCCTGCTTGTCCAATTATATTAGGAAGGCCCTTCTTGGCGATGGTGGATGCCAACATAAGCGTAAGGAAGGGAGTACTCATGTTCAACATCAGCGATGAGGTGATTGAATATTCTTTTAATAAAACTGAAAGGCACACAGGTCCCATGGAAGAGGTCAAGTCTATATCAGCCAGGTACATCACTTGCGGGGAGCCTAAGGTAAGAAATATGACCCCCAATGAGCTAGAGAAGCGAGCTATGGAAGCCCAGGTGGAGGAGATCATGGCAATTCTGAACGAGGAGACAGACGATCTACTCGACGTCGACCAAGGTAAGTCGATTTCGACAAACGTTTATTCAGAATCATTGCCAGGTACTAAGTATGGGGTCGATGTCGACCAGAGGTACTCGACGTCGAGTACTCTAGTCGACGTCGACCAGATCCCGAGCACTCCACCGACTGCATCAACATCGAGTACACCACCCGAGGCCGAGCTGTACTCGACGTCGAGTAACCTACTCGACGTCGACCAGAACCCTTCTTCCTCGACTCCTTCTTCCTCGACGAGCAACCCATCAGAGCCAAAAACGTACTCGACGTCGAGTACCTTACTCGACGTCGACCAGACACATGGGTCCTCGACTTCTCCATCCTCGACGAGCAGTCCACCAGACGCAGCAACGTACTCGACGTCGACCACTTCTGCTCGACGTCGAGTAGAGCCTGAGGCCCCGAATTCCGATTCTGTGAAGGTAAGCCAAGTTATGGACATCTCTTCTCCTATTTCAATTAAAGATCTATCTATACATGGGAGAGGTTTGCCTTGGTATGTGCGATTGTGCAGGGTTTCCGATGACGATCCAAAGGAATATGAAGTGGGGGACATGGTCTATGTCTCTAAATCAAAGGATCATTGGTTTCCCAACAAATTTACCAAGAAGAAGATGGGACCCTTCACTGTGAACAAGATCCATTCAGGAGGATTGTAGCTGATGGACAAGAATGGAGTCATGTTTGAAGCCCAAGCTACATGGGCCTTGCAGATGCCACCTTGAGCTTAACGGAGGAAGTCGGCCTAGCGACTATAACGAAGCTTGTAAATAGACATTTACTTTTTGGGATTTTTGGACATTGCTGTTTTTGGTTTTTGGTTTTGGACACTGTTTTTAAAGAATTTCTATTGTGGATATTTTCCGTCTAACGAATCTTGCAGGTGAGAGAAGCTGAAGATCTACTCGAAGTCGAGTAAGCGTACTCGACGTCGACCACACATCTGGAGCAGAAAGGAACTTGTTGTCGAGAGGATCAACCTGGAGGTTTCACTGTACTCGAAGTCGAGTATGCGTACTCGAAGTCGAGTACGCGTACTCGAAGTCAACCACACCTACTCGAAGTCGACCAGATCTTCCTCGACGTCGATCACCTTTGCAGCCACATTGCACTCGATTTCCGACGATCAGCACACCTGTCTAGTGAGTTTCTTTCTTACCCTTGTTTTTATACAGTGAGGACACTGTAATGTTTAAGTATGGGGTGGGGGAAGAGCTTACTTTGTGCATATTTGATATATTTTTGCATTATTTCTTGAATTGCTTATGCATGGCTATTTTGGAATTCATTATTGATTTATGTGCTTACATGCATGTTATCCAAAGTTTGGAAAAATGACCCCCATTGAAAATTTTGATTAATCTCATGGAAGCTTTAATTGAACTCGATGATGCAAAATTGGATTCATTAGAGATAGAGCATGAAATTGCCTAGTAAAGGGAAGTCACAATGAAGTGCATATTTTTATGAAAACCATGGAAGGAGGTAAAATTTAAAATTGCTTTTGACATGTTGCATGATATGAGGACGGAGGACTTTATATTTCCATATAATGCTCATATGTTTATATTCCTTAGCCTTACCTATGCTTATGCATCACAAAAGCCATATTATGCATTATTTCAATTATTGCTCCACATGTTCCAAATATTGCCATTTTCTTTACCTTATTTCCATCCGGGGATTATGTTGAGAATGATGTTACATTATGGAGGTTATTATATGGTGTTTGTGTTGTTATTGTCATATTTGGAGTTTGGCAGGAAAGTTTGAAAAATATATGGAAAATTTAATGAGTGAAAGAAAATCCGGTCACCTCAGGAGATAAAGGTAGATCGACCCTGCTCGCTGAGATAATAGTTTGGCGAGATGGGACACCAGGTGAGGAGTGCGAAGCACTAAGTATCCAGGGCCATTCATGACACCCATGTTTGCGACTCGCGAGAAGGCAGTGCTGAGGTTAGAGAGGTAAAAGCACAATATTGAAAAAAGAAATAAGCAATGAGTGAAAGGTGAGAAATCTTATGAAGAAGGAATGTGGTATGAAAATTGGAAAGTACTCCATTTTCCCGGATCATTCGCACCACATTGCCCAAAAACTTGCCCACCTTAAGTCTTTTACCAAATCTACTCCTTATTGAGCTTAAATTAAAGTCCTCTTTATTATTAATGCTTTGTCACTTATGAATTGTTTTGCATAACCCTCCTTTTGTGAGTAGATGTTGCTTTTTCATTGCACATGCATGGATTTGTGACACTAGTACCTTTTCGAGGATGGTAATTATTTGCAGGGACATATGAGAATGAATCTAATATGTTAAGAGTTATGTTTCTTCCCCTGTATGACAATTAAAGGTATTGCTTGAGGACAAGCAAGCTTAAGTATGGGGTGTTTGTTGTGAGCCTAATTTGCCATGTTTTACACTTACTTTTATATCGATTTATGCATGCATTTCATGAATTTGGGTTAGAAAAAGTACAGAATTTGTGTAGTTTATGTTTATTTGCAATATATGGAGGTCTACACAAGTTTTTATTATATTTCGCAGAAATCGGACACACTTTGGAGCTTCAAGGAAAGTCATGAAGAAGCTAAGGATAGGGCAACTGGAGGAAAGCCCCCTTTTCACCATCCATCATTTTGAATCAAGCTTTGATGTCTTCATGAAAGTTGTAGCCCTTGAAAATAGCTTTCCAATGCATGGTCATATGCATCAATCCGACCAACGAGGACTCGGGAAAGTGCGTTTCAAGATCGGAACAGAACGCTGAAAGCTGACAGCTCTACTCGACGTCGACCACGTCTAGTCGAAGTCGAGTACACCAGGAGCCAGAAGTTCACCCGGAGTCGAGCAGAGCCACTCGAGGAGCCCAGAGCTACTCGACGTCGAGTACACCTACTCGAAGTCGAGTACACATGTCGAGTCCAGAAGGTGTCCGAGCTCGAGTGCAACCCAGGAGGAAAAGTTCCAGTCGACGTCGATTAACTCTAGTCGAAGTCGAGTACGATCCAGTGGCCGAATCCGAGTCCGAGATCGAGTGGAGTATGGAGAAGATAGATTACTTGCAAGGAAAGGAACAAGATATTTTATCTAATCAAGAGAAGATATATCAAGATGGAAGGGATTTATCCACATTAGCTTTATTTCCTTTTAGATATTATTTCCTTTATCATAATGTTTTATCTTTATGTTATTAGATAGAAAGTTTAGATATAGATATAGTTTCCTACCTTGATTAGCAAGGACTGGAAGCCTATAAATAAAGCCTTAAGGGCTGAGTTTTAGGTATCTTATTCCAATTTAATTCTAGAGAGAACAGGTAAGTAGGAGAGAGAGAGAGAGCTTGTGGCGAGAGCAAGGTGGAAAGGCGAGAGCGGATTTTGCTTTTTCGGTTGTAAGCTTTCTTTTATTTAATTCAATGCAATTTAGTTTCTTTTGTTATTTGATGAGTTTCTTGATAATGAAGAGCGAGTAGTCACCTAACTTCTAGGGTCGGGGTGAGCCCGGCGGTGGCCATGTAAGGTGATGCGGTAAAGGTACAATCTTTTGATGCAATTCGTCTTCTATCCCTATGAGCATGATTCTTTTGCGAAAGTTGAAGGTGATCCTTGTTTGTGTTATTGAAGCGAAAGTGATCTTAACGCAACTTGGGTTAATTATGAAAAAAGGGTTAGTAACAATTAGGGTTTATGCGAAAGCCTCTATATTCCTATTTGTTAAAAACGAAAGTTATTTGATGAAAAGCATGATTTTTTATGCCTTTATGTGTTACTTTGCATGGTTATCGTTGTGGTGTTGAAACCCTGATCTTGGAAGTGCTTTAGTTTATTGATTTTTTATTACAAATTTCATGTTTACTTTCAGATTTATGCAATTTAAAGTTTCGGTTTTCGTTTATGTTTTCAGTCGAAATCGACAAAGCTTGGTCGACGTCGAGTACGACTTGGTCGACGTCGAGTACGACTTGGTCGACGTCGAGTAGGATTAGTCGAGGTCGAGTACTTTCTGTTGGTTTTCGTTTGCTGTTTTCTTTCTATTTCTGTTTTGGTCGACAACCTAGTCGAAGTCGAGTACCTTACTCGAAGTCGAGTACGCTTCTGGTCGAGATCTGCTGAGTTTCGGAACTGAAAAGGCGGGCACTGAGACGCTTCCTTGTGGATCGATCCTGACTACCTTCTACTACAACGGGAGGAAGTCTTGTAATTATTTGTTGATACAGGGAAGTCAGTCTGATTCTATATTTATTTTCATACTTGACCATCCTCCTGCAACAACAGTTATCCTCGACATCGACTACTTTTTTCCCTGCAGGTAGACCTGAAGTCGAGAAGGACAGCTCGACCACAGACAGTTTACTCGATATCGAGCAAGACTCCTCGATATCGACCAAATTTGCACAAAAGGTGAATTCTGATTTTTTGGTCGATTTTGATTATTCTAACTAAATGTCGAGTAGTCCCTTGCAACTGTACAACCCTATGTCTGATTCAGCATTGTCATCGATGTATGCTTGGTCGACGCCAACTCCTGTAGCTGATTTGGATGCTTCTTTCATGAGGATTGAGACGGATTACCTAGGGGAGATCATGACGACGGAGGAAGTAGAGCCCATCTTGATTCCACAGGGCCCTTCTCCTGTGCTGAAGCCCTTACCTGACACCCTTAGGTATGAATTTCTTGGTCCTGACTCTACTTTTCCTGTAATTATCAGTGCTTCATTAAACAGACAGGAAGTAGACAAGCTATTAGAAGTCCTACACACTCACAGGAAAGCCATTGGTTATTCTCTGGAGGACATAAAAGGTATTTCGCCCATTACTCTTATGCATAGAATTCTTTTGGAAGATGATCACAGGGCAACAATTGAGCATCAAAGGAAGCTTAACCCCAACATGAAGGAGGTGGTCAAGAAAGAGATCATGCGCATGCTAGATGCAGGAATCATCTATCCAATCTCCGACACCAAGTGGGTAAGTCCAGTTCATGTTGTCCCTAAGAAGGGTGGAATGACCGTTGAGGAGAATGAGAAGGGAGAGCTTGTTCCTAAAAGAATCACTACCAGCTAGCGGATGTGCATAGATTACAGAAAACTCAACACCGCCATCAGGAAAGATCATTTCCCACTCCCCTTCATTGACCAGGTACTCGAAAGGTTAGCTGAACATGATTACTTTTGTTACCTGGATGGATATTCTGGTTTTTGGCAGGTTCCTATTCATCCTGAAGATCAAGAAAAGGCAACCTTCACTTGCCCCTATGGAACTTTCGCATATAGGAGGATGCCCTTCGGCCTTTACAATGCCCCTACCACCTTTCAAAGGTGTATGATTTCCATCTTCTCCGACATGATAGAGGACATAGTGGAGGTATTTATGGACGATTTCTTTGTTTATGGTACTACTTTCGATATTTGTCTCTCTAACCTGCGCAGGGTACTCAAGCGTTGCGAAGAGACAAATTTGGTTCTCAACTGGGAAAAGTGACACTTTATGGTAAGGGAAGGAATCGTGCTAGGCCACAAGGTATCTAAGAAAGGTATTGAGGTGGACAGGGCCAAGATAGAGCTAGTGGAGAAATTGCCCCCACCATCATCCATCAAAGAGATAAGGAGTTTTCTTGGTCATGCAGGTTTTTTTTGAAGGTTTATTCAAGATTTCTATAAAATTGCCAAACCATTGACTAACCTTCTCATGAAAGATGTTAAGTTTGTGTTTTCTAGCGAATGTCTTGAAGCCTTCAACAGGTTGAAAGAAGCCCTTATCTCCGCTCCAATCATTCAATCGTCGGATTGGTCACTACCTTTTGAAATCATGTGTGATGCCAGCGATTATGTCGTGGGAGCAGTTCTAGGACAGCGAAAGGAAAAGAAACTAATGCCATCTACTATGCAAGCAAGACTCTTGATGTGGTTCAAACTAAGTACACCACAACAGAGAAGGAATTTTTGGCTGTGGTTTTTGCTTTTGAAAAGTTTCATTCTTATCTTGTTGGATCTAAAGTTATTGTCCATACTGACCATGCTGCTCTTAGATATTTGATGACAAAGAAGGATGCTAAACCAAGGTTGTTACGATGGGTGCTCCTACTCCAAGAGTTTGATGTTGAGCTAAAGGACAAAAAGGGCATAGAAAATTCAGTCGCCGATCACCTATCCAAGCTCCCCAAAGACATGCTAGAGGAAACCTAGGACCCCACACCAATCGATGACTCTCGCCCTGACGAGCACCTAATGCGGACTGAGACAGTTTTCCTCGACATCAACCAACCCTCCTCGACATCGAGTAAACCTGGTGAGTTTTCTTCCTTGCATGGTTTTGAGCTACAGAGTTACTCAACATCGAGCAACCTTTCCTTGACGTCGACCAAATCCAACTCGATAGACCACTACAAGTCGAGCACAACACCAGCAGACACTGCAGCTTCCTCGATATCGAGTAGTTTTACTCGAAATCGACCAGCTTCTGGTAAGTCTTCGGGTGAGATTTTTCGTACAGATTCCGGTGAGGATTTCTTCTTTACCCCTCCTACTCGTCCTGTACATGATATATATGCTATAAGAGGATCAAAGGTACCCTAGTATGCGGATTTCGCTAACTATCTTGCAGGAAATGAGATTCCGTCAGGACTATCCTCACATGAAAAGAAGAAGTTCCTCCACGACACCAAGCAGTACTATTGGGATGACCCTTACTTGTTCAAACAAGGAAAGAACCATATCTTCAGACGTTGTATTCCGGAGGAAGAAGTAGAATGTATCATTCGTCATTTCCATACTCTCCCTACAAGTGGACATGCAAAAGTCTTCAAAACTGCATCAAAGGTACTTCAATGTGGATTTTATTGGCCTAATCTTTTCAAGGATGTGCAGGCTTATGTCACTTCATGCGATGAGTGCCAAAGAGCGGGCAACATTACTTGGAAGAATGATACACCACTCACAAAGATTTTGGAGGTCGAGCTATTTGATGTGTGGAGAATTGACTTTATGGGACCATTCCCTGCTTCAGGACCTTACAAATACATCCTAGTGGCGGTCGACTATGTCTCTAAATGGGTGGAGGATGTTGCAACTAGGACCAACGACACGAAGGTAGTTTCAAAGTTTGTTAAAACTAACATATTTCCTCGCTTTGGTGTTCCTAGAGTTCTTATTTCAGACGGTGGCTCACATTTCATTGAGAGAGGATTTGAGGCTCTTTTGGCTAAATATGGGGTAGCACACAGGGTGGCAACACCTTATCATCCCCAAACTAGTGGTCAAGTGGAGGTCTCTAATCGTCAAATCAAAGCCATCTTGGAAAAGACAGTCTCACGCTCAAGGAAGGATTGATCATCTAAGCTTGATGATGCGCTATGGGCTTATAGGGCGGCTTATAAAACACCGCTGCGAACAACTCCTTACAACTTGGTTTATGGCAAGTCTTGCCATTTGTCTGTCGAACTGGAGCATAAGGCAATGTGGGCCCTCAAGGAGCTCAACATGGATCTCGACGAGGCAGGTAAGAAATGCTTTATTGATTTGCAGGAGTTAGAGGAGCTAAGGTTGAAGGCCTACGAGAATGCCGAAATCTACAAGGAGCGCACCAAGAGATGGCACGATAAGAAATTGGTGCCAAAGACATATGAGCTAGGTGACAAAGTGCTTTTATATAATTCTAGACTGCGTCTGTTCCCAGGGAAGCTCAGGACAAGATGGAGTGGACCTTTCTTGGTTCACCACATATACCCTCATGGAGCGGTAGAGTTAGTTGTCACTGATGGAACCACATTTAAGGTAAATGGGCACAGGGTCAAGAAATACTATGACAAAGAAGACCCGGAAGAGGAGATTCGTGGCACCCAGGCGTTGGTCAAAGCCTAAAACAGGGAAGTGGGTCGAGCTAACGACTTAAACCTAAAGGCTTACGGGAGGCAACCCGCTTTTCTTACTCCTTTTTCTTTAATTTTACTTTATTTTATTTTCTTGAAATTCGTGCATAATCTCTTCTCGTTGGTATATTCAGGCATTCAAAGTTTACTCGATATCGACCAAACTTGGTCGACATCGACCAAAATTCAAGGGTGGTGCGCACTATGTTGAGTTCTTCTAGTCGAGACCAGGAGGAGGATTCTGTTTCCTCGATGTCGAGTAGTTTCCTCGACATTGACTAAGCTCCACAGGTAATAGAAGGTTCCTCGACATCGAGCAACTTGCTCGATGTAGACTAAGGCTCCAGGTAAGTTTTTCTTCAAAAAAAAAACCCTCACCTGATGGAAGTCTCTCTCTCCTCCCGCTTTCCCTGACTTCGATGAACCTTGGCCGACAACCCAAGCTGCCACCGCCTTCTTCCCCTCGCTCCCCTCTTTCGAAGCTCCTGCTGCAGCCTACCGGCCACCCTGCCCGATTCCGGCCTCCTGAGCCCCGGATCCAGCGATCCCAAGCACTAGCAGCCCTCGCCGAACCCGAGCCCTCCTCCTTGCGTTCTTGTTGTTGCCAAGGTCTCCCCTCGCCGACCACCTCCACCCACCAGATCCGGCCACCTCTCCCCGATTCTGGCATCCTCGATCCCAGATCCATCCATCCCGAGCACTAGCAGCCCCCGCCGAGCCCAGCCTTCCCTCTCCCGCTCTTCTGACAGTGCAAAACCGCACCACTATTGGTTTCTTGAACCAAATCCGAGAACCCAACCCTTTATTTTCTCTAATTACATATTTCTTCCCCCTATTTCAATTCAAAGGTATGATTTCTCCCTCTTTTCTCTCTAAATTTCAGAATATTTATTTTTTTGATGAGAACCTAGGTAAAGATTGGAACTTGCGTTGTGTTTGAAATCTCTAGGGTTTGAAATTTATCGGGGAAATTGATATTTATTATTAAGGGTTGGTTATATATGGAAATTGCTATATTTGGTGGGCTGATTTTTATTTATCTAAATGATTCCATACTTAGTTCATATATATTGTCAAGGAAATTCATGGAATTTGAGATTTATTACATGATATTTGGAAATTTCTTGAATTTGGGCCTTTATTTAAATCCATATATATATGGCATTTATTGTTTCATTATATGGGTTGCTACATGATTTGATAATATAAGCTTCCTCATGCTTATTTATTATTTCTTATAGGACAGTTTATGAACTAAGTATGGGGTTATTATATTCATTAGATATTATCTTATAAGGGTTATTTATTTTGTAGTATTATGTTAGAACAACATACCCGGAGATGGACTATGTGAGGATACATGATATGACGACCCGCTAGCGAGCTCTAGATCTAGCAGAGCGGGCAGCGGATTGCCCGTTGGCATCACCAGCCGAGCTGCAGGAGAGTACTCATGACCCTGGCGGATCTTCTTCACAGTAGCCTGGTAGCTCTTCCCATGGAGGAGCTCCTGACTACCAGGTCGGATTCCACTTCCCATACTACGGTACACCACCTCCCAGTGAGCAGCTCTGTAAGTCTTTTTCCCTCCCTTTGGTTATATTTCTTTGACAGTGGGGACACTGTCTATTTTAAGTATGGGGTGGGGGTAAAGACTATGTTTAGGACTTTATTGTTTTAATGTGCTTCCATACTGTATTTTAAGTTTCATTTCATGGTTTGTATCGGATTATTTAGGACATGGCACAACTCTTTATTTGAGTTTAGTAGCATATTATTTGAATATGCATTTTTAAAGAAAGTTTTAAGGACATCGCCCAAGCTTGCAAAAAGTTCAAAACAAGAGTCATGGAAGCCAAAGTAACACTCGACGATGCAAATGATGGATTTGTTAGAAATATTGCACAAGATTGCCTAGAAAAGGGAAGTCTCAATGACGTGTGATTTTTTATGGTAAAACCACAAAAGTGAGGTAAATTGATGTTGCTTTTGACATTATGCACAATAAGAGGATGGAGGATTTTAAATTTCAATATATGCTCATTTTCATTCTTCTCGCCATACCTTTACCCAATTGCATCCCAAAAGCCATATTATAAGCCTTATTTGCCTTGATATCATTATTGCTCCACATATGCCTTATATTGCCCATTTTTACCTTATACCCTATCCGGAGATTATGTTGAAAATGGAAGTTATTTTATGGAGATATTATATGGTTTGTCGTGTTGTTATGTCATTATTGGAGTTTGGCAAGAAAAATTCAAGTCTTATGGAAAAGTTAATGAGAGAAAAAAAAATCCGATCACCTCAGGAGATAAAGGTAGATCGACCCTGCTCGCTGAGATAATAGTTCAGTGAGATGGGACACACAGGTGAGGAGTCCAAAGCACTAAGTATCCGGGACCATTCATGACACCCATGTTTGCAACTCGCGAAGTGACAGTGCTGAGGTCAGAGAGGTAAAAGCATTATTATTTGACAAAAGCATTATGAAAGGTGATAAATCTTATGAAGAACGAATGTGGTTGAGAAAGTTTGGAAATAATGCATTTCCCCGGATTTAACACCACATGACCAAAAATTGTCCACCTTTAGCCTTTTACCTATCTACTCCTTTTTGAGCTTAAATAAAATCCTCTTGATTATTGTTGCTATGTCACATAAAATTGTTTCAGTAGAAACCTCCTTTTGTGTGCAGAAATTGCTTTTCATTCACAGGCACAGATTTGTAGGCGCCAAGTACCTTTTCAAGGATGGCAATTGAGTGTTGGGTAATATAACAACGAGTCCATTATGTTGAGAGTCATTGCAGGTTTCCCCTGAATGACCATCCAAGTTATTGCTTGGGGACAAGCAAGCTTAAGTATGGGGTGATTTGATGTCCACTAAAATAGTCATGTTTTTATGCGCATTTTAGCTCCTTATTCTATATACTTTGCATATTTCGAGCTGAAAATATGTTGAATTTAGGTAATATATGCTTATTTGCATGAAATGGAGATCTACATAAGTTTTGGTTTAATATTACAGAATTTGGAGCCATTCCGGGATGAAACCAGGAAGAAAAGATGAAAGTTGAGTTTTACTCGATTTCGAGGAGAGTTCCTCGATATCGACCAAAAATGTGAGCAGAGCAATGGTCGAGGAAGGCCAGATAGAGAAGCTGAGAAGAAAAGGACAACCCGACTAACATTTTGCTCGATGTCGATGAATCTGCTCGACATCGACCAAACCAAAATCCTTGTCCGAGTCCGAGAAGGAAAGAAGCTACTCGAGAAGACGAAGAGAAGCCGAAGTCGACCACAAGTTCCTCGATGTCGACCAAATTGGTCCATGTCGACAAAAATGATCTCTGGGCCGTGAGTCCGTTGGGCCTGTCCGAAGTCGAGGTGGATTTCTTGGATGCGAAGAGTTCCGAATCTATCAAGTCTATCAAGATTTATCCAAGGAGAGAAGATTATTCATTAATGTCAAGAGATATTTAAATATTTAGATATTCCCTTTTAGATTTAATGTTTTATCTTTATTTAGTTTTATCTTAAGAAAATAGATATAGATTGCTTTCCTTGATTAGCAAGGATTAAAGCCCTATAAATAAAGCCCTTGGGGCTGATTTTCAGTCATTCAATTTCAGAGAAGTAGTTCCACATAGAGTTTAGGAGTTCAAAGGTTTTAGGGTTTTGGCATTCTACGAAAGTTTGAGTGCCGAGATTGTAAAGACTTTGAATTTAGTTTATGCAAGTTATTTCTTTTCAATTAATGTCTGCGATTGCGATGAGGCGCGAGTAGTCCACCTACTTCTGGGGTTGGGGTGAGCCCAACGAGAGCCATGTTGATGGATTAGCGATTGCAAAAGAAGGTATTTTATAGTTATCTTATTCCATTCCATGTGCTTCATCTTTAATTGAGAAATTGAAGAACTCATGTTGTGAAACTTGGGTAGTAATTAGGATTTTTATTCGAAAGATTATAAATTCTAATTATGAAAAGGAATAGATTCAATTAGGATTATTTATCGCGAGATCTTTATTCCTACTTGTCGGATTAGGTGAAAGCCTTCTCGTTTATCGATAAAGTCACCGCCTTTTATGATCTATATTCCGCTTTCATGGTAATCGTTGTTGCAAACCCCAATCTTGGAAGTTCTCTTTCATCCATCGGTTTAGATTCGAAATTTGCATTTGTTTTTACTTTCTGTTCTCCTCGATTTCGACAAAACTGTTCGACATCGACTTCTCACTCTCATCAAGCAAAGATCGTCGTCGCTTTTGGTTTCTGCAGGCAACTCAATCTCGACAAAAACTCCTCGATTTCGATAAAGCTCCTCGATATCGAGTAAACTGCTCGATATCGACCAAGCCCAGTAGCTGTCGCTTGCTCAGTTCGACTTGCCTGACCTTCTGTCGACTAACCCTAGTCGAGGTCGAGCACCCTGTAGTCGACTTCTGCTTGTGAGATTCTTCCGCTGCCTAGGATCCGCTGACTAGCTTCCTCGAGGATCGAACCTGACTTTCTCTTGCTACATCGGGAGGGAGTCTTGAACATTATTTGCTGGGATCCAATCGGTTTGCTTTACTTTATTCGTATTTTATTTGCAATCTCTATTTTCTCCTTACAACACTAAGGTTGCTCGATGTCGACCTGGCATTCTTCGTTTCAGCTTCAGACACTCAATATCGGCTCTCAGGGTAAAAATCGAGTTGAGTGTTACTCGATATCGAGTTAAGGTACTCGATATCGACTTGCACCTTTCTGCTCTCAGCTTCTCGGGTCGACTTCTGGGTATTGGCTCGATATGGCCAACTCGATATCGACTAAGACATGTCGATATCGACCTCTGCTCGTCTTCCTTAGCCGATTATGGGCAACTCTGGTGGAAATCGAGTGGATTACTCGATATCGACTCAAGGTGCTCGATATCGACTTGTGATTCTCGACTCGATTTTCTTGCTTTCAGCTTGATTTGTCTTGGTTCCGCTACTGCTTGACCTCTGACTTTCTGTAGTTGACTTCGAGCTTTTCTTCCTTTCTCTGAACTGCTGTAAATTGCCTCGATTTCTGCGAAATTAAACAGAAACTGGTGTAGATTCCATAATTTGGTAAATAAACATAAACTACATAGATTCTGTACTATTCTAACCCAAATGCATGAAATGTATGTAGAAATCGATATTAAGTACGTATAAAACATGGCACAAAACATGGACATCAACTTTCAATATGTAAAACATCCAGACTATTATAAAGAAGATAGGGAATTGATATGTTTGATTAATATGATAACATCCAAACGATGATTGTACTTATATTTATTATAAAAATCCCATGCGTAGCGCAGGAGGTATAGGCTAGTTTTTTTAAAAAGTCAAAATTATATAAAATATTATTTTTTTAATATTAATTTCATACTTATTACTCATAGTAACGAAATTATAAAAATAACCAAAAATCGATATTTATATAGTTTTGGCGTCTTAAAAAAATGCTAAAAAGTGTCTTTTTTAATGGAGGGAGTACAAAATTATATTTAATTATACTATATGCATGATAATATTAACATTCATTATTAAGTAATCAAATACTTAAGTTGTTTTGAGTATTTTAGGGAAAATGTTAAGATTTTTGTTGGTTTGGATATAATCGAGTTTGAGTTATTTCGAGTGTCGGGTATAATCGGGTTCAGGTAATTTCGGATTTCAGATATGTTCGAGTCGGGCAATTTCGGGTTTTGGGTTGATTTTGAGTCAGTTCATTTGGATATAATTGGGTTCGAGTTATTGTTGTGAGCTGAATCTGCCATGTTTTACAGTAACTTTTATATCGATTTCTGCATACATTTCATTCATTTGGGCTAAGATAGTACAGAATCTATGTAGTTTATGTTTATTTGCCAAATTATGGAAACTACACCAGTTTCTGTTTAATTTCGTAGAATTTGAGGCAAATTACAGCAGTTTTGAGAAAGGTCGGAAAAGCTCGGAAATCAACTACAGAAGTCCAAGGTCGAGAAGCAGCGGAACCAGTCGAATCAAGCTAGGAACCCATGTTTACTCGATCTAGAGTAAACCTACTTGACCCCGACGACGGTGTCCGAGCACAGGCCTTGTCGACCAAGAGCATTGTCGAGAGCCAGATCAACCCGACTCCGGAAACCCTACTCGATCTCGAGTACAGCTAGTCGAGATCGACAACACCAAGAGCACCATGTCCGGAGTCGATGAAGTTGAGATAAGTCGAGAAGCCGAAGACGGACACGCTGAGCCAACCCTACTCGATCTCGAGGAGGCCTTGTCGAGATCGAGGACCAGTACCGCATCTGTCCAAGCCTGTCGAGGAAAAAGTTGTCCGACATCACCAGCCACACATCCTCGACGACACCCAACTCGATCTCGAGGAGAGTTTGTCGAGATCGAGGACCAAGGAGCCAAGATCCGAGCCTGATCGAGCAGAGCTACCCGAGACGTCCAGCCAGCCATGGTCGACGACGAATCCTACTCGATGTCGAGGAGCCTTGGTCGAGATCGACGAGCCGTGTCCGGGAGCGCGTTAAGCGGTTTGACTATCCTACTCGGTTTGGGAATCCTTGGGGCCGAAGGAAGCCAAGTCTATCGGAAATCCATCAAGTTCTATCCATGGAAGACAAGATCTATCAACATGAGAAGACTTACCTATTTAGATTTAATTTCCCATCTTTAGATTTAATTTCTTTATGGCATTTATTTACCTTTTAAGCTTTTTAGATATAGATAGATATATTCTATCCTTGAATAGCAAGGAATAGAAGGCTATAAATAAAGCCCTAGGGCCTGGTTTTTCATTCATTCAATTCACAAGCTAGAGAAGTAGTTCCACAAAGACGTTTAGGAGTTCAAGGGTTTTAGGGTTTTGGCATTCTGCGAAAGTTGATTGCCGGGATTGTAAAGACTTTGAATATAGTTTAATGCAAGTTTCTTTTCATACATCAATGTCTGCGATTGCGATGAGGCGTGAGTTGTCCACCCACTTCTGGGGTTGGGGTGAGCCCGACGGTGGCCATGTGAGGTGATGCGGTAAAGGTACAATCTTTTGATGCAATTCGTCTTCTATCCCTATGAGCATGATTCTTTTGTGAGAGTTGAAGGTGATCCTTGTTTGTGTTATTGAAGCGAAAGTGATCTTAATGCAACTTGGGTTAATTATGTGAAAAGGGTTAGTAACAATTAGGGTTTATGCGAAAGCCTCTACATGCCTATTTGTTAGTAACGAAAGTTATTTTGATGGAAAGCATGATCTTTTATGCCTTTATGTGTTACTTTGTATGGTTATCGTTGTGGTGTTGATACCCTGGCTTTGGAAGTTCTTTTATATATTGATTTATTTCTGTCCAAATCTGAGATTCTGTGTTCGAATTTGCAATTTACACTTTCTGCATTCTTAGTCGATCTAGAGGAGGTTTTAGTCGAGATAGAGTACACCCTTGTCGATCTCGAGTAGAGTCTGGTCTAGGTCGAGTTTCTGTTTTTGATTTTAAAGTTTCTGTTTTTACTATTTCTTGCCGATCTCGAGTGGCATCTTGTCGAGATCGAGTACTGTGTTGTCTGGATTGAGTTTCTGTCATTGATTTTCAGTTTCTGTCTTTTACTGTTGGTAGTCGATCTCGAGTTAGGGCTTGTCAAGATCGAGTTAGTTGCTGCTTTTGTTTTATTTCTTGCTTTCGTTTGTCTTTCTTTCTTTGTTTCTTTATTTCTGTCTTTTCTGTTGCTTTTCTGTGAGATTTACAGCTACCTAGGATCCGCTGACACGCTTCCTCATGGATTCGATCCTGACTTTCCATTACTAAATTGGAGGGAGTCTTGTAATTATTTGCGTGGGCCTAAATCTGGTTTGATCTATTTTGTTATATTTCAAACTCGATTTCCTCCTCACAACAGTTATTACTGTATTCAGATTGCTTTCAGGTTCGGGCTTAACTCAGATGGGGTCGGTCAGTTGTTGTGAGTCTAATTCGCCATGTTTTACATACACTTTTATATCGATTTCTGCATACATTTCATACATTTGGGTTACAATAGTACAAAATTTACGTAGTTTATGTTTATTTGCAATGTAAGGAGGTCTACACAAGTTTTTGTTATATTTCGCAGAAATCGGACGCACTTTGGAGCTTAAAGAAAAGTCATAAAGAAGCTAAGCATGGTGCAGCTGGAGAAAACGCCATTTTTCACCATTCATCATTCTGAATCAATCTTTGTTGTCTTCATAAAAGTTGTAGCCCTCGAAAAGAGCTTTCCAACGCATGCTTATATGCGTCAATCAGATGAACGAGAACTCGGGAAAGTGCGTTTCAAGAATGGAGCAGAATGCTGAAAGCGCACAAATTTAGTCGAAGTCGACCAAATTGGTCGACGTCGACCAAATTTTACTCGAAATTTGCTCCAAAGGACGAGATCAAGCACGAGCTGAGCATAGGACCACTCGATACGAAGAATTCTACTCGACGTTGAGGAACTTGGTCGACGTCGAGGAGATTACTGAAGCTGTCCGAGTCGAGATCGAGGAGAAATCCGAGCATTGTGGCTACTTACAAGCCAAGATTCGAGATATTCTATCAAGAGACATCAAGTTCTATTAAGAGAAGGAAGATATATCCACAATAGTCCTAGTTTCCTTTTAGATATAATTATTTTATTTACAAATTTAATCTTTAAGTATTAGATAGATAGATATAGATATAGATATAGATATAGTTGTTCTTTCCTAATTATCTAGGGAATGAAAACTATAAATAAGGCATTAGGGGCTGGATTTTATTCATTCAGTCAATCCAAGCAAAGCCACATAGAGAGAGAAAATCGAGTAGGAGTAGAGAGAGAGTCTTGGAGCCGAGTGGAGTTTGTGAAGCGATAGCGGAGATGGCTTTATTCGGTTGTAAGCTTTCTTTTAGTTTATTTAATGCAATTTAGTTCCTTTTTATTAATAATGTGTTTCTTGATGATGAAGAGCGAGTACTCATCCAACTTCTAGGGTCGAGGTGAGCCCGACGGTAGCCATGTGAGGTTATTCGGTAAAGGTACAATCTTTTGATGCAAATTCGTCTTCTATCCCTATGAGCATGATTCTTTTGCGAAAGTTGAAGGTGATCCTTGTTTATATTATTGAAGCGAAAGTGATCTTAATGCAACTTGGATCAATTATGTGAAAAGGGTTAGTAACAATTAGGGTTTATGCGAAAGCCTCTATATTCCTATTTGTTAATAACGAAAGTTATTTGAAGAAAAGCATGATCTTTTATGCCTTTATGTATTATTTTACATGGTTATCATTGTGGTGTTGAAACCCTGATCTTGGAAGTCATTAGTTCATTGATTTATTTCACAAATTTCGAGTTCTGTCTACGAAAAGTTTTTGTTTCCAATCGATATTGAGTTACTGTGGTCGAAATATCTAGTCGATATCGAGGGGTATTAGGTCGATATCGACCGGTCGGGCGTCTACTACAACGGGAGGAAGTCTTGTATTTATTTGGAACTGAAAAGGCGGGCGCTGACACGCTTCCTCGTGGATCGATCCTGACTGCCTTCTACTACAACGGGAGGAAGTCTTGTATTTATTTGCTGAGACAGGGAGTCAGTTTGCTTTTATATTTATTTATATTTCATACTTGACACGTCCTCCTGCAGCAACATCGGTCTCAGATCCAAACATTTTTTTCAATTATTCGGGTGTTGGACGGGTTCGTGTCGAATCAATCGGATCAGTTTTCTCGGGTCGGGTTGGGTATCGCCAACTCTAAGTTCAAGGTTGCATCCTTCACTTCTTGTTAGAGGAGTTTGCACTACTGGTCACTGGGATGAACTATGGTTGCACTTGCCACCAAGACCAAGAGAAGGACAAGTCGGAATTTTGTCTTAGAGTTGACAAGTTTAGCTTAGGAGGCAAGCTCCGATTTGAGTTTGCGAAGACGTTAAAGGCCTCACATTGTTCCTAATAGTCCAAGGCATCCTTCTATTGGGGGAGAAAAGAATATAAATGGCTCACTGGAAAGGACTTGCGGGTAGTACCCAAAGGTCCCCAGTTCGAATCCCGGATATATCCGCTCTTTATTTACAAATTCAAGGAGAAAAGAAGATTTGTGCATTGTTGATCAAGTGATGAAAATGCCTGAGGATGTGGTTTGATACCTCGCTTACCAATGGGGCAAGATGATGTACGATGCGACCCATAACAGCCTCATGGGCACCATCGAGAGTAAGATTGCCAACGGAATGATCCCAAATGTGCCTCGATCCAGATGCACATGTACGTCTTCCCCCTTGCTTTCTATGTAAGAAAGATGACATATTGGAAGGGTTTTGGTCTCATGTGGTCTTGTCATGACTAGGTATTTTTCCATTGATAATGATTTGTTACTAATGTGGTGTCTATAGATATGGATGTACAAAGCAATTCCCAATATCGGTGAGCAACTCATAGTGAAGGTTTCGTATGTTTGATTTTTTTAATAAATGTGAAATTTTTAGAAAGAAAAATAGTGAAAAATGGATGGAGTATTATGCATACTACTGTGAACTCTCACAACTGAATATAGTTAAATAGAAAGAGAATGAGGGAACAATTAGACATAAAATATTTCCGTGTTCTGGCAAGAACCGCGCGCATAATACCATGTGCAAAAAAAACATCTCTACACTAGGGTTTCTTATTACTATGTTCGTCTGCTGGATTACACTGGCACACCATAATTCGAATCCTACACCCCCTCTATTTATAATAGAGAAATCTCTATAGGTAGAACATCCCAAACCAAAATATAGATAAAACCTATTTTATCTAGAACTTATTATAGATAAAATCATTTATAATAAACCTCCTACATGTAAAATCATATATAGATAAAAGCCTAGATAAATTGACTTGAGCCATAATCGAATTTATCTATCTATCTATCTGAGATGATTAATTGTCTCATATAACAATCTCCATCTGCACACACACACACACACAACAACAACGAATATAAACCATTTCAAGACCTTTTCTACTCCACGTCCTTTAATTTGTGCTTCGCGCCCTAGGATTCCTCACTTGATTCTCATCAAGTGATGTTGGTCAAGTCCAAGTAGTGTCGATAAAACTTCCTCCTAGTGAAATGTCTTACCAGTCCGGTACACTATTATCTTCCACCTTTAATATTTCATATCATTTTAATATGAATTATTTGTCAGCAACTTCACTATGATATTATTTCTAAAAAACATAGGAGTGTCAAAAATATTAGAGTATAGTATTTTTTACATTAAAATTTCAACTATTAGAGTATAATATTTTGACATTAAAATGTTAACAATAATATATTCAAATATTGTTGACACTAAAATATTAGTACTATTAATGGAAGTGCCATCAATAATGTAAGCTAGGGTCAACAATGAAATTGACAACAATATTTTGGACATTAAAAGTGTCAACAATCATAGTGACAATAGTATTACAAACATTAAAAGTATCATGAATCAAACTGTTAGTAGAAGAGTGTCATAGCCAAGGTGTCTGCAGTAGTATTGACATTAAAACTATCACAAATATTTCTTACATTAAAAGTTTCACTAATATTATTGACATTAAAAGTTTCAATATATAGTCAAAGTTTTAGGAATTAAATGCCAATAATCAAGTATCAATAGTAAAATTGACAATAATGTTGTTGACACAAAAGTTTCGACAATAATAAAAGTGTCAACAATCATATTGTTATCAATATTATAGATGCTAAAAGTGTCAACAATCAAAGTGCAAACTATGAAAGTGTCAATAGTATTATTGACGTTAAATGTATCATCAATATTTCTAACATTAAAAGTGCCAACTATAATAAAATCATCAATAGTAAAATTGTCATTACTCATGTTGCATTAAAAGTGTCAATAGTCAAGTGTAAGTTGTCAACAGTCATCAGTCAAGTGTACGTCAGTAGTGAAAGTGTCAATAGTATTACTGACAGTAAAAGTGTCAACAATAATAAAATCGTCAATATTCGAATTGTCATTAGTATTGCGACATTAAAAGTGTCAATAGTCAAGTGACAAAAGTCAAAATATCAATAGGCAAAATGCCACCATCACCACCACCACCACTAGTGATGGACACATGGGGTATGAGGTTGCTTAAGCCTCTCTCTAGCTTGGTAGAAAAAGTTTTTATTTTTTATTCTAATTTGTTGTTAGTTTTAGATGTAAAAAAGTTTAAAAAGACTATAATAATTTATAAAGTATGCTTAGCTTATTTGTATGGGTTGGGTATATAAACTTCGGTGATCTAGAGTTTAAAGGACCTCAATCCGTACAATAGTATGAATAAAAGCTCTCACCAAGATTGTGTTTCTAGGTCGATTGAATCAACATTTCCCTCCTTATGGAAGAAGTGTTTAGTCAACCGTTGCACCTCAACATATTTCGGGGAGAACCAACTAGCTATGGATTTCAAAGCTAGACCAACTACCCCAAGAACACTCATCTATAAACTAGTTATTGGTACAAATAACATATAGAAATGTAACCCAATGTTTTATTGGGCCGACTACAACAAGCTCGAAAATTTCGTCCACAAAGGGTAAGTTAGGGCCTAAGATTAGGATGAAAGGCATAGTAAATGGACAACATGTGAATATTCTTGTATTCTTAAGACAAAAGAGTTGTGAGTAAAATGGTGGAAAGCTCTCGGTTCCTGGTTCTACTAGAGTTGGATACTCCTTCCTTGGGGTGATCTCGTAGTTCCTATGGGGTGGAGACGATGGAGTCGGTCAACGGATTTTCCTTCCTTCTTCGATCTGTATTTCACTCAAAGGGTTGAAGGGGGTTAAAGCGAGATAGTTCATCAGGCCGTTTGCAAGGGAAACTTGATCCTCCTTACCTATGAGCACTAATAGAGAAAGAAAGTTAAGGAGCATTATCACATATAGGAATTTATTGTTATGAAAAAAAAGATAAAAAAATTTTGATCTTTTAATAGATTGTTGGTAAAATATACGTTTCTTGATGAGAAGTTTATAAATAGAACAATTTCTTCTATCGTGTATCCTATTATTACATAAGATAAACTAAAAAAACTGTCCAGTTTTTGAATATATAATTTTGTTTTTTATTCAACTTTTATTTATAATGAAAAACGTTCATTAAGATGGATTGGATAAGAAAGATTTGGGGGATTTGGAATCCTCATTTCACATCACGTCCCGCGAAATTTAACGAGATGGAAGGAGTTTCACTTTTTTGTCGCAAATCTCGCCGTGATGGAAACGAGACATAAATGAATCTAGGATAGAACCAGGATTGGCTAAATTTGTAATTTAATTTTAATGCATTAAAATGCATGTTAAAAGTCAAAATGACCTATATTATGAGGAGAATAGTTCATAGCTAGATGGACCAATGGGTTAAGCCTTAGGCTTAACACGCTCATTTTAGGATCAAAAAGGGTAGGGACCAATGCGGTTTTGAGAACAAGATTTAATGGCCCATTTGGTTACCTAAAAAGACCCCATCAAACCCTTTATTAAGGTAGGACATGGAAAAAATGTTTCTTTCATCTCCTCAAAAGACAGAAAGTGTTTCGGGCCTCAAACAGTTCGGTTCATTTTGTTACCCCTCATTTATAGGGGTGTTCATATGTCATAATACTCTCTCTCTCTCTCCTCCTTACACCATCGTTCTCCATCAATGGGGCTTGATGAAAGTTACTCTCTGTCATTCGCACTTTCTCTTTCCCTCCATTCTCTGTCTCTATGTCGGGTTTTCTGTGTTGATTCCCTACTCCACGTCTTCCCTACCTTGGAATTCTATGAAGAGTGAATCTCTTTCGATAAGTCAAATTATTGAACCCTAACTTCAAATTTTTGTCTTCAATCGGTGGAATTTCTATCTTCGGTTCAATTTCCTTGTGCTTTTCCTTTGCGTTACATGGAACTACCTTATAGATTATCCATCTTCGATTGAAGCTGCTGTGGTCGTCGATTTGAGGGGAACCTTTGGTTTGACTCTTTCTTTTTGTTATGATTTCATATTTCGAAGGTTTTCTCACTTTGAGGGTGTTTGGGTGTAAAAATTCATCCTTTATTAAAATGTTACCTTATACGCTCGTGGGATTATTTTCGTGAAAGACTTCACGTGATAGTTTGTGTATCATATGCGAGAGCAAGTTTGGTGACAATGATTACAAACAAGTGAATAGCGCTCGAAGTGTTATGTATCAAATACATCATTCTGGCGTATTACAAGCTCATAAACTAAAATATACAAATTTAACACAACAGTTGAGCATACACTTGAAAAAAATAAAAAGCAAGTTGCCGAGATCACAAATCTAGTCACTTAGGTGGCGAGTTTCTCGGAATCCAACGCTAGCTCAAGATGTCCATTTGGTCTTTTGCTGCAAAAAAATAAAATAAAAATAAACCAAGGTTAGATGGATGGACTCTAAGACAATCCACACAAAAGAAAATGCAATATTAGGCCTTATAAATTGAAAGCAGGGTCAAAGCATATCCTAAAAGAGAGAAAAGTGCAGGCCAACCTATTAATGTTGAAATTAAATAAAAAAAATCAGCAATTACAATATGCTGGAATCTGGGCAAAGAGGCAAGATATCAGCTAACCTAGCTAGCACCTGCATGTGCACTAAAAGCAAAGGAAAAAAGATCAATAGTTCACAAGCCAAAAAGGCAACTGTGTATTCCTTGAAATAAAAAGGAAAGCTGATTATTATTGTGTATAAAAGACAGAAAAAGGGAAAGTAGGGATTCTCTCGACTCCCATTTTTCTCCCTATAAAAAGGGTGTAGATTTCTTTCAGAAGGAGGCTACACGGCTGCAGAAAAAGGCAGAGGGAAAGAAAGAAAAAGCCACCTTCAAAAGCCAATACAAACACACAGCACGCAGAGAAAAAAAAAAAGAGCACACGCAACAAGCAGTAAAGAAGAAGAGGAGGCAAACAGGTGGCCTTCTCTCCATGTTGGGTTTTTGGTGATTCCCGAAGCCCCGCCCTTGCAAACCCTGTGGGCTTTCGCTTGTGGCCTGGGCTTCGGAGTCATCAGATCGCCCTCAAATCAAATCAAGTTGAAGGACCACCGCAATCGACTCTCGAAACCCCGCCCTGGCAAACCTTGCGAGCTTTCGCTTGTGGCCTGGGTTTCGGAGTCATCAAATTGCCCCAAAACAAGTCGAAGTGCTGTCAAAATCGATTCTCGAAACCCCGCCCTTGCAAACCTTGCGAGCTTTCGCTTGTGGCCTGGGTTTCGGAATCATCAAATAGCCCTAAAAGAGGGGGAAATGCTGCTGGATTTTCCCCTAAACTAAGCGACTAATTCAAGCAAACAAATTGCAAGACATTCAAGCAAGCCAAAGGAGAAAAACTCTACTGCAGCCACAAATAGATTTGCGGTAAATCGCACTAACTCAATTGTGCACAAAGCAAAGTCATCAAACTAGAATCAACCTCTATCCCAAGCAAATCAAATAAACTGGTGTCTTGCACTAATCAAATCAGGCCCCCAAGGATACCTCGCTTTCTACCCAAATTAAAATCTGTTGGAAGAGGGTGCTAAATAATCCATGGCAATCCATGTGTTTGTTACAACTTACAAGCAAAACACAAAATTAAAAGCATCAATAAGCCTCACCAAACCATCAGCAGGCTAATCATCCCATGAGTCAAGCAAGCACACAAGTTCACGTGATGACAGAAACTAAAATCAGGAGGCAGAACATAACAAAAGGAAACAGTTACCTATCCTTCGAACCCTCCTTAAACTTACCAGTCCTAGTTCTCCTTCTCCTTTCATTGTCCGTCCATATCAAACAAATCCAAATCCTCACGGTTGCTACCAAATTGCAATTAACCGTGATAAACTCAAATTAAAATCCCTAAATCAAGACCAGCCATTGTCTATCGTAGACTGAGACCCCAATTCAGAAAACACGAAAGGGTTAAAATTAAGATTAACATACCAAGTTAGAAACCGAAGCGAGGCCGTCGACGTCGCTCCCAAAATCGGCGCTGCTGCATTGCTTCTTCTTCCAAACGCTCAAACGCGAACGCCCTGTGGCCTTGTGAGGTTTCGCTAGTCGGGGTTTTGCTAACCCAAATCACAAGGCCTAGATTACACCGATTGGAACCTATAACTTCAGATTGACGTCGGTCAGGCAATTGGTACTCAATTGGAAGGGGCAAGCATAAAAAAAAATGAAATTCGAAATTTAGGCTTGTAATCCCCAAATGGGAGAATTGGGGTTTCGAAACTAATACAACAACAAACCCTAAAAAATTACCTGGGAAAATATCCAAGTTCCGATTCCCAGGTGTTTTCGATGAGGTTGGAGCCGGGATCTTTTTGATTTCAAGGAGGCCATTAACAAACGAGCAAGAGAGAGGCAGAGCAGCTGGCTTCGTTGTCTCAAAGGAAAAAAAAAGAAGAAGGAAATAAAAGGAGATACAGAGGGCGAGGTCAAAAATCATAAAAGGAGAATGACGACTCTTGCTTCTGTAAACAAAGGTGGGCTGGGCTTGATTTAAGAAAAAAAAAGAAATGAATTGGGCTCGGCTTGCTTCTGTAAACAAAAGAAATGAATTGATCCACCAAATTAAAAGAAGAAATGGAATTTGGAGACTATCAAAAGATTAAAAAAAAAGCCATGCATCTCGGCTTACATACAACAAATCTATGTTAATGGCACAATCAACCCACTCAAATACAAGAATTATAATTGGCACAAGTTGGAAATTGGGTTTAATAAAAATCATAAAATTAAACTCGTAAAATTTCGTTGCCAGTTTATTCTAGTGGGTCAATCTTAAAATTGACTTCTAAGCAAAAGACGGAGTCAAAATCTCAAATCAAGTTCTCTCCAAATTCAAACGGTCCTTAAAGAGAGCTACGTAAAGACTTGACGCCTCTTATCGGCTACGTAGGTAACCCGATATTAAATCCTAAAAATATATCGGGTACAGTCGTCAACCTCTAAATTCACTTTTAAATGAATACGAGGTCAAAGCCCAACCAAATTAAATCATTTGTTCTCAAAAGAACTACGCCTGATTTGATTCCGAGTTGTCGGATACGTAGACCACCGGACATAAAGCTAAAGCTCGTCTGGTTCAATCGTCAAAAAAAAAAACAAATCAAATTAGTTCTAAAAAGAACTACGTGAAGACTTGATACTCTTTTATGAGTTACGTAGGAAATCCGATCGATGTAAAAAAATTCAACATACGTCGGATTCAGTCACCCATCTCAAATCAAATTAACTTTGTTCTCTAAAGAATTATATAAGATTTAATTCCCAACACAAAGCTAAAGCTCGTCAGGTTCAATCGCCAATCGCCAAATTCAAATTAAATTGGTTCGTTTAGAACTATGGGTGATTTGATTCTCTTCTAAGAGATACAGAGAACACTCGGTACCAAGCAAGAGCCCATCGAGTTCAATCATCACCCTCAAACGATCTCATGATCAAATCCAAATACAAAATCCATTCTTGTCCCGAACTACGATGACTTGATTCCACCAAACAAGTGGATACGTAGGAAACTTGGTGTAAATCAAATTCTCACCGAGTCTAGTCACATTCAAGCTTTCAATCAAACCTCTTCAAATTCATTTGTCGACTCTGGTCATCCCAAGTATCAAATTTTCCTCAAAGCCAAAGTGTCTACTCTAACTCGACACAAAGCTTTAGCTCGTCGAGTTTAGTCACACCCAAAAACCAAAAATCAAATTCCACACCCTCAAATTGACCTCTAAGTCAAAGCTCAAGTCAAATCACAAGTCAAAACAAGTCAAACCGTTTTCTATGCAAATGATAGGCGGGTTACTTGAGTTACCCTTCCGAGAAGGTGGGCTTAGGTTACTCGGGTGGAGTGTTTGTTGTTCAAGCTACCCTTCCTAGAAGGTGGGTTTTAACTTCATCCTCTGATGCATATAAGAAAACAAAAGCCAAATCCATATTTTATACAAACAAAACCATATCCAAACCAAACACAAATTCCAAAACACTCTGAACTACGTAAGGCTTGATTCTCTTCCAAGAGATACGTAGGCAACCCGCTAACATTCGGGTGCAGCCCAAATCACCAAAACCACTCAAGTCTTGGTGTCAATACAACTTCGAATCAAGAGGATAACCAAAAGGGGTCGAACTCAAATTATAAAAAAATCAAATAAAATGTGTTGTACGATTATTCGTGCATTTTTGTCCAACATATTTTTGGCACGCCCAGTGGGACCCTTTTTGCCTTTTCATCTCTTAGTTGTAATGATACTAATCATTGATTATTTGCTTGGGGTGAATGATCCAAATGGTACCCCAAGTGATTGTTAACATCGATGAGCTTCCATCAACCTTCATCATCAAAGGAGTTCGGTGGTTCAAGAAGAGATCATTTGAAGCTCGATTTGATATCACTCGGGATTAATTGTTTTCAAAGATCCCGATAAAAAAATGTCTTTGGGGTTCTGCAAGCTCTGGAGAACGAGACTGTCACCAAGTGGATGTCAGAGTCTCCCATAACACACTCAAGGGAAGGGGCACGAAGCTTAAAGCACTTCCAAGCCATTGGGGTAAGGAGTCCAACAAGATCATCCAGCTCGGCGGTAACAAGTTCAACAACCAACCCATCTTCAACAAGCTCAAATTGCAGGAGGGTGGATCTAGGGGCGCCAAGCCCACTAACAAAGTCGCTCAAGGGCCTATCATTCGTATCGTCAAAATGAATGAGGGGGCAAATGCTGCTTCTGCAAAAACCCATTTCCAATGCCAAGAAGGCAGTCAAATCCATAAAGGAAGAGGGACGCAGGGGCAAATATCATAATGGCAAGACAGGACCTCTCCGTGTGCTAGCTCATTCATCAATTTTAGAGCTGACCAATGCAACCCTTTGAAAAGCGGAAAAAGATCTTCTTGGTTCACAAGGGGCACAAGAAACTCCTCAAGTGGTTTCTCCAAGAGTGATCTTTGTTGGTTCTATGTCTATCTATCCGAGATAGGTTGTACAAGTCAACATGTCCTCATATTCGGAAGAGACGGAACCCGGGGGAACAAAGGTTCATCCTTCAATATCCCGGAAGGGTAAGAAGGTTCAACAAGTATACCAAGTTTCCAAAGATGATGCAAGAGAAAGAGACCGGTGGAAGAGCTCAAATACTTCAGTAGTTGAATCTCAAGCAAGCATCTCACAAGATGAATCTGATGTGATGCCGGTATTGACTACCAGCACACCAGATATCGATGAGCAACTTCAAGAGTTGCAAAGAATGCTTGATGAGAAAGAGGCTCAAATTGTAGCACTTCTTGCTCGTGTCAATATTCAAGCTCAGAAAAATAAACAAGAGCAAACAAGGCCAAATGGTGAAGGTTCAAACGGTAGCACATCAATCTCTGTTCAAGAGATCAAAGAGATGATCGCTAAAGGGACAAGATAATTCTATGTGTCAGAAAATCCAACTGTGCTCGGGTATAAAAAGCCATATCCAGCACACTATGATTCGATAGCATTTCCCCAGGCTACCAAAGACCGAGCTTTGAAAAGTTCGATGACCTTCACGGTTCACCCCATGAGCGTCTAGCTTATTTTTATTCTTCTTGTGGTGAGACTGACTTAAACAATGCCTTGTTAATTAGGCAATTTGTCCAATCTTTGAAAGGATCGGCATTCACCCGGTACATTCAACTGTTGCCATGGTCGATTCAAACATGGGAAGATCTGCATAGAGAATTCCTAGCTTAATTGGTGAGCTCAAGAGCAAAAGTTTTCATTCTGGATCTTGCAAACACCAATCAAAGGCCTAACAAGCTCGCCAACAACTTCATCGCTAGATGGAGGGGCTTAAGACTCCAATGCCATGAAAAGTTAAGTGAGCAAGAATGTGTTCAAATGTGCACGAACAACCTAATACCGGAATTAGCGGTACATGTTGGAAGTGCCAAACCTCGTTCATTTGATGAGTTGGTGTCAAAAGCATGCAACGTTGAAAAAACAACTCGCACGAGGAGTCAATTGGTCTCAAGATAATGAGACTAATGAAGGTGATGGCAATGAGACACAAGATGGAGAAGAGTTCATGACCATTTTTGCCAACTATATATAATCAAGAGTTCGTCGATGGAAATGGTCCTAAAGCTCGAAGAAAACAGAGAGCTAAGGAGCCAACCGAGGGACTCACCCTTCATGAAAGAAGGGAAAAGAAATATCCTTTTGATGATGATGATGATGTACAAGGGATTTTTGATGAATTGATGAGCGTTGAAATTTTAACACTTCAAAAGCCAAAAAGGCCTAAAGAGGTTGGCAAGACGAGTGATCCAAAATATTGTTCGTACCACCAGCTCATTAGTCATCCAATCAAAGATTGTTACGTCTTCAAAGACATCATAGATGGGATGATTAACAAAGGAGAAATTAAAATCGATGGGGGCAACACCCACGACTCAAGCAGCTTTATCAAATACCATTTCAATGGTAGACATTGCAGAGTCTACCCCCTCACCCCGCCTGTCTCCTCAAACACAAAAAGCATCTCCCATCGCCTCCTATGGCAATACTTGTACAAACCATTATGGAAGATGAAGTCCAAATTGTATGGGCACACCTCGATATGCCACAAGATGGGATGAGGCAACCGACGTCATATGAGTCAATGTTGTGCTCTTGCAATGATGACACTGTTGTGAATGAAAATGGCTTCAAGTGGCAAACTCATACCAGTCACAAGAAGCCGCAACAAATGGTGACTCTTATCTCAAGAGCTCCAGGGTTAAGAAAGCCCAACAAAAACAAGAAGTGCAAGAAAGAAAGAAACTCCAAGACTTATTCCGACGAAGAGTATGACCAACCAAATGGGGCATCGATTACCTTAAAGGATTTTGTTCCTGAGGCGTTGGTGAAAGTTGAGTCCTTGGAAGACAAAGAAAATGCTCAATGTTGTATGGTCTCATGGACCGATGACGTATGCAAAGAAGAAGCAAAAGCCGATAAGCTTTCTCTTTGCTCCAAGCGTCAACTTCTCTCCTCAAAAGTATAAGGGAAGTTAAGGGAAAGAAGTCAGGCTTTTAAGAAGCTTAAAAAAAAAAGACGCACGAGAAGCATGATGTTCAAGTGCAGAAGCTAAAACCTTCTTTCAAGGGTAAAGCTTCGCAAAGATTTGTCGGCGAGGCTTGTGTCAAGAATTTTCAAATTTCATGCGAAGAGGGTGTTATAGCCGCAAGCGCAATAGAGCCTAGAACGTCAGCATTTGAAAGGCTTGAGAGGGCATCAGGTGGAACTCCTAAAGCTTCAGTGTTCAAAATGCTTGATCTAGCCTCTACATGTGAGGCACCAAAATCTCTAGCACTCAAAAGACTCGAGCCAGCTTCAACGAATGAAGCATCTAATTCTTCAGTGTTTCAAAGGCGTGATATGACCTTGTCAGATGAAGAATATAAACCTTCCGTGTTTCAAAGGCGTAATTTATCCTCAATAAATCGAGGAGGATCTAAAACTCTAATATTCGAAAGGCTCGGAAAAGTTAATGAGCCTAGAAACAAAAAAAAAAGTCCAAGTGAGGAGGACTAAAAAGGAAGAGCTTCAGAAGAGACAGCCAAAAGTTCTCATTCACAAGTTCAAACAAGTCATGGACACTTGAAAATATGTAACGGTGTCAAAATGATCAAGTACCATCCAGGCGGGAAAACAAATAGTACTGCCTAGAACTACGTCATGACTTGATCTCCAACAAGGAGTACGTAGGACGTTTGACAACCTAAACATGTCAAATTCAGTCGCTCAGAAAAAATTGGGTTCGCAAATGATATTCGAAGCATTTGGGAAACCCTTCCTAAAAGGTGGGTCCAAACAATTCGAGTGATGCGGTAAAAAAAACCCATTTCAACGAAAGGAGAAGCATGGACTTGAAGTTAGTCCGAAACTGAGGCGCCTTGTAGTATATGTGAAGAAAAGGGTGCCCAAAGCCTCCCCCTCTTCAAGGATGCTCAAATGAACTACAAACGGCTTGATCCCTCACAAAGTGGGTACGTAGGCAATCTAGCTGGTCAAGAATGCTGGATGCAGCCCTAAAAATAAAAACAACACCAATCTTCCCCTTTCAATGGGAATTCAAGTGTACTGTCTTGAGATTGGCCAATGATGATCAAAATTGCGTTGGCCGTTGAGTGAATATCACAAATAGTCAAGATAAAGCGCCCCATATGTGAGAACCGTATTGTTCTTAATCATAGACCAAATCAAATGAGGTCAAAAGATCAAGGGCGAACTTTGAATCTATTCGTCGAGCTTCTCACAAATTCAAAGTTCGGGGGCATCTGTTTGGGTGTAAAAATTCATCCTTTATTAAAATGTTACCTTATACGCTCGTGGGATTATTTTCATGAAAGACTTCACGTGATAGTTTGTGTATCATATGCGAGAGCAAGTTTGGTGACAATGATTACAAACAAGTGAATAGCGCTCGAAGTGTTATGTATCAAATACATCATTCTGGCGTATTACAAGCTCATAAACTAAAATATACAAATTTAACACAACAGTTGAGCATACACTTGAAAAAAATAAAAAGCAAGTTGCCGAGATCACAAATCTAGTCACTTAGGTGGCGAGTTTCTCGGAATCCAATGCTAGCTCAAGATGTCCATTTGGTCTTTTGCTGCAAAAAAAAATAAAATAAAAATAAACCAAGGTTAGATGGATGGACTCTAAAATAATCCACACAAAAGAAAATGCAATATTGGGCCTTATAAATTGAAAGCAGGGTCAAAGCATATCCTAAAAGAGAGAAAAGTCAAGGCCAACCTATTAATGTTGAAATTAAATAAAAAAAATCAGCAATTACAATATGTTGGAATCTGGGCAAAGAGGCAAGATATCAGCTAACCTAGCTAGCACCTACGTGTGCACTAAAAGCAAAGGAAAAAAGATCAATAGTTCACAAGCCAAAAAGACAACTGTGTATTCCTTGAAATAAAAAGGAAAGCTGATTATTATTGTGTATAAAAGACAGAAAAAGGGAAAGTAGGGATTCTCTCGACTCCCATTTTTCTCCCTATAAAAAGGGTGTAGATTTCTTTCAGAAGGAGGCTACACGGCTGCAGAAAAAGGCAGAGGGAAAGAAAGAAAAAGCCACCTTCAAAAGCCAATACAAACACACAGCACGCAGAGAAAAAAAAAGAGCACACGCAACAAGCAGCAAAGAAGAAGAGGAGGCAAACAGGTGGCCTTCTCTCCATGTTGGGTTTTTGGTGATTCCCGAAGCCCCGCCCTTGCAAACCCTCCGGGCTTTCGCTTGTGGCCTGGGCTTCGGAGTCATCAGATCGCCCTCAAATCAAATCAAGTTGAAGGACCACCGCAATCGACTCTCGAAACCCCGCCCTGGCAAACCTTGCGAGCTTTCGCTTGTGGCCTGGGTTTCAGAGTCATCAAATTGCCCCAAAACAAGTCGAAGTGCTGTCAAAATCGATTCTCGAAACCCCGCCCTTGCAAACCTTGCGAGCTTTCGCTTGTGGCCTGGGTTTCGGAATCATCAAATAGCCCTAAAAGAGGGCAAAATGGTGCTGGATTTTCCCCTAAACTAAGCGACTAATTCTAGCAAACAAATTGCAAGACATTCAAGCAAGCCAAAGGAGAAAAACTCTACTGCAGCCACAAACGGATTTGCGGTAAATCGCACTAACTCAATTGTGCACAAAGCAAAGTCATCAAACTGGAATCAGCCTCTATCCCAAGCAAATCAAATAAACTAGTGTCTTACAATAATCAAATCAGGCCCCTAAGGATACCTCGCTTTCTACCCAAATTAAAATCTGCTGGAAGAGGGTGCTAAATAATCCATGGCAATCCAAGTGTTTGTTACAAGCAAAACACAAAATTAAAAGCATCAATAAGCCTCACCAAACCATCAGCAGGCTAATCATCCCATGAGTCAAGCAAGCACACAAGTTCACGTGATGACAGAAACTAAAATCAGGAGGCAGAACATAACAAAAGGAAACAGTTACGGGAGAGAAAGAGTTGAACATACCTGTCCTTCGAACCCTCCTTAAACTTCCAAGTCCTAGTTCTCCTTCTCCTTTCATTGTCCGTCCATATCAAACAAATCCAAATCCTCACGGTTGCTACCAAATTGCAATTAACCGTGATAAACTCAAATTAAAATCCCTAAATCAAGACCAGCCATTGTCTATCATAGACCGAGACCCCAATTCAGAAAAGACGAAAGGGTAAAATTAAGATTAACATACCAAGTTAGAAACCGAAGCGAGGCCGTCGACGCCGCTCCCAAAATCGGCGCTGCTGCATTGCTTCTTCTTCCAAACGCTCACACGCGAGCGCCCTGTGGCCTTGTGAGGTTTCGCCAGTCGGGGTTTTGCTTACCCAAATCACAAGCCCTAGATTACACCGATTGGAACCTATAACTTCAGATTGACATCGGTCAGGGAATTGGCACTCAATTGGAAGGGGCAAGCATAAAAAAAAAAATGAAATTCGAAATTTGGGCTTGTAATCCCCAAATGGGAGATTTGGGGTTTCGAAACTAATGCAACAACAAACCCTAAAAAATTACCTGGGAAAATATCCAAGTTCCGATTCCCAGGTGTTTTCGATGAGGTTGGAGCCGGGATCTTTCTGATTTCCAGGAGGCCATTAACAAACGAGCAAGAGAGAGGCAGAGCAGCTGGCTTCGTTGTCTCAGAGGAAAAAAAAAAAGAAGAAGGAAATAAAAGGAGATACAGAGGGCGAGGTCAAAAATCATAAAAGGAGAATGACGACTCTTGCTTCTGTAAACAAAGGTGGGTTGGGCTTGATTTAAGAAAAAAAAAAGAAATGAATTGGGCTCGGCTTGCTTCTGTAAACAAAAGAAATGAATTGATCCACCAAATTAAAAGAAGAAATGGAATTTGGAGACTATCAAAAGATTAAAAAAAAGCCATGCATTTCGGCTTACATACAGCAAATCTATGTTAATGGCAAAATCAACCCACTCAAATACAAGAATTATAATTGGCACAAGTTGGAAATTGGGTTTAATAAAAATCATAAAATTAAACTCGTAAAATTTCGTTGCCAGTTTATTCTAGTGGGTCAATCTTAAAATTGACTTCTAAGCAAAAGACGGAGTCAAAATCTCAAATCAAGTTCTCTCCAAATTCAAACGGTCCTTAAAGAGAGCTACGTAAAGACTTGACGCCTCTTATCGGCTACGTAGGTAACCCGATATTAAATCCTAAAAATATATCGGGTACAGTCGTCAACCTCTAAATTCACTTTTAAATGAATACGAGGTCAAAGCCCAACCAAATTAAATCATTTGTTCTCAAAAGAACTACGCCTGATTTGATTCCGAGTTGTCGGATACGTAGACCACCGGACATAAAGCTAAAGCTCGTCTGGTTCAATCGTCAAACAAAAAACAAATCAAATTAGTTCTAAAAAGAACTACGTGAAGACTTGATACTCTTTTATGAGTTACGTTGGAAATCCGATCGATGTAAAAAAATTCAACATACGTCGGATTCAGTCGCCCATCTCAAATCAAATTAACTTTGTTCTCTAAAGAATTATATAAGATTTAATTCCCGACACAAAGCTAAAGCTCGTCAGGTTCAATCGTCAATCGCCAAATTCAAATTAAATTGGTTCGTTTAGAACTATGGGTGATTTGATTCTCTTTTAAGAGATACAGAGAACACTCGGTGCCAAGCAAGAGCCCATCGAGTTCAATCATCACCCTCAAACGATCTCATGATCAAATCCAAATACAAAATCCATTCTTGTCCCGAACTACGATGACTTGATTCCACCAAACAAGTGGATACGTAGGAAACTTGGTGTAAATCAAATTCTCACCGAGTCTAGTCACATTCAAGCTTTCAATCAAACCTCTTCAAATTCATTTGTCGACTCTGGTCGTCCCAAGTATCAAATTTTCCTCAAAGCCAAAGTGTATACTCTAACTCGATACAAAGCTTTCGCTCGTCGAGTTTAGTCACACCCAAAAACCAAAAATCAAATTCCACAATCCTCAAATTGACCTCTAAGTCAAAGCTCAAGTCAAATCACAAGTCAAAACAAGTCAAACCATTTTCTATGCAAATGATAGGCGGGTTACTTGAGTTACCCTTCCGAGAAGGTGGGCTTAGGTTACTCGGGTGGAGTGTTTGTTGTTCAAGCTACCCTTCCTAGAGGGTGGGTTTTAACTTCATCCTCTGATGCATATAAGAAAACAAAAGCCAAATCCATATTTTATACAAACAAAACCATATCCAAACCAAACACAAATTCCAAAACACTCTGAACTACGTAAGGCTTGATTCTCTTCCAAGAGATACGTAGGCAACCCGCTAACATTCTGGTGCAGCCCAAATCACCAAAACCACTCAAGTCTTGGTGTCAATACAACTTCGAATCAAGAGGATAACCAAAAGGGGTCGAACTCAAATTATAAAAAAATCAAATAAAATGTGTTGTACGATTATTCGCGCATTTTTGTCCAACAGAGGGGATATAAAAATTTTCTTGACATTCAACGAAGACCTCTTCGAGGAGATAACGTTACTTCTCACTCTAAGCGATTTCAGAAATTTGGCTTCATTTTCTAAAATAAATTCCCATGTATGTTTTTTCTGTATTAAATTTCAACATAGCAGTGCTTTCTTTGTTTAGGCTGATGTATTCTATGATTGTGAACGCTTTTGATATTCTATGAATCTGAATGTTGGGAAACATGAGATCGAATTAGTATTTGACAAAATTTTTCTGTAATAAATTTCCAATCTCAAATTTTTCTTTGTTCATGTGATTTCGGTTGCAACTATATACTAATGTAGAAAATGTTGGTTAAATTAACTTGCTGCACAAATTTGTACAGGGACTCTCTCTGCTTATTATGCAAGGCTTCTAAGTTGACCGTGAGCACAATGCTACAGTTCAATCTTTCTAAATGGAACTCCCCTCCCCCCTCACTCTCTCTCTCTCTATGCGTGTGTGTTTCTTTACAAATGATCCCTTTCTCAATCTGTAACGCTTCCATTTTGAATTACTTAGGGCCAATTTGATATTGATATCTATATATCAGATATCGGATATTAGCCCCCGATATTTGATATCTAGTATTTGGTATCCCCCAAATATCACTTTATATCTGATATATGTGTTTGGTATCGTCAGATATTGATAGCATGCATTTAGAGGGTCATAATAGGTTGCATTTAGCTTAGTTATTATGCATATCATGCATGGTTTGAGTATAATTTGCATATTTGTTCTCCGTGTGGTTGAAGTCGGAATCTAGATGCTTTTATTGATTATTCTAGATAACTGTGGATCCGAGGAGGAGAAATGGGTTGATAACGCATTAGATGAGAATGTCTATTTGATCGAAGAAGCTTACATAAAGATTTAAAGAGGTCCTGGGAAGAAGAAGCGAACATAAACGAAGAACAAGTCTGCAGAAGTTGTCACCAGACATGCTAAACTTCTTTTGCACTTTCTGGAGGCCTCGGTTGTCCGATTGACTATTATGACTATGCGCTGGAAAGCACTTTCAGAGAGCTACAACTTTCTTGTAGACAACAAGAGCAAATTCGATACTGATTTTCCGTGAAAGACCAATGCGGTGGCCGCATCATATATGATGCGGCCGCAGCAGATCAATCATGTCGCGGGATGGAGAAGCAGCTGATGCCGCGGCCGCAGCATATGCAGCGACCGCAACATAGGTCGTCAGCGTGATGCCATTTCGTTTATTTGAACCCTAGTTTTGGGTTGGATGTTTTATGGCCGACTAGACTCTTTTATAAGGCCGATTATTGTTTTATTTACAGTACTTCTATACTATTCTTAGGTCCATCAGACAATTTAGAGATTAGAGCGATGTCTTCCATGAGGAACTAAACTCATCTGTTCCGCCTACAATTTGAAGCTTTATTTGAATTGATTGTGAGTTTCTAATTCTCGTTCCTTGTTTCCTATATTTGAATGCTTCAACTTCTTAGTGCTTGATTGTTTATTGAATTGTTCTATCTTGCCTGATCAACTTGTTATATCAATTCAATAGCTAAGGTTTTGTAGATTCCTGGTTGTGAACCTTAACCTAAGTTGCAAACTTGTTCCTTTAGGGCTGGTTGAACTAATTGAATGAGTAGGAAGTTGAATGTGTTGTTAAATCCCTTTTTAGGGACTGCAGATACCTTGGCTAATCTCTGAACTTAAACCTGTCAATTTGGTTAATCCTTCTTTAGGGACTGTTCGATTGATAAGGATTGCTAGGACTGGTTGGACTAGTAACTATATTAGGTCAGGACAAGGGCATTCATAGGAAACCTTAATAGGAGGAGAAGAAGTTACAATGATCGCTTCAACCAAATAAAGTGGAAAATTGTAGTTAGAATTGCTTCTCATAATTGTCTAAGCCATAATCATTTACTCTTGCTTTCTTTAATCCGCTTTGATAAAAGGCGGAACTTTCACACTCAAAAACCCCCCAATTTGGTTACTTTCATTGACATCTAAATCATACTTGAATCAGAAATTTCCTGTGGATCGACCTTTTACTTATTGCCATATTAGTTATAGATTTGAGTTTTCTTTGACGGATCAACGACATGTTTTCCCTCCGTCAAATTTGGCGTCGTTGCCGCGGAAATTTATTGATTCTTGTGTGTTTTTGGTGCTGATTTTTGGTGTGGACCAGTTACATGGTCCGCACTCATGCTACTATCATATGTTGAAGGTGAGGTTATTGCAGTTAGACGGAGAGAGTTTTCATCAATACTTCATCAGACTGTAGGAGTACATTAATGACGTCTATTCATAGGGATATCAAGCTAGTATAAGGGAAGTTCTTCTATGCATCTTTGATGGCATGACTTCTGAGACACGGAGTCTTGCCGAGCGCCCGAGTGATGGAGGTTTATTAGATATGGGACTCTCGGAGATATGGGAATTTTTCTGCTACATGGATTATCAATGTGCGCAGAACGAGTCACTTCCTCCAGTATCTTAAATCGTTGAGACCTCTGTCGCACCTCGTGAGGTCATTGTGGAAAATCACGTTGAGAAGGTAAAGGAAGACCACACTCCATCTGACGAGATCATCCCTAGCTCCCCCATTGATGAATTAGGTACAGAGCCTATTGTTGAGGCTACAGAAAAAGTAAAAGTTGTCTCCTGCACTATAGAGAATATTGGTGGATACTTTGATCCATTTGACTGCTACTTTGACAAGCCACCAATAGAATTAAATTGGTGGTATTATATAACCTCTATGGGTTGTCAAGCTCATGAATACAATAAGTTAAAACGGTTCTTAAATGTATTAATATTTAGTTTCAATTTATTTGTATGTAGTGCATGTTTGTTTGTTAGCTGTGCACAAGAGTTTGACAGGTTGATGAGGGCTTTGACTATGTCTGATTAGTGTCTTGAGCTTCAACATTACGTCGAGCCAATGACATGAAACAAAGCGCTTCTTGGGAGGCATCCCGAGGTAAGTTTTCTAATGTAGTTATTTTGATTCCTCATTAGTTAGTTTTTTTTCAATAAATTAGATTTTCCATTAGATATTGGATAGTTGTTTTGGCTTGGGATAGACTAACCTCTCAGGAAAGACCGATGCAATGCTCAGATTCGACATATAGAGACCCATCCACCACATTGTGAGTATTTCATTCATTTCTTCCTCTATGTTTTATTTTATTTTGTTGTCTTTTATGTTTCATTGAGGACAATGAAAAGTTTAAGTGTGGAGGTGTTGTGAGCCTAATTTGCCATGTTTTACACTTACTTTTATATCGATTTCTGCATACATTGCATGCATTTGGGTTAGAATAATACAGAATCTGTGTATTTTACACTTATTTGCAATATATGGAGGTCTAGACAAGTTTTGGTTATATTTCGCAGAAATCGGACGCACTTTGGAGCTTAAAGGAAACTCATGGAGAAGCTAAGAATGGTGCAACTGGAGAAAAGGTCATTTTTCGGTATTCATCATTCGGAATCAAGCTTTGATGTCTTCATGAAAGTTGTATCCCTCGAAAAGAGCTTTCCAACGCATGGTCATATGCGTCAATCCGACAAACGAGGACTCGGGAAAGTGCGTTTCAAGAACACAGCAGAAAGCTGAGAGAACTCTACTCGAGATCGACTAGCCTCTACTCGATCTCGACAAAGGCTGTCAGAGCACACCTGGTCGAGCAGAGCTGATCGAGGACACTGAGTCAGAGACAACCCGATCCCGGAACCCTACTCGATCTCGAGGAGGCCTTGTCGAGATCGACCACACTTCGACGCCATGTCCGGAGTCGACGAGCTGTGCCAAGTCGAGAAGCCAAAAACGGAGAAGTCGAGCACCACCTCTACTCGATCTCGAGGAGGCTTGGTCGAGATCGACGAGCCAGGAGCCAAGATCCGAGCCATGTCGAGCAGACCCGCCGAGCCAGCCCCAGTCGACGACCACCGTACTCGATCTCGAGGAGCCCTACTCGAGATTGACGAGCCGCGTCCTGAAAACCGCGTACGCGCCTTGAGCTTTCCGTGTCGAGTTGGGAGTCCTTGGGGCCGAAGGAGATCGAGATGGCCGAGATCTATCCTACATCTATCAAGTTCTATCCATGAAAGTCAAGATCTATCAACATGAAGACATCTTACCTATTTTAGATTTATCTTTCCCTTTTAGATTTAATTCCTAAAATTGCTTTTATTTATCTTTTAAAGTTTTAGATATAACTTTAGATATAGATAGATATCTTCTATCCTTGAATAGCAAGGAATAGAAGGCTATAAATAAAGCCCTAGGGGCTGGTTTTTCATTCATTCAATTTTTAGTCAGAGACAAGTAATTCCACAGAGAAGTTTTAGGAAGTTCAAAGGTTTTAGGATTTTGGCATTCTGCGAAAGTTTGATTGCCGGGATTGTAAAGGCTTTGAATATAGTTTAATGCAAGTTTCTTTTCATCAATCAATGTCTGCTATTGCGATGAGGCGTGAGTAGTCCACCCACTTCTGGGGTCGGGGTGAGCCCGACGGTGGCCATGTGAGGTGATGCGGTAAAGGTCAGATCTTTTTATGCGATTCGTCTTCTATCCCTATGATCATGATTCTTTTGCGAGAGTTGAAGGTGATCCTTGTTTGTGTTATTGAAGCGAAAGTGATCTTAATACAACTTGGATTAATTATGTGAAAAGGGTTAGTAACAATTAGGGTTTATGCGAAAGCCTCTATATGCCTATTTGTTAGTAACGAAAGTTATTTTGATGGAAAGCATGATCTTTTATGCCTTTATATGTTACTTTGCATGGTTATCGTTGTGGCGTTGATACCCTGGCTTTGGAAGTTCTTTCATATATTGAGTTTATTTCTGTCGAATTTCTGAGTTCTGTGTTCGAATCTACAAATTTACAACTTTCTGTGTTTTAGTCGATACAGAGTAAAGTTTAGTCGATACAGAGGAGGGGCTTGTCGAGATCGAGTAGGTCCTTAGTCGATCTCGAGTTGGCTCTTGTCTACGTCGAGTTGAGTGTCTGTTTCTGTTTTCGATTATGCAATTTCTGTTTTTACTATTTCTTGTCGATCTCGAGTAGCCTCTTGTCGAGATCGAGTACTGTGTTGTCTGAGTTGAGTTTCTGTCGTCGTTTTTCAGTTTCTGTCTTTACTGTCCCTTGTCGATCTCGAGTTACTGCTTGTCGAGATCGAGTAAAGCTTCTGTCTTCACTTTTTTCTTTGCTTTCGTTTATTATTGCTGTCTTTCTTTCTTTGTTCCTTTGTTTCTGTTTTCTGTTGCTTTTCTGTGAGATTTACAGCTACCTAGGACCCGCTGACACGCTTCCTCGTGGATTCGATCCTGACTTTCTCTTACTGCATTGGAGGAGTCTTGTATTTATTTGCTGGGGCACGAATCTGGTTTGAATTATTTCACTTTATTTCATACTCGATTTCCTCCTCACAACAAATTGGCGCCGTTGCTGGGGAAGCTATCATTCGCGCCTTAGGTAGTCAGTTCTCACTTTTTCTTTGAGTTACTTTATAGGTGTATGCGCCGTTCTGGTCAACCACCTGAGTTTTACGGCTTAGACGAACCAGAGCGCCTTCTACACATCATAGCTAAACTACAAAGAGCCATGGCAGCTGCGGAGACACAGGAACAGCTGATCGAGAGGCTCACACGGGATCTAGCCGCCAGAGATACTGCTCTCGCCGCTGAGAGAGCAAGAAGGGAACAAGAAGCTGAACGTGCAAGGCAGCTGGCAGATGAGCTTGCCCTCTACCCAACCACTGCAGAGGATTATATGCACCCGACTCTCGTCGTGCCTGAATCGGCCATTCTAATCCCTGAAAACAACTATGAAATTCGCACTCAATTCCTTATCGAAATTAAAAATCATGCATTTCATGGTAGATTTAATGAATGCCCGTTGCGCCATATTACCTACTTTACTGACATGTGTCGTACTCTTTCTGAAGGTACCACCTTGGAGTACATCCTGATGAAAGCTTTTCGTTGGTCTCTGGCTGGGCCTGCACTGAAATGGTTGGAAGGGTTGAAACCACGATCTCTCACGACATGGGCTCAGGTGAAGCAGGAATTTCTGAATAAGTTCTTTCCTCGTGCAAAGACAGCACTCCTGCGCCAAAAGATCACATCTTTCAAACAACAGCTTGGGGAGACGCTAGCAAAGGCATGGGAACGCTATAAGGATCTACTGCGATCATGCCCTACACATGGACAGCAACCCTGCGTAGTTCAAGAGATCTTCTTCAACTCTCTGGACTTGGCTGCAAAGGACAGAATCAACACATATACTCACTATGAGTATCTGACAATGCCACCTCCTGACGCATGGGCTGCTCTAGACAAGCTGACCAACTATGATAACAAGTATGGGACTCCAGTCAACTATGAGGAGAACCCCTACGCCAGGCCAGCACCATCCATGCCCCTATATGAGCCCCCTAAGGAGATTGATCCAGATGTTAGGGAGCAGTACAACAAAGTTCCGATTCCCAGGTGTTTTCGATGAGGTTGGAGCCGGGATCTTTCTGATTTCCAGGAGGCCATTAACAAACGAGCAAGAGAGAGGCAGAGCAGCTGGCTTCGTTGTCTCAGAGGAAAAAAAAAAAGAAGAAGGAAATAAAAGGAGATACAGAGGGCGAGGTCAAAAATCATAAAAGGAGAATGACGACTCTTGCTTCTGTAAACAAAGGTGGGTTGGGCTTGATTTAAGAAAAAAAAAAGAAATGAATTGGGCTCGGCTTGCTTCTGTAAACAAAAGAAATGAATTGATCCACCAAATTAAAAGAAGAAATGGAATTTGGAGACTATCAAAAGATTAAAAAAAAGCCATGCATTTCGGCTTACATACAGCAAATCTATGTTAATGGCAAAATCAACCCACTCAAATACAAGAATTATAATTGGCACAAGTTGGAAATTGGGTTTAATAAAAATCATAAAATTAAACTCGTAAAATTTCGTTGCCAGTTTATTCTAGTGGGTCAATCTTAAAATTGACTTCTAAGCAAAAGACGGAGTCAAAATCTCAAATCAAGTTCTCTCCAAATTCAAACGGTCCTTAAAGAGAGCTACGTAAAGACTTGACGCCTCTTATCGGCTACGTAGGTAACCCGATATTAAATCCTAAAAATATATCGGGTACAGTCGTCAACCTCTAAATTCACTTTTAAATGAATACGAGGTCAAAGCCCAACCAAATTAAATCATTTGTTCTCAAAAGAACTACGCCTGATTTGATTCCGAGTTGTCGGATACGTAGACCACCGGACATAAAGCTAAAGCTCGTCTGGTTCAATCGTCAAACAAAAAACAAATCAAATTAGTTCTAAAAAGAACTACGTGAAGACTTGATACTCTTTTATGAGTTACGTTGGAAATCCGATCGATGTAAAAAAATTCAACATACGTCGGATTCAGTCGCCCATCTCAAATCAAATTAACTTTGTTCTCTAAAGAATTATATAAGATTTAATTCCCGACACAAAGCTAAAGCTCGTCAGGTTCAATCGTCAATCGCCAAATTCAAATTAAATTGGTTCGTTTAGAACTATGGGTGATTTGATTCTCTTTTAAGAGATACAGAGAACACTCGGTGCCAAGCAAGAGCCCATCGAGTTCAATCATCACCCTCAAACGATCTCATGATCAAATCCAAATACAAAATCCATTCTTGTCCCGAACTACGATGACTTGATTCCACCAAACAAGTGGATACGTAGGAAACTTGGTGTAAATCAAATTCTCACCGAGTCTAGTCACATTCAAGCTTTCAATCAAACCTCTTCAAATTCATTTGTCGACTCTGGTCGTCCCAAGTATCAAATTTTCCTCAAAGCCAAAGTGTATACTCTAACTCGATACAAAGCTTTCGCTCGTCGAGTTTAGTCACACCCAAAAACCAAAAATCAAATTCCACAATCCTCAAATTGACCTCTAAGTCAAAGCTCAAGTCAAATCACAAGTCAAAACAAGTCAAACCATTTTCTATGCAAATGATAGGCGGGTTACTTGAGTTACCCTTCCGAGAAGGTGGGCTTAGGTTACTCGGGTGGAGTGTTTGTTGTTCAAGCTACCCTTCCTAGAGGGTGGGTTTTAACTTCATCCTCTGATGCATATAAGAAAACAAAAGCCAAATCCATATTTTATACAAACAAAACCATATCCAAACCAAACACAAATTCCAAAACACTCTGAACTACGTAAGGCTTGATTCTCTTCCAAGAGATACGTAGGCAACCCGCTAACATTCTGGTGCAGCCCAAATCACCAAAACCACTCAAGTCTTGGTGTCAATACAACTTCGAATCAAGAGGATAACCAAAAGGGGTCGAACTCAAATTATAAAAAAATCAAATAAAATGTGTTGTACGATTATTCGCGCATTTTTGTCCAACAGAGGGGATATAAAAATTTTCTTGACATTCAACGAAGACCTCTTCGAGGAGATAACGTTACTTCTCACTCTAAGCGATTTCAGAAATTTGGCTTCATTTTCTAAAATAAATTCCCATGTATGTTTTTTCTGTATTAAATTTCAACATAGCAGTGCTTTCTTTGTTTAGGCTGATGTATTCTATGATTGTGAACGCTTTTGATATTCTATGAATCTGAATGTTGGGAAACATGAGATCGAATTAGTATTTGACAAAATTTTTCTGTAATAAATTTCCAATCTCAAATTTTTCTTTGTTCATGTGATTTCGGTTGCAACTATATACTAATGTAGAAAATGTTGGTTAAATTAACTTGCTGCACAAATTTGTACAGGGACTCTCTCTGCTTATTATGCAAGGCTTCTAAGTTGACCGTGAGCACAATGCTACAGTTCAATCTTTCTAAATGGAACTCCCCTCCCCCCTCACTCTCTCTCTCTCTATGCGTGTGTGTTTCTTTACAAATGATCCCTTTCTCAATCTGTAACGCTTCCATTTTGAATTACTTAGGGCCAATTTGATATTGATATCTATATATCAGATATCGGATATTAGCCCCCGATATTTGATATCTAGTATTTGGTATCCCCCAAATATCACTTTATATCTGATATATGTGTTTGGTATCGTCAGATATTGATAGCATGCATTTAGAGGGTCATAATAGGTTGCATTTAGCTTAGTTATTATGCATATCATGCATGGTTTGAGTATAATTTGCATATTTGTTCTCCGTGTGGTTGAAGTCGGAATCTAGATGCTTTTATTGATTATTCTAGATAACTGTGGATCCGAGGAGGAGAAATGGGTTGATAACGCATTAGATGAGAATGTCTATTTGATCGAAGAAGCTTACATAAAGATTTAAAGAGGTCCTGGGAAGAAGAAGCGAACATAAACGAAGAACAAGTCTGCAGAAGTTGTCACCAGACATGCTAAACTTCTTTTGCACTTTCTGGAGGCCTCGGTTGTCCGATTGACTATTATGACTATGCGCTGGAAAGCACTTTCAGAGAGCTACAACTTTCTTGTAGACAACAAGAGCAAATTCGATACTGATTTTCCGTGAAAGACCAATGCGGTGGCCGCATCATATATGATGCGGCCGCAGCAGATCAATCATGTCGCGGGATGGAGAAGCAGCTGATGCCGCGGCCGCAGCATATGCAGCGACCGCAACATAGGTCGTCAGCGTGATGCCATTTCGTTTATTTGAACCCTAGTTTTGGGTTGGATGTTTTATGGCCGACTAGACTCTTTTATAAGGCCGATTATTGTTTTATTTACAGTACTTCTATACTATTCTTAGGTCCATCAGACAATTTAGAGATTAGAGCGATGTCTTCCATGAGGAACTAAACTCATCTGTTCCGCCTACAATTTGAAGCTTTATTTGAATTGATTGTGAGTTTCTAATTCTCGTTCCTTGTTTCCTATATTTGAATGCTTCAACTTCTTAGTGCTTGATTGTTTATTGAATTGTTCTATCTTGCCTGATCAACTTGTTATATCAATTCAATAGCTAAGGTTTTGTAGATTCCTGGTTGTGAACCTTAACCTAAGTTGCAAACTTGTTCCTTTAGGGCTGGTTGAACTAATTGAATGAGTAGGAAGTTGAATGTGTTGTTAAATCCCTTTTTAGGGACTGCAGATACCTTGGCTAATCTCTGAACTTAAACCTGTCAATTTGGTTAATCCTTCTTTAGGGACTGTTCGATTGATAAGGATTGCTAGGACTGGTTGGACTAGTAACTATATTAGGTCAGGACAAGGGCATTCATAGGAAACCTTAATAGGAGGAGAAGAAGTTACAATGATCGCTTCAACCAAATAAAGTGGAAAATTGTAGTTAGAATTGCTTCTCATAATTGTCTAAGCCATAATCATTTACTCTTGCTTTCTTTAATCCGCTTTGATAAAAGGCGGAACTTTCACACTCAAAAACCCCCCAATTTGGTTACTTTCATTGACATCTAAATCATACTTGAATCAGAAATTTCCTGTGGATCGACCTTTTACTTATTGCCATATTAGTTATAGATTTGAGTTTTCTTTGACGGATCAACGACATGTTTTCCCTCCGTCAAATTTGGCGTCGTTGCCGCGGAAATTTATTGATTCTTGTGTGTTTTTGGTGCTGATTTTTGGTGTGGACCAGTTACATGGTCCGCACTCATGCTACTATCATATGTTGAAGGTGAGGTTATTGCAGTTAGACGGAGAGAGTTTTCATCAATACTTCATCAGACTGTAGGAGTACATTAATGACGTCTATTCATAGGGATATCAAGCTAGTATAAGGGAAGTTCTTCTATGCATCTTTGATGGCATGACTTCTGAGACACGGAGTCTTGCCGAGCGCCCGAGTGATGGAGGTTTATTAGATATGGGACTCTCGGAGATATGGGAATTTTTCTGCTACATGGATTATCAATGTGCGCAGAACGAGTCACTTCCTCCAGTATCTTAAATCGTTGAGACCTCTGTCGCACCTCGTGAGGTCATTGTGGAAAATCACGTTGAGAAGGTAAAGGAAGACCACACTCCATCTGACGAGATCATCCCTAGCTCCCCCATTGATGAATTAGGTACAGAGCCTATTGTTGAGGCTACAGAAAAAGTAAAAGTTTTCTCCTGCACTATAGAGAATATTGGTGGATACTTTGATCCATTTGACTGCTACTTTGACAAGCCACCAATAGAATTAAATTGGTGGTATTATATAACCTCTATGGGTTGTCAAGCTCATGAATACAATAAGTTAAAACGGTTCTTAAATGTATTAATATTTAGTTTCAATTTATTTGTATGTAGTGCATGTTTGTTTGTTAGCTGTGCACAAGAGTTTGACAGGTTGATGAGGGCTTTGACTATGTCTGATTAGTGTCTTGAGCTTCAACATTACGTCGAGCCAATGACATGAAACAAAGCGCTTCTTGGGAGGCATCCCGAGGTAAGTTTTCTAATGTAGTTATTTTGATTCCTCATTAGTTAGTTTTTTTTCAATAAATTAGATTTTCCATTAGATATTGGATAGTTGTTTTGGCTTGGGATAGACTAACCTCTCAGGAAAGACCGATGCAATGCTCAGATTCGACATATAGAGACCCATCCACCACATTGTGAGTATTTCATTCATTTCTTCCTCTATGTTTTATTTTATTTTGTTGTCTTTTATGTTTCATTGAGGACAATGAAAAGTTTAAGTGTGGAGGTGTTGTGAGCCTAATTTGCCATGTTTTACACTTACTTTTATATCGATTTCTGCATACATTGCATGCATTTGGGTTAGAATAATACAGAATCTGTGTATTTTACACTTATTTGCAATATATGGAGGTCTAGACAAGTTTTGGTTATATTTCGCAGAAATCGGACGCACTTTGGAGCTTAAAGGAAACTCATGGAGAAGCTAAGAATGGTGCAACTGGAGAAAAGGTCATTTTTCGGTATTCATCATTCGGAATCAAGCTTTGATGTCTTCATGAAAGTTGTATCCCTCGAAAAGAGCTTTCCAACGCATGGTCATATGCGTCAATCCGACAAACGAGGACTCGGGAAAGTGCGTTTCAAGAACACAGCAGAAAGCTGAGAGAACTCTACTCGAGATCGACTAGCCTCTACTCGATCTCGACAAAGGCTGTCAGAGCACACCTGGTCGAGCAGAGCTGATCGAGGACACTGAGTCAGAGACAACCCGATCCCGGAACCCTACTCGATCTCGAGGAGGCCTTGTCGAGATCGACCACACTTCGACGCCATGTCCGGAGTCGACGAGCTGTGCCAAGTCGAGAAGCCAAAAACGGAGAAGTCGAGCACCACCTCTACTCGATCTCGAGGAGGCTTGGTCGAGATCGACGAGCCAGGAGCCAAGATCCGAGCCATGTCGAGCAGACCCGCCGAGCCAGCCCCAGTCGACGACCACCGTACTCGATCTCGAGGAGCCCTACTCGAGATTGACGAGCCGCGTCCTGAAAACCGCGTACGCGCCTTGAGCTTTCCGTGTCGAGTTGGGAGTCCTTGGGGCCGAAGGAGATCGAGATGGCCGAGATCTATCCTACATCTATCAAGTTCTATCCATGAAAGTCAAGATCTATCAACATGAAGACATCTTACCTATTTTAGATTTATCTTTCCCTTTTAGATTTAATTCCTAAAATTGCTTTTATTTATCTTTTAAAGTTTTAGATATAACTTTAGATATAGATAGATATCTTCTATCCTTGAATAGCAAGGAATAGAAGGCTATAAATAAAGCCCTAGGGGCTGGTTTTTCATTCATTCAATTTTTAGTCAGAGACAAGTAATTCCACAGAGAAGTTTTAGGAAGTTCAAAGGTTTTAGGATTTTGGCATTCTGCGAAAGTTTGATTGCCGGGATTGTAAAGGCTTTGAATATAGTTTAATGCAAGTTTCTTTTCATCAATCAATGTCTGCTATTGCGATGAGGCGTGAGTAGTCCACCCACTTCTGGGGTCGGGGTGAGCCCGACGGTGGCCATGTGAGGTGATGCGGTAAAGGTCAGATCTTTTTATGCGATTCGTCTTCTATCCCTATGATCATGATTCTTTTGCGAGAGTTGAAGGTGATCCTTGTTTGTGTTATTGAAGCGAAAGTGATCTTAATACAACTTGGATTAATTATGTGAAAAGGGTTAGTAACAATTAGGGTTTATGCGAAAGCCTCTATATGCCTATTTGTTAGTAACGAAAGTTATTTTGATGGAAAGCATGATCTTTTATGCCTTTATATGTTACTTTGCATGGTTATCGTTGTGGCGTTGATACCCTGGCTTTGGAAGTTCTTTCATATATTGAGTTTATTTCTGTCGAATTTCTGAGTTCTGTGTTCGAATCTACAAATTTACAACTTTCTGTGTTTTAGTCGATACAGAGTAAAGTTTAGTCGATACAGAGGAGGGGCTTGTCGAGATCGAGTAGGTCCTTAGTCGATCTCGAGTTGGCTCTTGTCTACGTCGAGTTGAGTGTCTGTTTCTGTTTTCGATTATGCAATTTCTGTTTTTACTATTTCTTGTCGATCTCGAGTAGCCTCTTGTCGAGATCGAGTACTGTGTTGTCTGAGTTGAGTTTCTGTCGTCGTTTTTCAGTTTCTGTCTTTACTGTCCCTTGTCGATCTCGAGTTACTGCTTGTCGAGATCGAGTAAAGCTTCTGTCTTCACTTTTTTCTTTGCTTTCGTTTATTATTGCTGTCTTTCTTTCTTTGTTCCTTTGTTTCTGTTTTCTGTTGCTTTTCTGTGAGATTTACAGCTACCTAGGACCCGCTGACACGCTTCCTCGTGGATTCGATCCTGACTTTCTCTTACTGCATTGGAGGAGTCTTGTATTTATTTGCTGGGGCACGAATCTGGTTTGAATTATTTCACTTTATTTCATACTCGATTTCCTCCTCACAACAAATTGGCGCCGTTGCTGGGGAAGCTATCATTCGCGCCTTAGGTAGTCAGTTCTCACTTTTTCTTTGAGTTACTTTATAGGTGTATGCGCCGTTCTGGTCAACCACCTGAGTTTTACGGCTTAGACGAACCAGAGCGCCTTCTACACATCATAGCTAAACTACAAAGAGCCATGGCAGCTGCGGAGACACAGGAACAGCTGATCGAGAGGCTCACACGGGATCTAGCCGCCAGAGATACTGCTCTCGCCGCTGAGAGAGCAAGAAGGGAACAAGAAGCTGAACGTGCAAGGCAGCTGGCAGATGAGCTTGCCCTCTACCCAACCACTGCAGAGGATTATATGCACCCGACTCTCGTCGTGCCTGAATCGGCCATTCTAATCCCTGAAAACAACTATGAAATTCGCACTCAATTCCTTATCGAAATTAAAAATCATGCATTTCATGGTAGATTTAATGAATGCCCGTTGCGCCATATTACCTACTTTACTGACATGTGTCGTACTCTTTCTGAAGGTACCACCTTGGAGTACATCCTGATGAAAGCTTTTCGTTGGTCTCTGGCTGGGCCTGCACTGAAATGGTTGGAAGGGTTGAAACCACGATCTCTCACGACATGGGCTCAGGTGAAGCAGGAATTTCTGAATAAGTTCTTTCCTCGTGCAAAGACAGCACTCCTGCGCCAAAAGATCACATCTTTCAAACAACAGCTTGGGGAGACGCTAGCAAAGGCATGGGAACGCTATAAGGATCTACTGCGATCATGCCCTACACATGGACAGCAACCCTGCGTAGTTCAAGAGATCTTCTTCAACTCTCTGGACTTGGCTGCAAAGGACAGAATCAACACATATACTCACTATGAGTATCTGACAATGCCACCTCCTGACGCATGGGCTGCTCTAGACAAGCTGACCAACTATGATAACAAGTATGGGACTCCAGTCAACTATGAGGAGAACCCCTACGCCAGGCCAGCACCATCCATGCCCCTATATGAGCCCCCTAAGGAGATTGATCCAGATGTTAGGGAGCAGTACAACAAAGACCAGAATAAGAAGCTCCTCAAACAAGTAAAGTACCTTTCTGTCAACCAGCCTTGTATTGAATGCGGATTACAGAGGCACACCACTACTGAGTGCCCACACACAGAGCAAGTCAGGCTGGCAGAATACCATGAAGAGGCAGCTTACGCAGGGGGTCCCAATCGCTTCATGGGGGACCAAAGGTTTCAGCAACCACAATGGAACCAAGGTGCCCCTAGGAACCCCCCGCCCTACAAAGCTCCAGGACATCCAGAAAGGGATCAGAAAAAGGATGATCTACAGACTGTCTTGGAGGAAATAAGGAGGAATCATACAGAAACCAGGCAATCCTTCAACTCAGTCTACACTCAGATTCAGGGCGTCAACTCAAGGCTTGGGGAGATTGATATATGGAGGAAAACAGTTGATACACAGATTGGTCAGCTAGCAGCAGGAATCCCCAAAGAGACAGGGTCACTCCCAGGATCTTCAGAACCAAATCCCAAAGGAAAGACCGGACACATCGCTGTTGTAAAACTTAGAAGCGGCCATCAACTGCAAGAGCCAGAAGTTGGAAAGCAGCAGAACAAAGGAGACCACCAAGTCGACCAGCAGCTAGTCGACGTCGACCAGCAGCTAGTCGACGTCGACCAGAACTTGGTCGATCTCGAGGAGGGCCTGCTCGATCTCGAGGAGAAAATACAGAAACCATCGTCTGCACTACACAGCAACTCGACACCATCCAATCTGGTCAAGATCGACAAGGACGTGGTCGACATCGAGGAAGGGCAGGATGAGATCGAGAAAACTGCAGCACGTCCGACGTCTGTTCTGGCTCCGAATCAGAAAAAGAAGCTGCCTTTCCCCACAAAATCTCCAAAGGACCCGGCGGAAAAGAAATTTCAGCGCTTTATCAAGATGCTTCAAAAGCTCAACGTCACCATCCTCTTCACAGAAACTCTCAATGAAATGCCATCCTATGTCAAGTTCCTGAAGGAGATTCTGAGCAAAAAGCGATCAATCGCTGAAATTACAGAGGAGTGCAGCCATTTAGACATACTGGAGAAGAGGCCAGATCCAGGTAAGTTTGCTATAACCATTGGATTTGGTCCACATAAAATTAATGCCTTATGTGATCTTGGAGCTAGTGTGAGTATAATGCCTTTAACAATTTGGTCCAAGATTAAGATAGGAGCCCTAGAGCCTGTGGATGCTAGACTTTACATGGCCAACAACACAGTGGTCATTCCAACAGGCATGGTGGACAATGTGCCAGTACAAGTAGGTAAATTCTTTGTCCCTGCTGATTTCTTAGTTGTTGATATGCAAGAAGATCCTGCTTGTCCAATTATTCTAGGAAGACCCTTCTTGGCGACAGTGGATGCCAACATAAGCGTGAGGAAAGGAGTGCTCACTTTCAACATCATCGATGAGGTAATTGAGTATTCCTTTAATAAAACTGAAAGACATACATGCCCAATGGAAGAGGTAAAATCTATCTCAGCTGGCTACATCACCTGCGGGGAACCCAAGGTAAGAAATATGACCCTTGAGGAGCTGGAAAAGAGGGATATGGAGGCACAGGTGGAGGAGATCATGACAATCCTAAAGGAGGACACAGAAAATCCAATCGACACAAACTAAGGTACGTCGTTATGGACTAATTATTTTTCGGATGCCTTGACATGAACCAAGTATGGGGTCAAGGTCGACCAAGACTCCTCGACATCGAGGACCCTAGTCGATCTCGACCAAAACCAGGAACCTCCACTAGCACCAGCGTCGTCGAGCAGCCAGACAGAAGCTGGGTTCTACTCGAGATCGAGTACAGTACTCGACATCGACCACCCTAGCCCTGCCTCGACTTCACCTTCTTCGACACTGACTCCACCAGACGGCCAGGGCTACTCGATCTCGACTAGTGCCTACTCGAGATCGACCAGGCTTGTCGATGTCGACCAACCTTCACCAGCTTCTGCATCCTCGAGCAGCTCACCACCAGAACCAGAAAGCTCGTCGAGATCGAGTACCCCTACTCGAGATCGACCAAACACCGTGGTCCCCGATTCCGTCTCTGCGAAGGTAAGCCCAGGTATGGATCTTTCTTCTCCTATTTCCATTAAAGATTTATCTATACATGGGAGAGGTTTGCCTTGGTATGTACGCTTATGTAGGATATCCAATGATGAGCCCAAAGAGTATGAAGTTGGAGACAAGCTCTATGTCTCTAAATCAAAGGATCATTGGTTCCCTAATAAATTCAACAAAAAGCGGATGGGGCCTTTCGTGGTGAACAAGATCCATTCTGGTGGATTGCAGCTGATGGACAAGAATGGAGTCCTATTTGAAGCCCAAGCTACATGGGCCCTGCAAATGCCACCTTGAGCTAAATGGAGAAGTCGGCCTAGCGACTATAAAATCTAGAGCTTGTACGTAGACATTTAGTTTTGGACATTGTTTTGTTTGTTTTTGGTTTTTGAACACTTTTAGTTTTTCTATTATGGGTATATGTCTTCTGCACTTTTCAGGTCCATGGATAGAAGCAAGCCATATTCATACTCGGCCCAGGCGATTCCTTCATTCAAAATTGAGAGGCCCTGCACACCTGTCTAGTGAGTTTCTTTCTTTACCCTTGTTTTTATACAGTGAGGACACTGTAATGTTTAAGTATGGGGTGGGGGAAGGGCTTACTTTATGCATATTTGCCATATTTTGACATTATTTGTGCATATTTAGAATTTATTTCTTTGAATTGCTACATGGCTATTTTGGAATGCATTATTGATTTATGTGCTTAAATGCATGTTTTCCAAAAGTTGAGAAAAATAACACCCATTGAAAATTTTGAATAATGTCATGGAAGCTTAAATTGAACTCGATGATGCAAAATTGGATTCATTAGAGATATAGCATGAAATTGCCAAGTAAAGGGAAGTCACAATGAAGTGCATATTTTAGATGAAAACCATGAAAGGAGGTAAAATTTAAAGTTGCTTTTGACATGTTGCATGATAAGAGGATTGAGGACTTTAGATTTCCATATAATGCTCATATTGTTATATCCTAGCCTTACCTATGCTTATGCATTACACAAAAGCCATAATATGCCTTATTTCAATTATTGCTCCACATGATTTAAATATTTGCCATTCTTTACCGTATCCGGGGATTATGTGGAGAATGATGTTACATTATGGAGATTGTTATATGGTTGTTGTGTTGTTGTTATCATTATTGGAGTTTGGCGGGAAAATGTTTGAAATATATGGAAAATTTAATGAGTGAGAAAAAATCCAATCACCTCAGGAGATAAAGGTAGATTGACCCTGCTCTCTAAGATAATAGTTTGGAGAGATGGGACACATTGTGAGGAGTCCAAAGCACTAAGTATCCGGGGCCATTCATGACACCCATGTTTGCGACTCGCGAGAAGGCAGTGCTGAGGTCAGAGAGGTAAAAGCATTATGAAAGGTCATGAATCTTATGGAGAAGGAATGTGGAAATTCAGTTTGGAAATACTCCATTTCCCCGGATCATAAGCACCACATTGCCAGAAATTGCCCACCTTTTAGCCTTTTACCAATTCTACTCCTTATTTGAGCTTAAATTAAAGTCCTCTTGATTATCAATGCTTTGTCACATGAATTGTTTTTGCATAACCCTCCTTTTGTGACTAGATGTTGCTTTTGTATATTTGCACATGCATGGATCTGTGACAGTAGTACCTTTTCGAGGATGGTAATTGATTGCAGAGGACATATGAGAATGAATTTAAGATGTTGAGAGTTTGAATTCTTCCCCTGAATGACAATTAAAAGTATTGCTTGAGGACAAGCAAGCTTAAGTATGGGGTGTTTGTTGTGAGCCTAATTTGCCATGTTTTACACTTACTTTTATATCGATACCTGCATACATTGCATGCATTTGGGTTAGAATAATACAGAATCTGTGTATTTTACACTTATTTGCAATATATGGAGGTCTACACAAGTTTTGGTTATATTTCGCAAAAATCGGACGCACTTTGGAGCTTCAAGGAAACTCATGGAGAAGCTAAGAATGGTGCAGCTAGAAAAAAGGCCATTTTTCGGTATTCATCATTCGGAATCAACTTTGATGTCTTCATGAAAGTTGTAGCCCTCGAAAAGAGCTTTCCAACGCATGGTCATATGCGTCAATCCGACAAACGAGGACTCGGGAAAGTGCGTTTCAAGAACAGAGCAGAAAGCTGAGAGATCTCTACTCGAGATCAACTAGCCTCTACTCGATCTCGACAAAGGCTGTCCGAGCACACCTGGTCGAGCAGAGCTGATCGAGGACACCGAGTCAGAGACAACCCGATCCCGGAACCCTACTCGATCTCGAGGAGGCCTTGTCGAGATCGACCACACTTCGACGCCATGTCCAGAGTCGACGAGTTGTGCCAAGTCGAGAAGCCAAAAACGGAGAAGCCGAGCACCACCTCTACTCGATCTCGAGGAGGCTTGGGCGAGATCGACGAGCCAGGAGCCAAGATCCGAGCCATGTCGAGCAGACCCGCCCAGCCAGCCCCAGTCGACGACCACCGTACTCGATCTCGAGGAGCCCTACTCGAGATCGACGAGCCGCGTCCTAAAAACCGCGTACGCGCCTTGAGCTGTCCGTGTCGAGTTGGGAGTCCTTGGGGCCGAAGGAGATCGAGATGGCCGAGATCTATCCTACATCTATCAAGTTCTATCCATGAAAGTCAAGATCTATCAACATGAAGACATCTTACCTATTTTAGATTTATCTTTCCCTTTTAGATTTAATTCCTAAAATTGCTTTTATTTATCTTTTAAAGTTTTAGATATAACTTTAGATATAGATAGATATCTTCTATCCTTGAATAGCAAGGAATAGAAGGCTATAAATAAAGCCCTAGGGGCTGGTTTTTCATTCATTTAATTTTCAGTCAGAGACAAGTAATTCCACAGAGAAGTTTTAGGAAGTTCAAAGGTTTTAGGGTTTTGGCATTCTGCGAAAGTTTGATTGCCGGGATTGTAAAGGCTTTGAATATAGTTTAATGCAAGTTTCTTTTCATCAATCAATGTCTGTTATTGCGATAAGGCGTGAGTAGTCCACCCACTTCTGGGGTCGGGGTGAGCCCGACGGTGACCATGTGAGGTGATGCGGTAAAGGTCAGATCTTTTTATGCGATTCGTCTTCTATCCCTATGATCATGATTCTTTTGCGAGAGTTGAAGGTGATCCTTGTTTGTGTTATTGAAGCGAAAGTGATCTTAATACAACTTGGATTAATTATGTGAAAAGGGTTGGTAACAATTAGGGTTTATGCGAAAGCCTCTATATGCCTATTTGTTAGTAACGAAAGTTATTTTGATGGAAAGCATGATCTTTTATGCCTTTATGTGTTACTTTGCATGGTTATCGTTGTGGCGTTGATACCCTGGCTTTGGAAGTTCTTTCATATATTGAGTTTATTTCTGTCGAATTTCTGAGTTCAGTGTTCGAATCTGCAAATTTACAACTTTCTGTGTTTTAGTCGATACAGAGTAAAGTTTAGTCGATACAGAGGAGGGGCTTGTCGAGATCGAGTAGGTCCTTAGTCGATCTCGAGTTGGCTCTTGTCTACGTCGAGTTGAGTGTCTGTTTCTGTTCTCGATTCTGCAATTTCTGTTTTTATTATTTCTTGTCGATCTCGAGTAGCCTCTTGTCGAGATCGAGTACTGTGTTGTCTGAGTCGAGTTTCTGTCGTCGTTTTTCAGTTTCTGCATTTACTGTCCCTTGTCGATCTCGAGTTACTGCTTGTCGAGATCGAGTAAAGCTTCTGTCTTTACTTTTTTCTTTGCTTTCGTTTATTATTTCTGTCTTTCTTTCTTTGTTCCTTTGTTTCTGTTTTCTGTTGTTTTTATGTGAGATTTACAGCTACCTAGGACCCGCTGACACGCTTCCTCGTGGATTCGATCCTGACTTTCTCTTACTGCATTGGAGGAGTCTTGTATTTATTTGCTGGGGCATGAATCTGGTTTGAATTATTTCACTTTATTTCATACTCGATTTCCTCCTCACAACAGGGGGAGGGATTGCATTGCATATAGATAGAGTTTTCATATCATGTTTATTTATGTTATCATGTTTATTTTTGTCCTCATATTTATTTTTATACTTATATTGCACTTGAAAAAAAAAAGGCCAAAAAAAAAATATCTTGCATATAGATAGATTTCAAACACCCACCTTAGTTGGCGAAACTCTACATTCTTATGGCATGAATATGTAAATCCTACGATAAATTTGAATTGCTTAGCCTAATCGCCTTGAAATGTTTTTTTATGAAGCGTGATTTTGTGATGTAATTGGGCATGTATGATTGAGCTAAAGTATAAATAAAATCCTATGAACATGACCCTTGTGAGAATGTTTGAGCCTTATTATAATCATTTGTAATTCTTTTTCTCAATTATGTGAATTACTCTCCTTGTGCTGCAACCTCTTGGCATTGACTGCAATATCTATTTTTCGAGACCGACTCACATGTTTGTTGCTTGCAGAGTTTCTGTTTATAGTTGGAGTCTTTTGTTTGAATTTGTGCAAATATAGTGAAATAAGGTGGAAATGGTTGATGAACTTAGTAACCGGGTCTACGCATGACACCCATGGGTATGATTCGCGTAAAACAGTGTTGAAAACTATCCCCTAGGAAAGAAAGCTTGATCATTGAGTAACCAGGTTCATTCATGACACCCATGTTTGCAACTTGCGTCAAAAGGTGTTCAAATGGACTTCATTTTGGTAGGTTGAGGTGTTGATAGACCGGGGCCGTCATGACACTCATGTTTACGCCTCGTGTAAGGAAAGCACCAAGACAAGAAAATAAAAAGAAAAAAAAAGGAAAAAAAAATCAAAAATGAAAAGAAAAAAAAATGAATTACTAGAGTCAATTTTGTTTATTTTCTTTATTGTGTCCCGCAAGTAATGGCATTTCGGTGGAGATTTGGGGATATTTTGGTCAATGTCTATGAGCTTAGTGCATTTTTGATTGAGTTGAAAGTTGTACCGGAAAGCCTAAACACATGAGAGCATAGGCGAAATACATATTCCTGGTGAGGTTGGGTGATTTCTACTTCTATGCTTTGATTGATAAATACAAGCTAGGATGTTTATTCACTTGGTCTTGTGTTCATTTAAAATTGATGTTGCTTATGATTTGGGCTAATGCATGAAGGAGGAAAGCGTAGGTATACGTTGCTTTGATAGTGTTCGCTCGAGAACTAGCGAAGCATAAGTGTGGAGGAGTTTGATAGCATGCATTTAGAGGGTCATAATAGGTTGCATTTAGCTTAGTTATGATGCATATCATGCATGGTTTAAGTATAATTTACATATTTGTTCTATGTGTGGTTGGAGTGAGAATCTACATGTTTTTATTGATTAGTTTTTATAACTGTGGATCCGAGGAGGAGACATGGGTTGATAACGCATTAGATGAGAATGTCTAGTTGATCGAAGAAGCTTACATAAAGATCTATAGAGGTCATGGGAAGAAGAAGCGAATCTAAACGAAGAACAAGTCTGCAGAAGTTGTCGCCAGATATGCTGAACTTGTTTTGCACTTTTTGGAGGCCTCGGTTGTTCGATTGACTATTATGACCATGCTTTGGAAAGCTCTTTCAGAGAGCTACAACTTTCCCGTTGACAACAAGAGCAAATTCGATACTGATTTTCCGTGAAAGAACAATGCAGCGGCCGCAACATATATGCCGCGGCCGCAGCAGATCAATCATGCCGCGGGATGGAGAAGCAGCTGATGCCTCGGCCGCAGCATATGCAGCGGCATCAGCATAGGTCGTCAGCACGATGCCGTTTCGTTTATTTGAACCCTAGTTTTGGGTTGGATGTTTTATGGCCGACTAGACTCTTTTAAAAGGCCGATTATTGTTTTATTTACACTACTTCTATACTATTCTTACGTTCATCGGACAATTTAGATATTAGAGTGATGTCTTTCATGAGGAACTAAACTCATCTGTTCTGCCTACAATTTGAAGCTTTATTTGGATTGATTGTGAGTTTCTAATTCTCGTTATATTTGAATGCTTCAACTTCTTTGTGCTTGATTGTTTATTGAATTGTTCTATCTTGCCTGATCAACTTGATAGATCAATTTAATCGCTAATGTTTTGTAGATTCCTGGTTGTGAACCTTAACCTAAGTGGCAAACTTGTTCCTTTATGACTGGTTGAACTAATTGAATGAGTAGGAAGTTGAATGTGTTGTTAAATCCCTCTTTAGGGACTGCAAATACCTTGGCTAATCTCTGAACTTAAAGTTATCAATTGGGTTAAATCCTTCTTTAGGGACAGTTCGATTGATAAGGGTTGCTAGGACTGGTGGGACTAGTAACTATATTAGGTCGGGACAAGGGCATTCATATGAAACCTTCATAGGACGAGAAGAAGTTACAATGATCGCTTCAACCAAATAAAGTGGAAAATTGTAGGTAGAATTGTTTCTCATAATTGTCTAAACCAAAATCATTTACTCTTGCTTTCTTTAATCCGCTTTGATAAAAGGCGGAACTTTCACACTAAAAAAAACCCCAATTTGGTTTATTTCATTGACATCTAAATCATACTTGAATCATAAATTTCTCTGTGGATGGATCTCTTACTTATTGCTATACTAGTTATAGGTTTGAGTTTTCTTTGACGGATCAACGACAGGTTTTCCCTTCGTCAGATATCGATATCGCTTGATATCTAGATATCAGATTTGAGTTTACTTAATATAGTGATTTTATGGGAGGTATCACTTGATATCAAGATATATATATATATATATATATATATATATATATATTTATATATATATCGATATCGGTATCTTGATATCGGTACCGATCTCTTGATACCGACATCAAGATATCAACCGATATCGATATCTCACTCTCAATATCAATATCTAGATGTCGATACGATGACCTTAATATTCGTTACTCATATATTACTTCTCTTCATTGAATTTCATGCTCCCTACAATAAAACCATCTAAAATCTTCCCAAATAATTAGTGTATTGTTATAAAGTCACTTGTGTGGATGTTCCACCTTCCTTAACCCCCGTCTTATTTATGTACCATTTTCTCTACTTTGCCTATATAAGGGCTTGTAATCCCCAATTGAGCGAACACACATGAATAAGAAGTCTTCTTCTACTCTCTCTGCTCTATGTTGTTCTTACAAGAAAGACTATTCTCGTTTGATATCTCTCGTATTATAACACGTTATCAGCACGATCGACTCGATGCGATTGACGTCCATCATTGTCTCATCATCTTTTTTTTTTGTATTGAATCGATCAGGTTTAAAAGAGTTGATGTTTCTCAAGATATTCGTCCTGTGTGGCTGTGTACGCAGTACATCAGTCTGTGTTATTACATGTGAATACGTTTCAACCATTCATGATTCACTTGTTCGATCGGTCTACACATCTCAAATATTGCAATTTTCTCTTTTACTTCTTTGAAGACTAACCGATCTTGGTAGCCATGGTGTAGCTAGGCAACGTCCCCTGTGCTTCCCAATCCCCATTAATCCTCCTCCCGATGCCGACGAGTCGACAGCCTCTATGCGGCCCTCATGAGTCATGATATGCTTCTTCCTAGTACCTATATTGATGTTCTTTTCTTATAGTATCATTATATGTCACCGGCCTATGTCGCTTTAAATATTATATGATGTGCGCAGACATCACAGGGAACTCGGCAATGTGATCGACATCGAAGCCCTTTTTCTTGAACTCAAGAGACACGCCCGCAAAGTGATGGAGGAAGAGTAGTCATTGAGCTGGCCTGGTGCACGCGTTGCTCGGAATCAAAACTAACAGTTCCGCCACCGATCTATAATGCCCCAACGGAGAAGAAAGGTTTAATTTTGTTTCAAATTTTCATTACTTACAAAACTAATTCGGAACTCTTAAAATTAAATCTCAGATCGACCGTTATCTTCCATGTAATTACACAAGGAGACTCCAGGAGCCGGAGGTATGTACATAAATAATTTCGATGATTAATTAAGAAGCCTTTTGCTTGGTTAATTAATTGTTAATTGGAAATTGATTAAGTACTTAGTACATGCGTGCTTGAATAAGGTGATTTTTTTTGGGAACAAATTTGAAGTTATAAGGGCACTTGATTCAATTCCATGTAAAATTGATCTTAATTTCGCATGCAAGACATTTGTTATTTTATGTGTGGACAAATCATCTCCCGCATTAAATCGAAGGACACGTCTCTTGATGTCTATAGAAATAGACGAGCGTACATCCTTGTAGTGATGAAGTGATAACTTCCATCCCCGAAGCGATAACGGACCCAAGTGATGAACAAACCAATATCATCCTCGTAGAGATGAACCGACTAATCTCATCCCCGAAGCGATGAACGAAATAATATTGATTGATTTTGCATGCCCATTATTTACATGCATATTTTGTGTTACTATGTTCTTATTGTGATGACCATTCAAGTTGTTTGATAAGGTGTATGTATGTACATCTACTTTTTTCCCACATTTTTAAAAGTATACTTCGTCCGATTGAAGGTTGTACTAATTACTCCCGGAAGTGAATAAATTAACATTATATCATCTCCGAAACTGTGAATATTATTCCTCAAATAGAAGAACTAATATTATATTAGCATACCTAAAGTGATAAACTTTATCCCCCGAAGTGGATAAGTAAAAGTGATAATTCAATCTCATTCCCAAAGAGGATTTGTACGTGAATAAGTAAATATTAATTGTCCTTGAAGAAGACAAATCAATATTATCTCCCAAAATAGACAAACAGACTCATCTCCCAAAGTAGATGAGCGGAGACATCTCTCGAAGTAGATGAACGATAAACTGCATCATCATAAGGATCAACCGGTAAATGTCATCTTTGTAGTGATGATTTGCATAGCCAGAGAAACAAATCAACTCTAATCCTTAATGTTTCTCCATTAGTTTCTCGCACTAAACGATAAAATTGCGTATAAAGATACCACCTCCTGACGTAGGTGATAGAAAGGTCTCGAAGATCTTTGTTAAATTTTCTTGTCACTCGAAGTTGACATTAATTTTATTTATTTATTTAAGATTACTGTTGTTGATATACACGTTTCTTAATATGCTTTACTATTTAGTATTATCTTTTACATAGTTTTGTTATTATTATTATCACCTTAATCCACTATATTGTGAGTTTTTTACACCTATTTTGTGGGCTTGAAGTTCCAAAACTCAATGGTTAAACAATCCAGTAGATTGTGACACTTATCTCGCCAAGAGCTCAAAGTCTCGATACCATTTGTAAACAATCCAGCAGATTGTGAGTTTTCATCAAAGTCTACATAAGATCTTGAAGACTCTAAATTTCATATTCTTATAAACTCTAACAGAGTATATAAAATCTTATTTTAAACATTTGTACTCTTGAAGAAGTACATGGAATATGGGTTATGACATATTCACAACTATTTTTTTATTTTGTCGGTACAGCCAATATAAATAACCACAAACATGATCCAGTTTACAAGGCCACTTCCTGACAATCCTCTAAGCATTGCCTGAAGCAGGCCCCTCTTGTAGGGGGTGTAAAAGAGGTAATGGTTAAGCGCGCAACCAAAGTTATTGTTGTGGCTTATAACTAGGTCATCTTTGTACGGTTAATTTCTAATGTCCTGAAGAACATTAAAGAATAAAGATAAATACAGTTGGTCGTTAGTTTCATACCTGTAGTATGACACTAATGAAAGTTCTGAAAATACCCAGTTAACGACATCAGATTAAATAAATAATTAGAATGTTTTACCATTGAAACTTGATGTCACTAACCAGAAGTTAGTTGATGATAAAATCTTATTCTTTGTGGCATTTGCACTAGTAAAAAAACAGGATTTAGCCACGGAAAATAGCAACGATTTTGGCTACGAATGTCCGTGGCTAACCGGGTTAGCCACGGACTCCGCAACGGTCGGGCCATCCGTGGCCATATGCCTCGTGACTAAATTCGGGCCGACTTATCGACTGGAAAATAGCGACGAACTCCTGTAGCCGTGGCTAATGTCGTGGCTGGGTATGACTTATGGTTGCCGTGGCTGTGGCGACGACCACGGCGTCGGAAATTGTCGTTGCCAATGTCGTGGCTAATTTGGTCGTGGCTATTTCCGTTGCTGAATTCGTGGCGGTTAACTGGTCATGTGTGTTGCTTGTTCCGTGGCTGATTCGTTGCTATGTTCGTGGCTAAATTTGAGGCTAAAGTCCTTGCTGATGTTGTTTCTTGTTTTGTGGTGGCCATCGTTGCTAGGGTTGTGGCTAAATTCGTGGCTTACGTTTATGCTATTATTTGGATGCGCTATTTATATGATTGAGAATATATATATAATGTTATATCTAATGCTCCCAAATAGATTAGTAAACATCATGCACATAAAGTTCGTGCTATATACATACACAACGCTGTCACCAATGTTCAACAATCAACCATACATCCGCAAGTTCGACAATCCAAAATACATCCACAAGTTTTAACCAAAATACGACAAGTACGTCCAACAAACCATTTGAAAACCAGAAAAACACCAACTTACTTTGCTGGGCGTTTGCCCTTGCCCTTGTAGAGCTGCATCATGGTGCTGAGAAGCTTCTCCTGCCACTCTTCATTTGCCTTCTTAGTCTCACCCATCAGTTGCTCCCCAATGGCTGCCATGTCCTGCCTTACGCTTGTGCTTACCTGTTCCTGCACTCTATCGCCAATTGAGGAGATTTCTTCCCTAAGGTTTGTGGCCACCTGGGTCTGCACATGATCCCCCAACTCCACCATTTCCTTCCTCATGTCTTCCTTGAAGGTGGAGAGCTCCGTTAGCACGTAATCCTTCATTTTGCCAGAACGAGCAGATGCAGATACCTGGGCACCAGTTTGCAGACACGGCGCTGATTTCAAAATTCGTTGAGACTCCGATCCCATGCCCAGAACCCGGCCTCACTTTGCACCACCTGTTGCCTTGAGCCACACAGCTTCTGTGTCAACAGAATGGGATCCATTCTCAGACACGTCATCATCATCAACGATTTCCTCTTCAAGCAGCTGATCATACTTGTCCTAGAAATTCAAAGAAAAAGAATGAAACATGAAGGCTAAGGAGGAACAGATGGAAAAAAACAGAGTATAAAGTATGTCAGACCATAGCAGAATCAAACCATATCATGGTTGACAAATGCCAGATAACAATCCAAAGTAGAAACACCAAGGTAGAAAAAAACCAGATAACAAACCATACATTCAAAGCTTGATAAATGCCAGATAAGAAACAATACTCAAAGCTTGATAAATGCTAGATAACAAACCATATTGAAAGCAAGTAAGCCGGATATATTTTCTCAATAACAGAATCAGATAATCTCAGATATAACAAACCATACCAGATAACAACCCACATAACAAACCATTCTCAGATAAACTTGTCCTAGAAATTCAAAGCTTGATAAATGCCAGATAACAAACCATATCATGGTTGAAAAATGCAAGATAACAATCCAGAGTAGAAAAACCAAGGTAGAAAAAAAACAGATAACAAACCATACATTCAAAGCTTGATAAATGCCAGATAACAAAAAATAACAAAGCTTGATAAATGCCAGATAACAAACCAAATTGAAAGCAAGTAAGACGGATATATTTTCTCAATAACAGAATCAGATATTCTCAGATAAGATATAACAAACCATACAGATAACAAACCACATAACAAACCATTCTCAAATAAACTTGTCCTACAAATTCAAAGCTTGATAAATGCCAGATAACAAACCATATAACAAACCATGCCATGGTTGACAATAATTAAACAAAAACCATATAACAAACCATACTTCAAGTTCAACTATTGTAAGCAAGTAAGCAAGACCATAGCAGAAAAATGTAATTAAAGAAACACTTGAGTTTGTAAGTAATTACCACAGTATCTTGGCACTGAGCACCCGCCCAAGAACCATCCTTTTTTCTATGACATCTTTCAAAGGTTTGTTTTGGTGTTGGATCCACTCCAAGCTCCTCCCTCTACAAGAATTGAAGTTATTCGTTAACTATACATATCACAGATATAAAATAAATAAATAAAGCAAGTTTAAATAATGTAAGGAATGAGAATATAGTAAATCGAAAAACAACATGGAAATTACCAGTCGCTTCTTAATTACAGTTGTGGACACCGATCCACCACTGAAAATTGGGGCGCCTTTCTCTGTTGCAACAGCTCGGTTTTGCTTGTTCACTTCAGATTGGTGGTTGAACTTGTCCTCCTTTTTCCATATCTCCCACATCTTGGCCCATATAACTTGCTTCACCCATGTAGGCTTCTTCTTTGTTTTCCCGAGCGAGCCTTCCCAAATACATTCCTCAGGTGGTCTCCTCCCTTTGTGTTGAAAGCTTTGCGAATGACAGACTCTGGGAATTGTTGTTCGTCCCATGTACATCGACTCTGATTGATTCGAGAATAAACAAACTGTTGTTATATATTCAAGTCATATGTGTGTGCAATACATGTAAGCATTTGATTGAATTGTGTCATACCTTGAACATCTCCCACCATAACTCCATTGTTGGTTCAGGAACATCGCTCCACCATATATATGGGCCATCGAAATGAGAATGAATCACCTGTGTGAGGACTCCAAATGCAGGATTGCTTGAATTAAATCTTCATCATGCAATACCCAAAAAAAAAAGGTATTAGTTATGGTGACTTGCTCAACACAGAGAATGAAGAGATGAATGATGCAAATGTTGCTGTCAATTTCTTTCAATTCAAATAAATGAAAATTCAACTTTGCTTTCACATTCATAATCAACTCATCAAATTACAGTCACCAATTCAAATAAATGAAAATTCAGAAAATGTAAACCTAAAATTACATTAATAAGTCAATTTCTCTCACATTTAATTTATCTATTCAACATCAGCTTTGCTTTCACATTCAATTGATTTCCTCTCAGTTTAATAAGTCCAAAACTTTCACAGTCAATTGTTTTCAGTTCAATGTGTGTATATTTATATGCATCATATATACAATGACAACAATTAAGAAACCTCAAATTACACTAGTCATTTCAGAGAAGCAAAATTCAGAGAAATAAAATTGAAAGGGAAAGGCTAGCCACGACTTACGTTCCATTCACCAGTTGAATGTGCACCTTTTTGTTCCACCTACTAGCCTCGTCACTCGCTGTGGCATCCTCATCGTCTTGGTTTTGCGACTCTGCATGCTCCTCCTCAGTGTGTAAAGATGATTCCCCCTCATTGTTGTTAACAGGGGCTGGAGATTGGGATGACGCCATGGTCCCGTCCGAGAGCCCGGGTTGAGAGGATGGAGAGGCCACAGTGGGAGGAGATGTAACCAGCGGAGAGGGCGCAATGGGTGAAGAGTTCAGAGTTTGGGAGGCCACAGATGGGCGAACTCTCCGGGGTGACGATCTGGTTTGAGGGGTGGGAGTGGGTAGCTGGGTAACCGGTGAAGAGGAGGGAGTGGGAGTGGGTAGCTGAGTTACCCGTGAAGAGGAGGGAGTGGGTAGCTTTCTCCGGGGTGATGGTCTGGTTGGAGGTTTAGGGACCGGTGGTTGAGAGAGGCGAGTGGTAGGTGGTCTTCGGGGTGGAGATGGCGCAGTGGGGGGAGGAAAGTTAACCGGTGGAGATGGCGCAGTGGGAGGTGGAGATGGCGCAGTGGGGATTGGAGATTGGGTGGTCACCGGTGGAGATTGGGCGGCGGAGGGAGTGGGTGCCGGTTTAGCCTTACCCCTTCCCGTACCGGTTTAGCCTTACCCCTTCCCGTGATCGCAGTGGGAGGTGGGCGGCGGCTCCGTGGCGGCTAGACCTCCTCACAACACCTCATCTCATGGCTTCGGTGTGGTTAGAGTTTTCGAAAGGAAGGAAAAGGGTGGCACAGAGATTGAAAGGAAAGAGAGAGTGACATGAAAAGGGTGGATTCGGTGTGGTTAGGGTTTCTAACTTGACGCTTCAAATTTCCCACTCAAAATTTGAGATTAAATTTTTTAGTCTTTAAATTTCCCACTAAAAATTTGGGTTCCCTCGGAATTTTTGCTTGAAAACTCCAGAAACCCTAACCACTAAAAGCAGATGGGCCTATTTTTATTAAAAAGCCCAACTTCTTAAAAAAGCCCAATTCGGAAAGGCCCATTTTTCAATCTCCTCCCTCTAGCTGGAATAGAAACCCTAACCAAATTGCGTTGAACATTACCGTCTCCTCCCACTCTAGTTGGAATCCGATCGGAATTGCAGGACCGATTTAGTGAATTGGCTTCAAACTCGCGCAATCCGATCGGAAATATCATCGTTTCCTCCCACTCTAGTGGTAAGCATCGTCGTCTCCCTTGCTCCTTGCTGTTTCTCTTATTTTTTGAATTGGCGATGAAGCGAATTCGTGTTCCTTCTATTTCAATTCGGTATTGGCATCCATTCCTTGTGTTTTGTTCCTTGTGTTTGGTTCCTTGTGTTTTGTTTTGGGTATTGACATCAGTTCCGATCGGAATTTGTGTTCTTTGTGTTTGAATTGGGTATTGCCGATCCTCCATAAATATTTTGACCTGTGACATTAATCTTCTGTAACAAAATCATTTATTAGTTATGTTTTGTTTTGGGTATTGACATGATTTGTGTTTTGTTTTGGGTATTGCCGATCGGAATTTGTGTTTTGTTTTGGGTATTGGCATGATTCTGCCACACAACAGGATTCAACAGATGACATTCATACTTCTTTGTTTTTTCCTTGCAATCGCAATTGGCATGAGTTATCACGTTTATGAGTTATGTTTCTTTTCTGAATCTTATAAGTGTCCAATGCCTTCTAATTGATCAGCATGAAGAGCCAGCATGGATGTTGTTGTAGTTATAGGTATGTTATTACTGCCTTCCTGTCCTAAGCTTCTAATTGATCAGCATGGATGTTGTTGTAGTTACTGCTATCCATCTGGTTTAAGGCCGACCTGTTAGCTCAATGGAAGAGCGTTGTGCATTGCACAAAGAAGGGGGTTCGTTTCCCTCATAGGTCAATTGTACATATCCAACAAAAAAATCCCAAGTAATCACATTAGTTTGGATATTGCATAAAGCAAAATATCCCAAAACATTAGTCCTCTTCTTCTCACAGAATTACATTAGTTTTGAAGCAAAATATCCATCTGAATTTTCGTTCCTATGATCTGAGATCGTTCCTATGCTCTGAAACCCTACAAGTATAGATAGGCACAAAGAAAAATTACATTAGTTTGGAAGCATAAAAAAATCTCCAAACAGAAATTTTGGACACTTTTGCTGAAAACAGAATCTCACACACCTTGTAGGTCACTGAGGTGATCAGTCAGAGGCTTCTTCGCAGCTTGTTGTCGCCTCCAACTCGTCCTCTTCTTCTGCAGCAAGATTGTCGTCATCGACTTCATCAAACACACCCTCTTCTTCTGCAGCAACCTCATCGGCGACTTCAGCAAACGCACCTGAAGGATCTCGCAAGGTTGTCGGTGCATCACCTACAACTGCTATGTCGATGGAGAATTCAGGGGTGACGATTTCATCGGACTGATAAGCATCTGTTTCAGCTGGGCCCGTGGATCCCCAGCTTTGGTCTATCCTGTTCCGAGCCTATTTCTTGCACACATGCCACCAATCCATCCGGTCACGGGTGGCTCCTGGATATTGAACGTAATAAACATGCGTAGCTTGTTGTGCGAGAACAAAAGGCTCATACCTTCTATATAGTTTTTTCGGATTGATTTCAACAAACTGGTATACGGGATGAATTTGAGTTCCTCTTGTCGTTGGATCAAACCATCGACACTTGAACAGGGTCACTTTCAGTGGGTAAGCTAGGGCACTTGGGTAGTCAAGCTCGATAATTTCTTCGAGGAGACCACAAAAATCTGATTCGTTCGTCGCATAGTTGGACCCACGAACACAAACCCCGCTATTCATAGTTGATTTCCCTACACCATGATCGAGAGTGTTGAACTTATAGCCATTGACAAAGTATCTTGGCCAACTTCTTGTTTTCACATTAGGTCCCCATGCCAAACTCCATAAAAGATCAGTTGGTCCCAAGCCACGTCCTTTATCTAAGGCCTATCAAACAATCACGTTCCGAAGTAACTACATATGTAATATAATATACAATGACGTATGGGATCGAATTTTGTATAATTACGAACACTTACATAATTCTTAAACCAATTCGCGAATTCGTTTTCAATGAGGTCATCTCCCACGTTATCCCCCATGTCACTCTCAAATATCCTACACATAATAAAGTAAGTAATGGTAAGTAAATTCAGTCATATATATATAAATAAATTGATGAGAAGTGTGTTCGGTTTGTTTACTTACTCAATGTACGGTTGTACTTCCGGACAGTTGAGCAACACATATGTGTGGGCGGCCTTCCACTCTTCCTCTTCAGTCAACCACCTTATTGTCTCCTTCCCCCTACCCTCGCCGGTGTGATTGAAAATAGATAAGGCACAACCTTCACCCTCGAAGACATCATTTCTGGCGGGTCTCCTCAATTTGGAAGGAACATGCGAAGGGAAGTAGTGCACCGAGAAATTAGCTATTTCTTCCCGTAAGTACGCCATCACGATCGACCCTTCTACATTGCTCTTTTGGACGATCTTCTTTTTTAGCTTAAATAGATTTCTCTCGAATGGATACATCCATCGATAATGGACCGGACCACCCACTCGGGCCTCATGTGGGAGATGGACTATGAGATGCTCCATGGAGTCAAAAAAGGATGGAGGGAAGATACGCTCCAACTTGCAAACCAATAGCGGAATCATCCGGATCAGCTGGTCCATGACAGAAACTGACAATGATGACGAACAAATTGTTTGGAAGAAGATAATCAACTCAGTTAACGGGCCCCATACGCTTGGATGCAACAACTCTTTAAAGGTGATCAGCAAGAGTCTCTCCATAAACACGTGACAGTCGTGGCTCTTCATTCCACTGAGACCGCAATCGTCACTCTGAACACATCTTCCTAGGTTGGAAGCATAGCCATCGGGGAATTTGACAGTCCTCAACCACTCTCCCACCTTCTTCTTCGCCTCTCTTGTCAAGGTATATATTGCTTTAGGTTTCACACCCTTGTAATCATCTGCTACCTCCAGCTCAGGTCGATGGCAATATAGGCGAATGTCCTTCCGGGCATTCAAGTTATCCTTTGTCTTCCCAGGGATATCCATCACAGTGTTGAACACATTGTCGAAGACATTTTTCTCAATGTGCATAACATCGAGATTGTGTCGGATTAGAAGGTCCTTCCAATATGGGAGTCTCCAGAAAATGCTTTGTTTTGTCCACTTATGAGAAATCCCATACTCATCAGACTCGTAGGAAGGATCCTCCATGACCGTTGGGAAAGCACGAACCCGCTCCCATATCTGCTCCCCCGATAGCAATGGAGGTGGCAATCCTGTTTCCACGTGCCCTCTGTAGAAGTCCTTCTTGTTCTTACGGAAGGGGTGATCAATCTCTAAAAACTTCCGATGGCAATCGAACCAGCAAGCCTTCCGACCCTTTTCGAGCCGAAATGCATCACATCCTGATTCCATGCAAATCGGACAAGCCAACTGACCTGCAGTGCTTCATCCAGATAACATAGCATATGCAGGGAAATCACTGATAGTCCAGAGTAGTGCTGCATGCATAATAAAGTTTTCTCTCCTCGAGGCATCATAGGTAGCAACTCCAACGTCCCACAACTGCAACAACTCATCAACAAGAGGTTGGAGGCAAATATCAATTAACTTCTTTGGGTTTCGAGGACCTGGCACTATCAACGACATAAACATGTACTCGGACCTCATTCACAAATGAGGTGGAAGATTGTAAGGAGTGACAATCACAGGCCAACAAGAATAATTCTGACCAGATTTGTTAAATGTAGCAAATCCATCTGTGCATAAACCCAACCGAATATTACGAGGCTCGGAAGCAAAATCAGGATGCTTCATGTCTAGCATCCTCCATGCATCTCCATCTGAAGGATGACACATCATCCCCTCCTCTGATACGTGCTCCGCATGCCAAGTCATATGGCTGACGGTCACCTCCGAAGCATGTAATCTCTGTAGCCTCGGAATAAGAGGCAAGTAGAATAAAATCTTCTGTGCCCTACGTCTGCCTGCACCCACAACATATCTTGCTTCACCACAGAACATACATGATTCTTCATTGGCATCATTCTTCCAATACAACATACAACCATTGGGACACATGGCTATTCTTTCCACCGGTAACCCCAAATTTCGAACTACCTTCTCAGTTTCATAGTAGCTGGTCGGAATCTTGTGCTCAGAAGGTAACACTTCATCATACAATTGCACGAAACCATCAAAGAGGCTTTGGGGAACATTATAATCGCACTTCAAGCTCATAAGTCGGCTCACAAAGGACAACTGTGTATGTGTAGTACACCCTGGAAACACAGGTTCATCAGCGGCTCTTAGCACGTCTGCAAACTGCGTGGACAACAGATTAGCCTCCTCAGTCGCTACTGGATCTTCCCTCATTTCATCGACCTCATTCACTTCAGCTGGTTGGAATTCATCATGATTACCATCGACATTCACACTAAACCATGAAGGAGGAACAAAGTTCGGCCCTGCAATGTCAAACACCATTCTTTGCTCTCCAGTTAACTGATCATACATAGCCCACTGGTTGCCCCCTACCATCTGATCATGATTTGGATGTCCAATAGGTTCACCGTGTGCCGTCCAACCATAATAATCAAACATAAACCCACGATGGTATAAATGATCCTTCACATCATCTGCTTTCTCAAAATAACAATTCTCACATCTCCGACATGGGCATTTTATCTTACCTTCATCGACATAATAAGTTTGAGCACAAGCAAAATTTATAAACTCATCCACCCCTGCATAGTATTCAGGCTTTAATCCTCTACAATCCTCCAAGTACATATCATACATCCAGGAACGATCGCCCATATTCGATCAATCGATCTGTATGGATACTATAATCATAATAAATTAATAATAAACTACATATTGAATTAAACATATATTGAATAAATATATATTGTAATAATTGAACATATATATATACATGTATCAATTACAACCAATTTTTTTATTACATATCACATTTACAAATATATTCTTCAAATTATATACTATTTCAAAAAAACCTTTTCACATTTGTATATATAATACCCATTTCAATGGATTTCTTCAATAACAAAATAATACCCATTAATTTATACACCATTTCCATATACCCATTATATAATTTATTTACCATTTCATAAAACCCTTTTCATTTGTATATATATTATATATATATGTAATACGAAGTATATATTATATATATAGTATGTAACTAAAGTTAAAAAAAAAATTACATACCTCATACATGAACAGAGAGCTGAGGCCGGACTGATCCACCACTGCCAAGCCTTCCAAATTGCAAGTGGATTATGGAGCTAGAAGACAATATGCAAAGTGGGCCGGCCCCATTAAATACTCTCAACTATAAATATGCAGGGAATGGACGCGTGTCGCCCCATCGGTGGGTACAGTACAAGCGCATTGAATTTTGACAACATCCGTATTAGCCACGGATTTAGCCACGGATGCAGTCGTCGCTAACGAAGCCCATTAATACCCTTTCATTCTATGGGCTTATTGGGCTTTGAATTCTAATAGGCTAATGGGCTTTCACATCCGGTTTCACTAACACCCTATTGAATGGACATATTCAATCTAAAAAAAATTGAGAGATACTAAGTCATCCGGCCTATTTAAAACCAAGCCCATATTACATGGCCAAATGCTTAACGATTGCTGGACCGAATAGCCACGAATTCAGCTATGGATATAATATCGTGGCCGGACCAGCTTCGAATACAGCCACGAATCTAACGGTCGTGGCTATATTCGTGGCCGGACCAGCCACGAAACCAGCCACGGACATATATTCGTTGCTATTAGCGACGAATTTGAAGAGGTGTCATACCAAGACGCCACCCAGCCACGAAAATAGCAACGGCTATTAATAGTCGTCGCCAATGTCATTGCTATTGGCCACGAATATAGCCACGCCCAGTATTCGTGGCTAAGTATCCGTTGCTAAATCCTGTTTTTTTAGTAGTGTTGGTCGCTCAAGTAAAACGATGATTTGCAAGAACATTGAATTTTACATGAATTCCCACCAAAAAGACTAGAAGATCCTAGGACCGGAAGATCCTCAATAAAGTTGACCATACATGTACGGCTTGTTCTCTTGGCAGAAATAATAACAAGACAGTCTATAATAAAGAGTAAATGCAAACTCCCTTATGTCTCTTGATTGAGTTCAATGAGACAACTACGAACGTAAAACATCGGCATATGGACCAATGTTATTCCAATATAGATGCCTTAACACATTGGTCATATGAAGAGGTAGAGAATGTTTATGGAGCATATAGTAGCTCACAACGACCTAGAAGAGTCGTTAGTCAAATGGCCCCATGCAAATTTGCATTTTGAATTTGACACGATAATTTCTCCCAAATTATCTCTAGAAGAGAGTATATGTTCCGATGCCTCCTCCAAAATTAACTAAAAAGACCACAAAGAAGTTGAATGGTACATGGAGTTTGAGTCCCTAATTATATCCAATACCTCGAGCTTTATAAAGGTGATCAAAATGCTCGGTATTTAGGGGGAGAGGAAATGAGACTGTATATTAAATTAAGAGATTGCATGGAAGCAACTTCTCTATCATTTGGGATCCGCGGATAAACTAAAGTGAACCAGAAGTTCAACACTTATGTACACCAAATGATAATTATATGGTTTAGCAGAAAGCCATCGAATGCATTTACTAAGGCCAAGAGAGTGACTAAGTCGTGTATATTGCACTAGCTAGATCATTTGGAGGTTCCAGAAGTAACTCCTAAACCAACAAAAATCAAGTGATTCTCAAATACACTAGAAGTGTTGAAGATCATTAGGCTCTCACTTTAGGATTTCCCCGAAAGTGGAAAGAGCTCATGAGAATATGATGATCATCAATAAAATAATTGATGTTGACATCGAAATGATATATGATAATAGATAGAAAGAAGGAATTCATGATGAATTCTTTGAGCATGATCCTATTGGACCCGTAGTTCCAACATTGGATAGTATAACATCATTGGTTTTAATTGAGAGTTTATACAAAACCGAAATAAGCAAAATGAACCTGTGAGATATACAGCAAGATTGATTGCACAAAAGTCTACAATGGATGATATGAAAATATATTCACCTGTAGTGGATATAATCTTTGGTTGTCGATGAACCGACCTTAACCGTAATTGACAGGCATAGTAATTGTATACTCAAATTGATCATCAATAAAAGAATATAATGAAAATGATCGATTAATTTGAAATGCCCGAAGCATCAATATGAAAGCCTCGTCACATGTACAGAATGAAGCCAAAGGATGCTTATAGTACTTGAAGTATTGTGTAAGTGGTGACATAGTGTATTGAGTCTTGAAGTACTATACACAACGTTGTACTATTTTCCTTAATCTTGGTTTTTATCCACTAGGTTTTTCCGATGTAAGGTTTTCAATGAGGCAACTTATGCACCATCTATACATCGGATCCCCCATATCAAATGATGAAACGCACATTAGGTCTTGAGGTACCTTATATTTGTGCATTGAAAGCGGCTCATCACCAAAGACGAGGAAGTCTATTGCATCGAACTCGAGTGTGATACATGAAGGAATTTTCACACTTCGATGATAACTTTCAGACTCAAGCATACAAGTCTTGAAGGCAAAATGAGAAAGTTGCAAGAAGAATGTTGATTTCAGGGGGACAATATACGCACTGCACTCTTTTTCCCTTTGTTCAGGTTTTGTCCCACTGGATTTTCCTGACAATGTTTTTAATGAGGCAGTATCACCAACGCGTATCAAATGACATATGTACTCTTTTTCTCTTAGCCCTAGTTTTTGTCCCATTGGGTTTTCTAGGCGAGGTTTTTAACGAGACAGTTTGTAATGTTAGAGGTGTACATCCAAGGGGGAGTGTTATAAAGTCACTTGTGTGGATGTTCCACCTTCCTTAACCCCCGTCCTATTTATGTACCTTTTTTTCTACTTTGTCTGTATAAGGGCTTGTAATCCCCAATTGAGCGAACACACATGAATAAGAAGTCTTCTTCTACTCTCTCTACTCTATGTTGTTCTTACAAGAAAGACTATTCTCGTTTGATATCTCTTGTATTATAACATGTATGACTGATTATTTGAATAGTTGTTTGATAGTTATGTCTCAAGAGATGTAATTAAATAAGTTGTGTCATCGAGTTCAGATATTATAAGTAGCTGAAACTGATAGGGTAGCTGAAGCTGATGGATTATTTTTGTTAAATACTACGTATATGTTAATAAGTTATTGTGATGTTTGGTAAACCTAGTGCATGGAGTACCTAATGGAAACTTGTGAATGGAAAATCATACGCTCCGTAAAGCTTCGGTTAGTAGCCGTTGAAATACTCTCATTTCGATAATTAAACTAAGGTCAAACAGAGCCTAAGTCTGGTTTTTTTTAATCTTCTGCAATATATCATTCTTTTAAAATTTGTAACGGTGGAAATCTTATTGGTATTAACATATGTATTAAATTATTGTATTTATATATGATATATCATTTGATTACTACCATCACGTGTCTTATGGAAACCGTATTTGCAGTTAAGACACTAGTTAAGAAAGGATCATGGTATTTAAGGTGGAATTTCGGTAGTTTTTTCTTTAGGGAAACCAAAAGTGAAACTACTTCCATTAATCAAGGGGCAAAGTAGGGGTGGGTGCGGGACGGAACGGTATAGGGGTCGTCCTGCGCCGTGTCTTGCGTAATTTTTGTGGGACGCTTCCAGGACGGGATTCACATTTTTTTTCAATCCCGCACGGACCTTGCCCCCCACGGGACGGGCTTTGTCCCTCAAATAAAATTTATTATTAAAAAGTTGAATAAAATGAACCTTTATGCACCTGTTGTAAAGTTCATTTACAGAAGACTAAAGTTTCATACTTGAAATTCATACTAAATAGTTCATAAAATCTAAAGACATACATGACAAAAAAAAGCAGTACCTTCGGGAGCAACTAGTAGTTCATACTTCATATAACTTGAAAACTTAAAAGTTAATGCCTTCGAGAGCAACTAGTTTTCCCTTCCCCACCACGGGTGTAGCTTTAAGGATGTTCTTACTTGATGTAGTGGTCTCATGCTTTGCATTCGAAACACATAAGGAAAAAAAGGTTAATGAAAATAGAATATTTACTTATATTATTCCAAGTATTAAAAACAGTAACACTTATGAAATAAAGAATTATACCTCGCACAACTGAATAATAAAACTTCGTGTTTTCAATTGTTGCCTCGTCCACTTCTACTAATATGTTTGCAATATCATCTCCTAGCATCCAATTCTGCAAGCAAATAAGCCCCTCTACTGATTTAGGAGTCAATGAACTCCAATATGCACTAATAACTCTGCTCCCGGTTGAAAAACATGACTCAAAAACCACGGTTGGAGTCTGAATGGCAAGAACATCCATTGTTATTGCTGCCAAGACAGGATATTTACACCCATTAATCTTCCACCAACACAAGATGTCAAAGTGATCTTGTTCTTCGGTTGGATTTAAGGGAGCATCCAAGTTTTGATCAACTTCATAAGATACAACCGCCTCGTCATTTTCATGCACATTCTTCTTCCAACTACTTAATCTGTTGGATCTAGTAGTAGTGCTTCGAGTTTTAAGGGAGGGGGGGGGGGGGGGGAGAAGAGTTCACGCCTTCTGGATTTTGTATGTGCACACCTCCATCTACATGAACAACTTGCTAACAAAAACAACTAAAAAAATCAGCAACATAAATATAAAATGTAACCGAACAGAAATTTAAACGCTGAAATGAATAGAAAATGAAACCATCAAGAAACTTAAGCAGAAACTTAAATCAACAGATACTTAAATAACCCCTCTACAAAAAATTAAATGGACATATACTAAAATGAGCAGAAAATGAAACTGAAAAGAAACTTAAACAAAAACAACAACTAAACAGAAACCCAACACATAGTGCAATGAAAAATAATATAGCAAGTTTAAATTGAACAGAAACATAATAAAACAGACAAGTCATTGGAATCTAAGTGAAATGAAAAGAAACTGAACTAAATAATATAGAAATCTTATAAATTAGTAGGTACCTCATTATATAAAGCCTTCTTATATAAAGCCATAAGAAGGCTTTTGATTGCACTAGTTCTCCTGTCACCTCCTCACCACTCAACTTGTCGTCTATGTACAAGTGAGTAACATTCTTCAATTTAAATCTTGCATCAAGAACTAATCCAATCACCAACATGTTGTTAAGATGTTCAAAAGACCCAAAATACTTCATTCACCTACTTCTCATACTGCTCGTCATCTCTTGCAAAGTCTTTTGTGTTTCTTCTTAAGTTTCCAAATTAGGTGCCATAAACAAGTTTTTGATGTTATTTTCCATATCAATAACATCGGCAAACGCAGTATGCACGGTTGGATGCAATGAGGCACTATAGAGTCACTTCATAGAAAACACGTAGAAAGTCCAAAAATATCTTAGTGTTCAACTAATCTTCTTCATCGGGAGGACCCACCTTTACTCTCCTACCGCTGCCTAGTACGAACACTCCATCGTCATTATTCTTCCGGCTCTTTGAAGTAATTTCCAAAATTTTCAGCCATCACTAAGAATGCTTACTTGAACCTTAAGGTAGCTTCCAACATAAATAAGGTGATATTCCACCTCGTTGGGACATCCATACAAACAACAAATAAGTCCCTTACATTCAAGTTTCTCTCGCTCTACAACCTTCTAAAATAGTTCTAATCTTTATGGAGATGATCTCACAAACTTCACACAATTCCTGATTGCTAATAATGATTTTTGTAGCCTCTTCAATCCATGCCCCACAATTAAGTTGGTGATATGAGTTGTGCATTTAACATGCATATATTTTCCAGAAAACACTTGTTGATAGAATACTGACTTATTCATCTTCGCAACAAGCCACTCTATAGCCGATTTATTCGCAGCAACATTGTCAACAGTGATACACATCACCTTGTCAATCCCTCATTGCACCAAGCAATACTCAATAAGATTCCTTATAGATGACCCTTGGGGATTTTAAATAACAGAAAAACTAATAACCCTCTTGTGCATTTTCCAATCCTCAACAAAAAGTGGGCAGTAATCACCATGTAATTTCCATTTTAAACACTTGTCCAAGTGTCGGTTGTAAGACTCAACCCATACTTCTTAAGCATCTTCTTCAACTCTACTTTTTGCGTCTCATACATACTTAGAAAGGTTCTACAGAGCTTTCTTCTACTTGGGATATTAAATAAAGATCCCACTTTTGAGCAAAATCTACCAAACCCTTTCTTTTGCACAAAGCTAAAAGGCAACTCATTAATAACAATCATCTCCACACAAACGGCCAAATAATCAGCTTGGCTATAAGAAACCGATGTTAGCTTTCTTGTCTTAGAGTTAGACTTATCTCCATCTAAGAACTTTTGTGACTTATCTGGTGCACGCAGAAAATGCCTACAACTTTGATTAATATGTCTAAGAATACATGAAGTGCCACTCTTATATGCAACTCCAAAATCCCCAACCTTTCCCCTAGGACAGTATTTGCAATAAGTCCTTTTATGAGTGACCTCCACTATTTTCCCCTCTTTATCTTTAACTTTCTCAATTTTGTCATATGCTATAAAATGATCACAAACGGAGCTAGATCGTTTCAAAGATGAGAAAGTTTCATAAGTTCTCTTACAACTCTCATCCACGGATGCAATAACAGCTTCTCCAACAGATGCAACTGGAGTTTGAGCGCTCGTATGTGCAGCAAAGAGAGATGCAGTCGGAGGAGATGGTAATGCAAATGAGGTTTTTGTTGACCCAAGATGAGGGCCCGAAGCAGAGCTGCCTATTGGAGCCACTGATTCTTTCTCTTTAGTGTTTGACATTAAAGCTGCATAATATCGCACAATCAATAAATTGAATAGAAAAGGGTGAGCGCGGAGAGGGCTAACACAAATCTGAATAGGAAATTAAACACAATGAACAAAATGGCTTTGATCGAAAACAGATTGGAGAAGAATAGGGCAAACCTAGGAGAAGTGGTCTTTGTTCTTGAGCGTCGTCAGTTACAGAGGGCAAACCCTAGTGTTTTTTGAATATTGATGATGGGCGATGGCACGAGGGTTGACAAAAGTAATAACATCAGCAAGTTATTTCCTATAAATGAGATAAATGAAATAATATATATTAATAGAAATAAATAAAAATAAAAGTATTAATAGTTGTTATTAATGTTATCAATGATAAATTTCAGACCGTATATATATATATATATATATATATATATATATATATATATATATATATATATATATATATATATATATATATATATATATATATATATATATCATTTTTAATATATATACGGGACGAAATGGAATTTGCGGGATTTGAAAACCTCATCCCGCACCCTGTTCCACGAAATTTTTACGGGACGGGATTCACTTTGTTTTTTTTAATCCCACAGGGGTCGGGACGGGACCAGGATTTGCTCGATTTGTGCCCACCCCTAGGGCCAAGTGTAGAAGAGGAAAATCCTTCAGACTATCAAGTGGGAATCGTGATTTATAGTTTTAAAAAAAACAAGAAAACAAAAACAACACGGTCTCTCTATTTATGCCCCAATATTCCATTTCAAAAGCTTATACATGACAAGAATTATGAAATACATGAAATGAATATTCCACATTGATAGCATAAATAATCCAAGCTTTTTTTTATTAGGTAAAAATTCGAGTTCAGGCAAACCTGAAACTCGATGGCCGAACAAGTCCGTAGACGGACTACCATCAATATAAACAATACATAATAACAAAAATCGTTCGAGAAGAAAGAAAACTCAATCAAGCCATATAAGGCGTTAGCCAACAGAGAAGTCGATGAAGAACCAAGTCGCGCCACGAGTGCCAAGAGCACGAGAGACTGCAAAGACTCACGACAATACCCCAGCTAGAAAGGGCGACTCCTGAGGATGTGTGGATCTTCGACGTTGCCCTCACCTAAATGGAGAATCTTCGAAGACCACATAAACAACCACGCATTTTCGATCAAACAGGACACCCGATACTGCAACCCAACACAAAGAAAACACATACATAACTAACTACTGAACTAACACTAGAAGAGGAGGCAAATACAGGTAAAAAGGAATGATCGATCAACCGACGGAAATGTGAACGAGACTCCTGAAATACCCCAAATTATGTTTTGGTATTTCTTTTCTAATTTAAATAAATAAGTTTTCTTTATATTATATCCCCATATTATTTTCAGGACATTTCATTTTGATTTTTAGTTATGTATATACATATGTAGTAGATAACTTAGTATTTGTAATTTTATTTTGAGAAATTCATAATTTATTTTTAATTTATGTAAAATATATAATATAACGTTTGTGATATTTTATTATTCTGCATACGATAAAAATCTTTTTGATTCGCTAGTTAAAGTTTGTCAAACCCGTTCGTATCTCCCTACAATGTTTAATTCATACCGACCGGCAAATGTCTATAAATATAATATATATATAAACTCAATATATATATATATATATAGATATATTTATTATATCTACCCACATATTAGTTAACACTGCGTGCAACGGAGCAACAATCAGTTCCGATTCTTCTGATTGATTTGATTCCGAGCAAATCCGGTTGTTGGCGTAAGAATCCTCTTTAATCGTATCGTCCGTCAAATCTTCAGAAATCCTCTCACCCCTACTAGATTTACCTCCTACCTATGAACAACCTTTTTGGTCCTCCCATAAACCCATTCCCTACTCCTCGATCCATTCATCTTTCTCTCTACTGGAGATTGTCGCCGGGCACCGAAGCCTTGCCACAACCGACCCAGACGACCACCACTGCACCGTGATCAAGTCTCAGGAGAGGTAGCACGTAGCCAGGTCGACCGACGCAACTCCACATGACGCCCAGTAGCCGCTCAAGATTCGAATCGAGCCATTGTGTCGACTGGTTTCTGCAGCAACTTTCGACCTTCCGTTCTCTCTCGTTTCTCAGCGGAATTTCAAATTCTTTATACCAAATCGTAGATCTGTAAATCTACTTTCCATTGCCTCTAATTTCATTCAATTCCGATTTGGCATTAGGAAATTACAGATGCTGAAGTACAGCAACGTCTGAAACTATGGCAACTGTCGACAGGTTCTTGCGGGATGCCCCTAGGAGGCTGTGATGGGTCGTCTCTTTCCGTTCATAGCACGTTTCAAAGACCACTCTGTGTACTACAACTTTTATTCACAAGTCATGGCCAAATTCTAAATGATTCAAGATTTTTAGAAGCATCAAGGCGGATGCAAGTGCCCTGTTCTTTCCGTCGTCTTTCGCTCAAACCCCCTGTTCTTTATATCAAAACGAAGCTCGGTAAGTCTAGTTTCCAAAAAAATTCAGTTTTTCTTAATTCCGATTTCATATGAAGGAGTTATGAAAGTATGTTCAAAGGTCTGTCAGGATTCTAAACTAATCTAGTTCATGTGCGTTGGCCCACATTTCCGCAGGCATAGCTCAACACCTTCGACCCCGAATCAATTCCACAGAAACCTTGCACATCAATGAGCAGTGGTAAGTTTGAAAGACCCATTTTCGGTGTCCCTAATTGACGTCAAATTGTTGTCGAACTTACCTAACCAAGCATGTGTGTGCGTGTCCTGTTTTGTCCGAATCGCAGCCAATGTTCAAGCACCTATTTCAACATCGTTCTTTACCTTCCAACAAAACGAACACAACCAAGCTGTAGTAGAGACTGCACTCGTCGGTTTGATAGGTCATAAGCATCAAACAGAGCTCTGTGCAAGGAGAACGAGCTGCCGGAATATCACCGAAACCCACTGTTGAATCTGCGCGAATGGATCCATCGGGCTGTTGAAGAAGATGGTATAATTATGCCTAGCCTCCCAACTTTTCCGGTTTTACAAAATGTGCCCTGGTTTTAGTTTTTAAAATTTCGGAAATTACCCCACGGTTTTAGAAGTTGTTTTAACCCGGGTAATCTCTTTAATCCGCAGCGTTATCGCCAAATCCTTACCCATCCACAATGAGTCAAGATTCCAAAGAAGATAGCATTGATTCATTCGTAGACTTCGTTAACACTGTCACCGAGTGTTTTGAAGTCCATAGTTGGTACCGAAATCCAACAAGACGAATCAGGCAAGTGACATTCCGAGTTTTTTTCGCTCATTTTGGTGCCTTCGTGTCTTGTTGTTTTCTTTCCTTTGAATGCTTGCCAAATTAATTAAAATAAATTGCAATTCACCTGCCTGTGTGATTTATTTAACCTTCCGTTTGAATTTGGCAAGTATAATTGGGTGACCTTAAGATAAGATAATAATATAGTTACCCACCGTTTATTTAAAGCATGATTTATTTATGTCCTTTCATGCTAATGGGTTAGGTATGGAACATGGTCTTTTCTTTGATGTTTCCATCCTTTTATTTTAATTGCTTTAATTTCATTTGGCATCCATGTTACTTATAAATAACATGGGTTATATTGTGTTGTGTGATCACCTAGAATGTCTTAAGTAAATAGTTAACAATGTGAGGATTGTGTGTTACGATTGGAACTCAATTGAATCAAGATCAATCAAATAAAACGTGTCAGTCATGCAGAGTAAAGTGAATGCAGTATGTAAAGTAATAAAAATAATGGAAACAGGTCGGGACTGTGTGTGCCCGGTCTATAAAGGGTTTCATGAAACTAACACATTTCCGTAGAGAAATGTTAAACTACCTCCGGGAGTAGGCTGCTATCTACTATTGAGAGCGGGGCCGGTATCAACATTTCCGTAGAGAAATGTTAAACTACCTCCGGTAGTAGGCTGCTATCTGCTAGTGAGAGTGGGGCCGGTATCATATTATAACAAATAGTGTGTGTTGTAAGTCTTTCAACTTATAATAAAAGTCGTAAACGTGTTAAGTGTGTAACTTTGTGTTTAAACTACTTAATGGGAGGAAGTGAGTGAAGTGTGTGTTATATCAATTTATTTTAAACTACTAAACGTGAGGAAGCGAGTGAAGTTTGTGCTATATATACATCTTGTTAACATAGTGAGAACTAAGCTTTATAGTGATCACAATTAATTCAAGCTATATCATATTCCATCTGTAATCAGAGTATGGTTCCTTAGAGTGCTTGTCGCTCGCATCTTTTGTTACTCAATCCTTCTGGATTATCCGTGTCACATGAGTCGTATTTTAAATTGTTGAGCCTTCACATAACTATTCTTAATAATCGCATTTGGGTTTAGATTCATACCTTATCATGGTCACTGAATTTGAATCCAAAGTAGTCCCAGTTTCGAGCCGTTGCTTGCTAGTTCTTACGAACTAACCGTCCTATTGTTTGTGACGGCAGGTTTAGGTCGAGTCTTATAAGAGAAGATGAAGAGAAGTTGAGAAGATATTTAAGTTATTTTAACATTGTAATTAGATTTTAAAATTTCTAGATATATTGTATATGAGTTTTATTATTTGATTTTATTTAAAAGTCTTCCGCTGTAATGCTATCAGGTTGTAAATTTAAATCCTCAATTTTAAAGGAAAGATTAATAAATAGTTATTTTAAAGTCTTCCGCGATTTAATTGTATTTCATTTATGTATTTAATATTATCATCTTGTTTATGGGAGCATGGTTGCATGTCCCTATAAGCCTAAGGTGGTTACAAAGACATTAAAATCTGAGTAATCACTGGCGCCGTGGCATTCCCTTGGGTTATAAAAAGGGGGTGTTACAGAAGGTGGTATCAGAGCCAGGTTTTCGTAAACGAGTTTTCAAAGGAATTTTCTTAAATCCTTCATTTAGAGTTTGAAATATAATTTTTAATGTTTTCAAGTAAAAGTAAACAAATCTCTTTGAAAAATAAAGCACATTAAAAAGTTTGTTGATTTATCAAAATGTTTTCATAAAATATAAAGGTTAATTTAATCAAATTAGTGAAACAAATCATAATGAATCTTAAGGTGAAATCCTCTTTTATTTTTTGTACTTTATTCACAAAAAAAAAATTGCAAGTATAATCTTTTCAACTATAATTCATTATCAAAGATATGTGTTAAGCGTCAACGTATTCTTTCATGTATACAAGTGTGTAAAGATTATTTTAAATAAACCCCCGTAGTATTCTAACAAACTATATGATTATTTGTGTATCATTTTCAACCTTACGTCAAAACATTTGTAGATAATCTTATATGTGACAATTTTGTATTCTATGAAAATTTTAAAATGATGAAAGATAGTATTGAATTCCAAAGAGGTTTTGAAAGTAAAGTGGGTAAAGTTTGTATGAGATTTAAGTGTGTAAAAATTCAATGTCTCAATTCCAACTTCTCGAGATCGATTCTAAACTACTCCTAACTCCGGTAAGTCATCTATCCTTTGTGTCTTTATTCCTTCTAATGTAAGTGTTTGTGGTGGAGGCCCATGCAATATACTCAATATTCCTACAGTAAAGTAGTGAAATCCTCGTGGTGTACCGTGTGTTTGACAATTGATTAATTATTCCATGTGCTTCTCGATTAGTGAGTAAAACTCATTTCTTACTTGTGTCCCATCGTCCGTGCCCTAGTAGTAACTCCTACGGTTCCTTTCTCAATCTTGGTGTAATGTAAGTCTTGTCCGAACTCTCATGGTCAAACGCTTGAAGTAATAAAAAGTAAAATACGTTAGAATTCTATAATAAAAATAAATTTGAAAATCACGTCCGCACTCAAGAGGAAGATAAAACACCGGACAACGTGTTATTCAACGAACGCGAAGAAGATCAAAAGAAAAACCCGTTCCATACGGAGCACTCGTTACACTTGAATAGGATACTGGTTATGCCTATAGTGGTTGCCTTCGAAACCATCGCGCGACCATTTGGTAACTTGGAAAAGGAAGCCAAGTGGGGTTGAGAAGAAAGCCAAGGGTAAACTGGGATACCATGTTCAATGTGTGATAAGAGTTGACTAACTTGCGCTAAGGTTTAACATATCGTCGAACGTGCTCAAATAAAAAAAAATGTGTAAAACAACTCGATCGTTCGTGCTTAGGCCTAAGTTAAGAGGCAGTAGTAAGAGAAATAATTCTTAGACTTTAGCCATGATGAGTTCGGCAAACAACTAATTACAATAGAAGTAATTATGTTGTTTTGCTCTTCAAGCAATTCCATTTCGTAAGTTATTCAGTCAACAGTATACATCCAGATATACAATCCAATCCTTTGAGCTTTCAAGGTTATCGATGGCCACATCCGTCCCCGTGGATGCTCCTGCAATCGAAGACAAGTATGTCAAATGTGTTGATGATATTAGTTCTTCTCATCAAGTGGTGTTCCCTCGTGCCCAATCCCCAGTGATTACTTTTTAGCTCTTGGTTGACTAGGCATATTTAAATCATTTTAACGATAAGAGATATTCCTTTATATCCTTTCTACCCATTTCTTTTGTTCCTAAGTTTCAGAACGAAGTTAGGTACCTCCTATCATTCTCAAAAGTCGAAACTCCTTCAAGTACCCTCTCATCCTCAGTCTAGTAACGTTCTTTCTTTTCTTTAAGTTTCGGGACGAAACTTATTTTAAGTGGGGACGAATGAAATACCCCAAATTATTTTTGAGTATTTCTTTTCTAATTTAAATAAATAAGTTTTCTTTATATTATATCCCCAAATTACTTTCGGGACATTTCATTTTGATTTTTAGTTATGTATATACATATGTAGTAAATAACTTAGTATTTGTAATTTTATTTTGAGAAATTCATAATTTATTTTTAATTTATGTAAAATATATAATATAACGTTTGTGATATTTTATTATTCTGCATACGATAAAAATCTTTTTGATTCGCTAGTTAAAGTTTGTCAAACCCGTTCGTATCTCCCTACAATGTTTAATTCATACCGACCGGCAAATGTCTATAAATATAATATATATATATAAACTCAATATATATATATATATAGATATATTTATTATATCTACCCACAAATCAGTTAACACTGCGTGCAACGGAGCAACAATCAGTTCCGATTCTTCTGATTGATTTGATTCCGAGCAAATCCGGTTGTTGGCGTAAGAATCCTCTTTAATCGTATCGTCCGTCAAATCTTCAGAAATCCTCTCACCCCTACTGGATTTACCTCCTACCTATGAACAACCTTTTTGGTCCTCCCATAAACCCATTCCCTACTCCTCGATCCATTCATCTTTCTCTCTACTGGAGATTGTCGCCGGGAACCGAAGCCTTGCCACAACCGACCCAGACGACCACCACTGCACCGCGATCAAGTCTCAGGAGAGGTAGCACGTACCAAGGTCAACCGACGCAACTCCACATGACGCCCAGTAGCCGCTCAAGATTCGAATCGAGCCATTGTGTCGACTGGTTTCTGCAGCAAATTTCGACCTTCCGTTCTCTCTCGTTTCTCAGCGGAATTTCAAATTCTTTATATCAAATCGTAGATCTGTAAATCTACTTTCCATTGCCTCTAATTTCATTCAATTCCGATCTGGCATTAGGAAATTACGGATGCTAAAGTACAGCAGCGTCTGAAACTATGGCAACTGTCGACAGGTTTTTGCGGGATGCCCCTCGGAGGCTGTGATGGGTCGTCTCTTTCCGTTCATAGCACGTTTCAAAGACAACTCTGTGTACTACAACTTTTATTCACAAGTCATGGCCAAATTCTAAATGATTCAAGATTTTTAGAAGCATCAAGGCGGATGCAAGTGCCCAGGGAAATTCCAGATTGAGGGAAGACTGCGACGAATTGCGGGACCTCGTTCTCCGTCGTCTTTCGCTCAAACCCCCTGTTCTTTATATCAAAACGAAGCTCGGTAAGTCTAGTTTCCAAAAAAATTCAGTTTTTCTTAATTCCAATTTCATACAAAGGAGTTATGAAAGTATGTTCAAAGGTCTGTTAGGATTCTAAACTAATCTAGTTCATGTGCGTTGGCCCACATTTCCGCAGGCATAGCTCAACACCTTCGACCCCGAATCAATTCCACAGAAACCTTGCATATCAATGAGCAGTGGTAAGTTTGAAAGACCCATTTTCGGTGTCCCTAATTGACGTCGAATTGTTGTCGAACTTACCTAACCAAGCATGTGTGTGCGTGTCCTGTTTTCTCCGAATCGCAGCCAATGTTCAAGCACCTATTTCAACATCGTTCTTTACCTTCCAACAAAATGAACACAACTGAAGGTTCGATAATATAAAAACAATGTAATAAGAAATACTCTAGAAGGGGGGTTGAATAGAGTATGCCCGTTTTTCGCAGAAAGTCTCAAGACTTTTGGAGCTTGTACCAAAACCTTTGAGATTAAACCTGAATCACAAAGTTAGATAATCGAACCAAGTGCGGAAATAAGGTAAAGCAAATAAGTAAAGAACACAAGTAATTGTTTACGAGGTTCAGCACAACTTGGCCTACGTCCCCGCCTAGGGTTCTTCCACAACCCTAGGATTCAAAGGCTTTATTGATTCGCTTAGCTTAGGATCCTAATAGCTCACCGAGAAGCCTCTCTCCTATACAATTGCAATCTAGTCAACTCACGTTCCCTTGGAGTCCTAGACCAATCTAGAAGAGCCCCACCTCTCTCAGCTATCTAGTACAATCCTCTTACTCTCACAAATCAATAGCCTAGTGCAACTTCCCGAGTTATAAACTCTCGAGTAACACTATAAATGAATATATCCTATAAGCTCACAGTGACTCTCAAAGGCTTTGAAATAAACAACAAACTCTTGAGCGCTTAGCAGAGAGACACTTTGGAAGACAGAACTTGCTTGAATGAAAGCTCGTGTGTAGCACTTGTTATCTCTGTCTTCTCCTTCCTTTCCTTTATATAAGAGCATGGAGCGTGAGGATCTTCAACACCAGATCTCCAACGGCTCCTTCGAATCAGGCTTGATCTTTGAATCTTCTATTTATGGATACTCCAAAGCCATAATCCATTTTGAAATAGATCTCCTCAATATGTACTTAAAGGAAGGATATAATCTTCGAATATACTTCCTGAAAAGGTTAGGCATACATATATAGATAATATAACGGAAGTATATAATAAGATAAAATAATATACGAATAAATAAGATAGGTTTTGTATTTCATCAACTGTTAACGCTCCAAGGCCTTTGACACAAACATCCTGTCAAAGCCTTTGAAACATTTATTCCAATTTTCATCAAGGGAGGGAGTTATCAATCTCCCCCTTGATGAAAGACAAAACCTGTGCATCCCTGCAGCTTAGTCAAGAATAGATAATACAATAGAAATCGGACTAAGTACCTGTAAGGGTTAGACAAATGTTGGATCAAAAATTTTAAAGTATGAAAACATCCAACTGAAAACCATAAATCAGAAACCAAGGTCATCCAAGACCTTTAAGCAGAGGTTTTCAAAGTCTAAGCACCACAGATTATCTCCCCCTTTTGTCTTTCAACAAAGGGCGGAGGTAAAAACAGTCACCAAAAAGTCACCAAAAGTTTTGAAAACGTTTCCAACAAACCAGTAATGTATCAAGTTTCAGGGGTGGGATAGGGTGGGTTAAGGTTTAGGCTTAGTCATCCGGAGCATCATCAGTGAACCTCGTCCACAGTCCTTCCAGCATCTTTGAAATCCCGCTCATCTCCGTCATAATCTCCTTCTGCAGCTCCTTAATATCCAGGCGAACTTCATCCAAGCCCAACTCTAGGTTGTCCATGCGTTCATCGAAAGCTGGAGCAGTGGGAAAGGCTTTTGAAGGAGTGGCAAGACTCAAGGTCCCTTGGGGAGACCGAGTGATGCCAATCTTTTCAAGGCCTTTAGAGTCGAACTTACCCGTATGACGCAGCTGTTCTTCATTTTTGACATCAATTCCAGAAGCTTTGAAGATAGGGGTCAAAAGGGTAGCAAAGGGGAGGGGAGAGCCTTTTCTAGCTTTTCTGGCATGAGCCATGGTTCCAAGGATAGTGTTGGCCAGATCAAGATCAAGGCCATTTAGGATGCGGTAGAGCAGGACCATAGCATTGTCGGTAAGGAGTGAGCCAGAGTTAAGACGGGGTAAGAGGCATCTAACAATGATGTTGAAAATTATTTTTGCCTCAAGGGTTAGGGATGAGTGGGTGAGTTGCTTTGAGGTGCTGTTGGATGCTTCGGGTAGGAGATATTTGGCTCAGGCAAGGATGATGCAATTCTCTTTTGAGGGGTGTATGTCAGCGGGTGGAACAGGGGTAGGTAAGCCAAGGAAATCTGCAAAGTCATTGGAGTTGAGAGAGATTCTAACCCCTTTGACAACAGACTCCAAAGACCAACCATCAGTGTCGTTGTTGGCTTTAAGGTTTATGTAAAACAGACGGGTAAGCTGGGGGTAGTAGACAGTTTCAAGGTTAAGAAGGGTCCAGGCTGGAGATTTTTTGAGGAGCTCAATGCAAGGTAACTTCAAAGCTTCAAAGAACTCAAAATCTAAAAAATCAGAACAACTAATCTTACGAGTTCGAAACTCATCTACCCACTTACCAGCAGTCTAAGCATCTTGAAACCAAGAGGAGGGCAAAGATTGATTTACCTGGATATAGGCCGGGGGGTCTGCCTTCTTTCTGCGCGCAACTGTTGGAGCAGTTCTCTTGACAGGCGCTACAAAACTCTTGACAGTGCCCTTCCTGGTACGCTTGGGGGATGGAGGCTTGACAGCAGCAGGGGCTTTCCACTTCTTCGGAGACGGGGGAGGAGGAGGAGAAGGAGAGGGAGATTCTTCCTCCTCTTCCTCAGACCCCGAGTCCTCACCGGACCCCGCTTCATCACCTTCAGGTTCCTCGTCCTCTTCAGATCCCTCTTGCTCTTCTTCTTCTTCTTCCTCAGGCTCCTCCTCGGATGGAACCTCCTCGGCTTCGGCTTCTTTCCGAATCCGCTCAGCTTCTTCCTCGGCCAGTTTCTTAGCAAGTTCGGCCTCCTCATCGGCCTTTTTCTTCCTTAAGGCCTCCTCCTCAGCTTCCTTGGCAGCATCTCTTTCTAGGAGGGCGTCAAGGTCATCTTCCTCCTCATCCTCATCCACTTCCTCAGCCAGAATCTTCCTCTTTCCTTTCTGTTTAGCACTGATCGGCTTCTTAGCAGAGCGCTTTTGAGAGCCCTTGGGAACAATGGCCGAGCTCTCGGCGATGGTGCTCTGGACGATAGTTGGGACGATTGCTTGAGGAACGGGTTCAGGTGTGGGAGAGGTAGCAGTGGCCTGACGTCCCTTGGGGGTGGCGCCAAGTCTTTTGGGTGTGACAGCTTTCTTGGTTTTGGGTGCCATGGAGGAAATTGGATGGGGTTTTCTTAGAACAGATGAGAGGTTGAAGAGGGAGAAGGTGAAGGGGTATGGATCAGTTTGAGAGTGTGAAGAAATCGGGTACAGTATTGGGTTTAAGTAGAGGGAGTGATGGGACGGGTTTAGGGTTCCAAGGAAAGAAATCATTACATTGCCAATTTGAAAGGTTTTCAAATTCAAATTTCAAATTAACCATTAAAATCGGACTGAACAAACCGAGATTTAGTTCCAAAAATAAAATATCTTGACGGTTAAAAAAATCACAGAAATAGGTAATTTTGAAATCCAATAAAAATATAATTGATTAAATATCTAAAAAAGATATTAACCAAAAATATCTGATCCGATATATGTACTCCACCATTTAGTTCACACACCTTGACATAGTTCTCAAGGGTCTTGACACTAAGTAGAATTTATCTTTCGTAAAGGGAAAGCTCCCCCTACGAAAGTGCATCCTTGTTAAGCATCCCAATTTCTCGTCTTATGAAGGTGAACCTGTCCTCTGCCAAAGGCTTAGTAAAAATGTCAGCCCATTGATAATCAGTAGAAATAAAAGATATGGACACATCACCTTTTTCAACATGATCTCTAATGAAATGATGTCTTACATCAATATGCTTGGTCCTTGAATGCTGAACAGGATTCTTAGTGATGGATATGTTACTTGTATTGTCACACTTAATTGGGATACCTTTGAGGTTAATGCCAAGATCTCGCATTTGTTGAGCTATCCAAAGGATTTGGGAGCAACAGGCTCCAGCTGCAATGTATTCGGCTTCTGCAGTGGATAGGGCAACTGAGTTTTGCTTCTTTGAGTGCCAACTGATCAAAGATGCTCCTAAGAATTGGCAACATCCTGATGTGCTCTTCCTATCCACCTTATAGCCTGCAAAATCTGCATCAGAATATCCAATTAAAGTGAAATCCTTTTGCTTTGGGTACCATAGTCCAAGTTCCTTAGTGCCATTGGGATATCGAAAGATCCTCTTCACAGCCACGAGGTGAGATTCTTTTGGATCAGCTTGAAACCTAGCACACATGCAAACACTAAACATGATGTCAGGTCTACTAGCCGTGAGATATAATAAAGAACCAATCATTCCTCGATACTCCTTTTGATTAACACTTGTTCCAGTCTTGTCTTGATCTAGAGACAATGTTGAGCTCATGGGAGTCTTGGCTGCCTTGGATTGATCCATCTTGAACTTCTTCAAGAGATCCTTAGTGTACTTGCTTTGGTTGACAAAGATCCCTTTCTTGGATTGATGAACTTGTAATCCCAAAAAGAAGTTGAGTTCACCCATCAAGCTCATCTCAAATTCACTGCACATGATGTCAGAAAATTCCTTGCACAAAGATGTGTTAGTAGCACCAAATAATATATCATCAACATAAATTTGAATAACCAAAATGTCCTTTCCTTTGGTCTTGATAAAAAGAGTCTTGTCGATCAACCCCCTTTTAAAATCATTTTCTAAAAGATATTTAGACAAGCGCTCGTACCAAGCTCTTGGGGCTTGTTTCAAACCATAAAGCGCTTTGTCAAGTTTATAAACATGATTGGGAAATTCTGAGCTTTCAAAACCTGGGGGTTGAGCCACATAAACTTCTTCCTCTAAGAAACCATTAAGAAAAGCACATTTAACATCCATTTGATATAACTTTATGCTCATAAAAGATGCAAATGCTAATAAAATGCGAATGGCTTCAAGCCTGGCTACGGGAGCAAAGGTCTCCTCGTAGTCAATACCTTCCTCTTGATTGTAGCCTTGAGTAACAAGCCTTGCCTTGTTCCTCACAACCTTACCATTCTCATCTAGCTTGTTTCGAAACACCCATCGAGTGCCAATGACTGATTGATGCTTTGGCCTAGGCTTCAAGGTCCAGACTTTGTTCCTTTCAAATTCATTAAGCTCACTTTGCATAGCAATGATCCAGTCTGGCTCCTGAAGTGCCTTATCTACCTTCTTTGGCTCAATAAGAGAAACAAACGCGTGAAAAGCACAAAGATCTTTAAGTTTAGAATGAGTTTGAACACTAGAAGTAGGGTCAGAAATGATATCCTTTAAAGAGTGTGATGAGGAGTATTTGAATTTCCTTTTGCTAGTCTCAGCTCCTCGATTTGTCACACTTGTAGGATTGACTTGTGGTACATCTGACTCCGTGGTCCTGTTAGATTCAATTACAGCAGTTTCTGACGTCTCAACACTGTTGGATTGGACACCAAGGGCTTTGGACGAATCTTCAACACCTTGGGCCAATTATTCAGTGTTAAGAATCGGTTCCTGCATGTTCCTCTTCTCTGTGTTCTTGGTAGCAGCATCATCACCTTCCTCGTTCTCTTCATGGATATTAAGATCTATATCTGCAACACTTTCACTCAAAGCACCGTCATTGCATTCATCAAAAATAACATGTATACTTTCTTCAACTACCTGGGTCCTTTTATTGAAGATTCTATAAGCTTTGCTACTCGTGGAATAGCCAAGAAATATACCTTCATCACTACGCGCATCAAATTTCCCAAGGTTATCTTTTCCATTGTTATGAACAAAACAAGTACAGCCAAAGGGTTTAAAATAAGATATAAGTGGTTTGCGGCCTTTGAAAAGTTCATAAGGAGTTTTCTTTAAGATAGAACGAATAAGACAACGATTCAAAATATAGTTAGCTGTGTTAACAGCTTCAGCCCAATAGGTTTTAGGTAATGCATTTTCTAAAAGCATAGTCCTGGCCATATCGTCTAAGGTGCGGTTCTTGCGTTCCACAACCCCGTTTTGTTGAGGTGTCCTAGGAGCAGAAAAGTTATGGGAGATGCCATATTTAGCACAAAACAAAACAAATTGAAGTTGATCAAACTCCCTACCATGATCACTCCAAATAGACACTATGGGCTCATTTCTTAAAGTTTGCAACTCCTTACAAAGTTTTGAAAACTCAAATAAGGCCTCTGATTTTTCTTTCAAAAATGCAACCCAAGTATATCTAGAAAAATCATCAACGACAACTAGCATGTACTTTTTACCATTGGGAGATTTGACTCGCATAGGACCACATAAATCCATATGTAAAAGTTCAAGGGGTCTAGAAGAACTTACAACCTTTTGGGTTTGAAAGATCTATGTGTTTGTTTACCTCGTGTGCACGCATTGCACATGTCAATACCTTTGAAGTCCATCTCAGGTAGCCCTCTTACAAGCCCTTTGGACACAAGCTTCTGTAGCGTATGTGGACTCACATGACCGAGTCTCCTGTGCCAGAGCTTTGGATCGTCCGTCAAAGCCTTTAGACAGGTTAAGCTTCCTTGTGCCACTTGATCAGCATTTACGGCGTATATATTGTTGTAACGATATGCAGTCAGAATAACTTCACCTGTATCTTCTCTGCACACTATACATCTTTTCTTGTTAAATCTGACATTGTTACCACTATGACATAATTGAGAAACACTAAGCAAATTATACTTTAAACCATTAACAAGATAGACATTTTTAATACTATGGCTGGAATCACTTCCAACACTACCAATACCAACGATGTCGCATTTCCCTTTGTCACCAAGAGTGATTGTTCCCGTGGATTGCTCTTTTAGATCATGAAAGAGAGAACTCTTCCCACTCATATGCCTCGAACATCCACTATCAATAACCCATTTGTGTTCTTTCACCTTGGTGATCTCCTGCAAGACATACATCAACCTTTGTGGCTAGACCAATAAGCAAATTTGGATCCATTGTTGGGGTAAACCATATTTGGTAAAATAGTGCCTTTTGGGACCCAAACTTGTGTTATCCGTTCTTTTCTCAAATGAACAGGAAATGTATTACGAATAATGTATGGATCCTTTCTTCTATAAGGGCAGGTCTCTTTTACATGTCCCTTTCTAGCACAATGGTGACATATAGGAGAGGTTCTGCTTCCTTTTGCCTTTACAAAAGTGGTAATGTGTTGCTTCTTTAAAAACTTTGGATTGTAACCAATACCACTTTTGTTTAGAGAGCTTTGTTGCTCACCCAACATCTTATCGAGAGTGCCTTTGGATTTGGTAAAACTTATGAGGGCTGTCTGTTGGTCTAGAATCTTATTATTCAGGGAGATCTTCTCGTTCTCTAAGTCATGATGCTCATTTCTTAGAGAGGAGAGATCTTGCTTGAGTTCAGATTTCTCCGAGTCAAGCGTCTTGACTTTAATGTCAAGACCTGAATAAGAAGCTTCAAGACCTTTGACCCTCATAGACAGATCCTCAATAGTTCTTTCCTGGTCCCCAGTTCTCTTAATAAGAATGTTAGTTTGGGCAATAAGCTTTTCTTCATTGGCAATCATATTGGAAAGGAATTCCGATAATACCTCTTTTGGACTTTCCATAAGTTCTCTTACAGTAGCTTCAAGCTTTTCATCGTGGGATTCATCTCCAGAGGCCATAAGACAAATGTTGGCCTTCTCATCGTCGGAGTCAGAGTCGGAATCACTCCAAGTAGCAACCATGGTTTTCTTCTTCCATTTGTCACCTTTCTTGGGCTGGCTCTTTGTCTTTTGAGGGCAGTCCTTCACAAGATGATCTGTTTCACCACATTCAAAACAAGACAACGGTTTAGTCTTCTTTTCATACTTGTTGTATTGAGGCTTACCTCGAAATTTTGAAGACTCTGATCCATCCTTGTTGTTCAAATGCTTCTTCATTTTGAGAATTCTAGCAAGGCCTCTTGTGATAAGAGCAAAAGGATCCTCATCGTCATCCTCATCTTCGGAATCAGATCCATCCTTGGGCTCATCCTTCTTAGACTTGAGTGCCAAGTTCTTAGTGCTAGCTGGAAGTTCTCCATCGTCTTCATTAAGGATCATCTCATGCGTGATCAGCTTTCCAAGAAGGTCATCAAGGGGTAGAGTGGTGAGGTCCTGGGCTTCCTCTATAGCTGTTACTTTTGGACCCCATTTCTCCTTTGGAAGGCACCTCAGTATCTTCCTTACTTTCTCAACGTTGGTAAAGCTCTTGCCGAGAGAGTCAAGGTTGTTGGTGATTTCTGTGAATCGTGTGAACATGGCCTTGATTGACTCATCAGACTTCATCTTAAAGAGCTCATACTTTCGAAGGAAGATGCTGATCTTGGTGTCTTTCACTTGGCTCGTTCCTTCATAGGTGACGACCAACTTGTCCCAAATCTCTTTAGCTGACCTACAAGAAGAAATACGGTTAAACTCATCAGTGCTAAGACCACAATAAAGTAAGTCAATAGCCCTGTAGTTTTTGGAGATGGTTTCAAGATCTGCTTGGTTGTATTCAGACTCCTTCTTTGCAACTTTGGTGGTGTCATTTGGTCCATCTTTTTCTGGAATCTTCGGACCATTCTCTATAATGTTCCAAAGCTCAAGATCTTGGTCTATGATGAACATCTTCATCAAAGATCTCTAGTGGACAAAGTTGTTTCCTACAAAGAGTGGCGGTCTGCTTGTGGACCTTCCCTGTGCAAATCCTCCGCTTGCTTCACCAGACATGATCGAAAACTCACAAGATTGTTAGATCAAAAACAGTGAGTAAAGCTCTGATACCAATTGAAGGTTCGATAATATAAAAACAATGTAATAAGAAATACTCTAGAAGGGGGGTTGAATAGAGTATGCCCGTTTTTCGCAGAAAGTCTCAAGACTTTTGGAGCTTGTACCAAAACCTTTGAGATTAAACCTGAATCACAAAGTTAGATAATCGAACCAAGTGCGGAAATAAGGTAAAGCAAATAAGTAAAGAACACGAGTAATTGTTTACGAGGTTCAGCACAACTTGGCCTACGTCCCCGCCTAGGGTTCTTCCACAACCCTAGGATTCAAAGGCTTTATTGATTCGCTTAGCTTAGGATCCTAATAGCTCACCGAGAAGCCTCTCTCCTATACAATTGCAATCTAGTCAACTCACGTTCCCTTGGAGTCCTAGACCAATCTAGAAGAGCCCCACCTCTCTCAGCTATCTAGTACAATCCTCTTACTCTCACAAATCAATAGCCTAGTGCAACTTCCCGAGTTATAAACTCTCGAGTAACACTATAAATGAATATATCCTATAAGCTCACAGTGACTCTCAAAGGCTTTGAAATAAACAACAAACTCTTGAGCGCTTAGCAGAGAGACACTTTGGAAGACAGATCTTGCTTGAATGAAAGCTCGTGTGTAGCACTTGTTATCTCTGTCTTCTCCTTCCTTTCCTTTATATAAGAGCATGGAGCGTGAGGATCTTCAACACCAGATCTCCAACGGCTCCTTCGAATCAGGCTTGATCTTTGAATCTTCTATTTATGGATACTCCAAAGCCATAATCCATTTTGAAATAGATCTCCTCAATATGTACTTAAAGGAAGGATATAATCTTCGAATATACTTCCTGAAAAGGTTAGGCATACATATATAGATAATATAACGGAAGTATATAATAAGATAAAATAATATACGAATAAATAAGATAGGTTTTGTATTTCATCAACTGTTAACGCTCCAAGGCCTTTGACACAAACATCCTGTCAAAGCCTTTGAAACATTTATTCCAATTTTCATCAAGGGAGGGAGTTATCAACAACAAAGCTGTAGTAGAGACTGCACTCGTCGGTTTGATAGGTCATAAGCATCAAACAGAGCTCTGTGCAAGGAGAACGAGCTGCCGGAATATCACCGAAACCCACTGTTGAATCTGCGCGAATGGATCCATCGGGCTGTTGAAGAAGATGGTATAATTATGCCTAGCCTCCCAACTTTTCCGTTTTTACAAAATGTGCCCTGGTTTTAGTTTTTAAAATTTCGGAAATTACCCCACGGTTTTAGAAGTTGTTTTAACCCGGGTAATCTCTTTAATCCGCAGCGTTATCGCCAAATCCTTACCCATCCACAATGAGTCAAGATTTCAAAGAAGATAGCATTGATTCATTCGTAGACTTCGTTAACACTGTCACCGAGTGCTTTGAAGTCCATAGTTGGTACCGAAATCCAACAAGACGAATCAGGCAAGTGACATTCCGAGTTTTTTTCGCTCATTTTGGTGCCTTCGTGTCTTGTTGTTTTCTTTCCTTTGAATGCTTGCCAAATTAATTAAAATAAATTGCAATTCACCTGCCTGTGTGATTTATTTAACCTTCCGTTTGAATTTGGCAAGTATAATTGGGTGACCTTAAGATAAGATAATAATATAGTTACCCACCGTTTATTTAAAGCATGATTTATTTATGTCCTTTCATGCTAATGGGTTAGGTATGGAACATGCTCTTTTCTTTGATGTTTCCATCCTTTTATTTTAATTGCTTTAATTTCATTTGGCATCCATGTTACTTATAAATAACATGGGTTATATTGTGTTGTGTGATCACCTAGAATGTCTTAAGTAAATAGTTAACAATGTGAGGATTGTGTGTTACGATTGGAACTCAATTGAATCAAGATCAATCAAATAAAACGTGTCAATCATGCAGAGTAAAGTGAATGCAGTATGTAAAGTAATAAAAATAATGGAAACAGGTCGGGACTGTGTGTGCCCGGTCTATAAAGGGTTTCATGAAACTAACACATTTCCGTAGAGAAATGTTAAACTACCTTCGGTAGTAGGCTGCTATCTGCTAGTGAGAGCGGGGCGGGTATCAACATTTCCGTAGAGAAATGTTAAACTACCTCCGGTAGTAGGCTGCTATCTGCTAGTGAGAGTGGGGTCGGTATCATATTATAACAAATAGTGTGTGTTGTAAGTCTTTCAACTTATAATAAAAGTCGTAAACGTGTTAAGTGTGTAACTTTGTGTTTAAACTACTCAATGGGAGGAAGTGAGTGAAGTGTGTGTTATATCAATTTATTTTAAACTACTAAACGTGAGGAAGCGAGTGAAGTTTGTGCTATATATACATCTTGTTAACATAGTGAGAACTAAGCTTTATAGTGATCACAATTAATTCAAGCTATATCATATTCCATCTGTAATCAGAGTATGGTTCCTTAGAGTGCTTGTCCCTCGCATCTTTTGTTACTCAATCCTTCTGGATTATCCGTGTCACATGAGTCGTATTTTAAATTGTTGAGCCTTCACATAACTATTCTTAATAATCGCATTTGGGTTTAGATTCATACCTTATCATGGTCACTGAATTTGAATCCAAAGTAGTCCCAGTTTCGAGTCGTTGCTTGCTAGTTCTTACGAACTAATCGTCCTATTGTTTGTGACGGCAGGTTTAGGTCGAGTCTCAGAAGAGAAGATGAAGAGAAGTTGAGAAGATATTTAAGTTATTTTAACATTGTAATTAGATTTTAAAATTTCTAGATATATTGTATATGAGTTTTATTATTTGATTTTATTTAAAAGTCTTCCGCTGTAATGTTATCAGGTTGTAAATTTAAATCCTCAATTTTAGAGGAAAGATTAATAAATAGTTATTTTGAAGTCTTCCGCGATTTAATTGTATTTCATTTATGTATTTAATATTATCATCTTGTTTATGGGAGCATGGTTGCATGTCCCTATAAGCTTAAGGTGGTTACAAAGACATTAAAGTCCGAGTAATCACTGGCGCTGTGGCATTCCCTTGGGTTATAAAAAGGGGGTGTTACAACTCCCAGAACCAAGCAGGACGTTCGGGGAGCATTATTATTCCTTATTTATGTAATATTTTGCAGACCCTAACGAGATTTAGTATACGGCCTTTCGAGCATGGTTTAGAACCCTTAAGGGATTTTAGGGCTCGTTTGTTTGGACGAAGGGAATGGAAAGAAAAGGAATCATTTTAAGAGAAAGGAAAGGAAAGAAAAATGGTTAAATTAAAATTTTGTTTGATTGATTTAAAAGATAAATCATTACTTTCTCCATTATCTTTTCAAGTGATTGTTTGATTTAAATGACAATAAAGGATTCACTCATGACTTATACACAAATCAGCAAAAGAAGCCCCAAATTATAGAACAATTAAACAGTACCTGCAGGAAAAAAAAAAGCAACATATCACCCAAGAAAATCAACAATCACCCCTAAAAAAATCAACTATTGATTAAAAAAACCACCCAAAAAATTAGAAAAATCAATTGGTTGTAATTCGATTAAGCAAGCATCAAAACATGAGGATGCACGAGCAGCACATCGGGGGCACAATACGATTCAGTTCAGGTGACATTAACTTGGCAGCATCAACAAATCCTTATCGATTGTCGCAAACATCAAAAACACCTCGCAATAGATTCAAGACTTCAACCGCGCTTAAAAACACTACCAAACATCAATATCACTTCAGCAAACATCAAGAACGAAGCAACAACACTCGGGCCTAACTTCTGCGAACAACCTCAAATGGCTTCGCGCCAAAAACTCACAAAACGTTCAACTATAGGTGAATTTACAAATTCAGGGGTGAATTTACAAATCCCAAACAAATTCCCAAATTTGAAAAACCCTAGATACCATAAAGCGAGATTAAACAAATTAACAAACATAGAGTCAAACATCATTCAATTCATAAAAGAGGATTGATGTACAGAACTTTCATAAAATCAATTACATCAAATTCATTGTTCTCAACTTGTTTTGAAAAGTTTCGAAATGTAGTAGGCTAGTAGCTACTAAGCTACATAGGAGACAAATGACGTGGTTTGGTCTCAAGAGGGAGATGAAAGAGGCAAGATGTCACATGGATTGGGTTGGATTGGAGAGGGAAGTAGTAAAGCTGCGAAATCCAAACCAGAAGATGATGGAGATAAAGTCGTTGAAAAAACCTGTCGGCGTGTTGCTGGGAGGGAGACGATCAAAATGACGAGGGAGATCTACAAAGGGGAGAGGATGTGAGGAGATCTGATGAGAGGAGACCTCATGTATGTGGCTATGCAGAGATTAGTTCATAAGGAAGATGTGAGATAGAAAGATTGAGGAAGGGATTGAGGCCATTTAAGCTTGAGCAAGAGGTTAATATCGGGATCGAGTAGGGTTGTCGACGTCGAGAAGTTCCTGGTCGATCACCTGCACACAGAAGCTACGACGATGCTGGATCGAAGATCAGTAACTCGATATCGAGTAGTGCAATTCGAGATCGAGTAAAGGCAGAAAATAAAATGAAAGAAAATAAAGACAAGTGCTTTTGGAATTCGAACTAAACTGTATGAAAAGGACTTCCAAGATTGGGGTTTGCAACAACGATAACCAAGCATGCATAAGGCAAGAACAAAACAGATAATCATGTGAATTGCATCAAAGGACTAAGCTTTCGCCTTTTCCAACAATTAGACAACTCTTTCAAGAAACCCTAATTGTCTCTACCGATTTTATGTTTACAATCCAAGTGGTTAGCATGGACCTCCATTAGATGGGTAATAAACATATAACAAGTAGCGGATGCTTAAAACACGATAAAAGTCGAATTTTTACCTCAAACACGCAGGGCTATCATCGGGCTCGCCCCAACCCTAGAAGTGGGTGGACTACTCGCGCTTCATCGCAACCTTAGACATTGATTGATGAAAAGAAATAACTACTTGCATTGAATCAAAACAGAGCTTACAACCAAAGGAAGCCAATTCCGCTCTCGCTTCACCAACTCCTCTTGGCCACTCACCCTCTCTCTCTCTCTCTCTCTCTCTCTCTCTCTCCTACTTCTCCTACTGAAATTGAATGACTAGAAATCAGCCCCATGGGCTTTATTTATAGGCTTCTAAACCTTGTTATTCAAGGATAGAAACATCTATATCTATATCTAAAACATTATAGATAAATAAATGCAACAACATAATTCAATCTTAAAAAGGAAATTATATCTAAAAGCTAAAATATCTTCTTGTGGATAAATCTTCTCCTTCATGATGTAACTTGATGGAATCGGATAGACTCGGCAATCTTCGGCCCCAAGGAATCCAAATCCGAGTAGGACAGCTCAAAATGCGTTACGCGTCTTCTAGAAGGTTCCTCGATCTCGAGTAAAACGGCGTCGTCGACTTCAGTGGCTCGGCGTCTCTGGTTGATCTTCCTCGATGTGGCTCAGACATGGCTCACAAATCTCCTCGATCTCGAGGTAAATACTCGATCTCGAGTTGACTTGTCTCATCGTTTTTGCCTTCTGGTGTTGTCGAGCAACTCTTCTCGACATGCTCGGACAGGCGCTCAGCTTTGTCGACATCGAGGAAAGTCCTCGATCTCGAGGAAGGTGTCCGGGCGCTAGGTTTGGTAACTTCTCCTCGGTCTCCTCGGGCAAACTGTCTTCGACTCCGGGCATGGTCTTCGTTGTTTGGTCCACATCGAGTTGGGTACTCGATCTCGAGGAAGGTTCTGGAGTCGTGTTGTTCATCTTCAGCTTCTCGATATGGGCTCCTCGATCAGTGCAGTGCCTAGGCATGGTTTTGTCGATATCGAGTAACATTTGTCGATATCGAGTAACTTTGGGCTCCCGTCCTTGCTTCTTGGTTTTCTCCCGAAATGACTCCATATTCTGCAATAATAAACAGAAACTTATGTAGATTTCCATTTCTGACAAATAAGCATATACTACATAAATTCGACATATTCCTAACCCGAAATATGCAAAATGTAAAGAATATGGAACTAAAATATGCATAAAGACATCGCTACTGTAGAGACATCAAATCACCCCATACTTAGACTTGCTTGTCCTCAAGCAATAACCAAACAATAACCAAGACCTACAGCACATCCTTTCAGTCTTCGCCCTTGTCAAAAGTAACATCTCAAGTAGTAGCAATGTAAGACAAGTGAATTTAACGTCGTCACACATATATGAGCGATCCATAGGCATAGGCAATATAAATCCAACCTCACAGGGATAATGTGTTTACACTCAACTCTCAATGTGTTTAGGCTATGAAGATCAACTCTCAACTCAATTCCATATATAATCTCATAAACGTTGCAATTTAAATATAAATCCACTTCGCAACCAATTATGAAAAATGCAACAAGAATTATTAGGAGGACTTCGCTGAATAGAAGTCTTCAAAGAAGATTCCATTCGGCGGGGTTTTAATGAAGCTTGGTAAGAAATATAAGGGTATGGAATTATTTGGCCATGTGGTGCTTAATAAAATTCGGGAATCAAGACTCCTAAATCTCCAACACAACCAAACCATAACTCTCAATCATATGTCTCAACCAAACTTTCCAATTTATCTCAATGAAGTATGTAACCTTTCAAACTTCCTCAACCTCTCCAAAGTATGTATCTTGCGAATAATGATGGAAACACTACTACAAAATTGGGCAAATAACCCATAGTATATAACCCGGGCGTGCCACACCTGGTGTATAAAGTGGTGAAACCGAAAAAAATTGATTTAGATGACCTTTATATGCCGGATTGTGTAATACCCGGTGTATAAAAGAGAATTTTTTTTAATCAAATAACGCAAGGAATAAACGCCCGGTTATATTTTTTTTAAAAATCCCTAAATCCGGGCTATCTCTACTGTGAAGATAGAAAAGAAAACCATCCTTGACCAGTTCTCCTCCGCCTTTCTCAATCGTCAATCAGCCTTTTTGTAAACCGCCGGTCGCCGCTGTCTTCCTCTTCCTGCCGCTCGGCGTTGGATTCCTCTTCCCACTGCTCGTCGTTCGCAACCTCGACTCGGTCTCGCCGTTTGCTTCCTTTTCCAGTCACTCGTTGTTCACAGCCTCATCCCGATCTTTCTCGAGCCTCTGATCGAGTGGTTTGTTACTGCCTCTATTGCTCATCCTAGTCTGTTGCTGCCTCTATTTCCACTATTGCTACCGTCATCGGCTTCGATATCTCTGAAACTGTTGCTGCCATGACAAACTGCAGCACGCACCCCACTGTTGCTGCTTTAATTGAACCATCAAGAATACAAAAGGTGTGTTTTTTAATGCTTTTTTTACTCTATTGTATGCAGCTTTAGTTGAAATTTTGGCTAATTTTGGATGAATTTGTGCTGAAATTAGTGAATTTGTGCTGGTGTAAGTGTATTTATGGTTTCATTGTGTTGAGTTCGGATTTTAGGGTTAGCCTTGATCTTTGTAGATATTGGGGAATTTTGTAGTGAAATTATGATTGATTAGGGTTATATGTGTTATTGTGGTTTGATTGCGATGGGTTCAGATTTTAGGGTTAGCCTTGAGTTTAATAGTTGCTAAACCTAGGAAAGGTTTTGGTTCTTTAATTCGAATTGGTGCAAATAAAAGGCAGAAACATTTTTTACTTAAAATTTCAAGTGCAATCTGTGTTGTTTTTGCTCCTGGAGTAAGCTTAGGAGCAGGAGTACATCAACCAATCATCTCTTGCTTCTCAGAAAGAGAAGGAAAAGGTCGGATTTGTTTGTGATTTGTACCAATAATATCTGGGTATCATTTGAGTAGGTAAAAAAGAGGGGCATGCAACCCTTTATATATATTACCCAAATCTTAGAGGTATTGAGCTTATATGCAAATTTGGAGTCTTTATCTTTTCTCTTAACATGCTTGCACCAAAACTAAATGTGAATAAAAAGGAAGTTCGTTTCTCCTCCTAATTATGTGTAACTATGTAAGGCAGAGACATAAACGAACCTAATTAGAAAATATTTATAGCTATAAGGCAGAGACATACACGAGTCGACTAATTAATATTTACAGTTATTTGACTATGCGAAATCTTAGAATACGAAGAGCAAATATTAATATAATTTGAGTGGGATGATATTTTTATAGTCTAGTACTCTAATAAAAGACTAATACATTAGATCTTATCAAACTGGAGTTTAGTTGGCAAATTATTAGATTAGCTAGAGGCATATCAGGGCCAAATGGTATGAAGCTGTTGGCATGGTTGCATGCATCATTATCATGAACTATAGCATATTCTATTTTCTTTTACTCTAATACTTGTGTTTTGACAAAATTCTAGTATCTCTTTCTTAGATGTTGGACCTTTTCCACTTGCTAAACATTTATGTAGTGCTTTCTATAGAATGAGTCTAGATGATTAAGGTAATTGAATCTCTGTGTGTGAGTCAATGTTCCATGCCATCTTTATCAACACATTTTGTTAGTGAATAGATCAAAACATGCTTGAATGTAATAGTCTGTTCATATTTAAAGAGAGTATTGATTTAGTTTTAATTAATTTAGATTTATGCTTTCTATAAATAGATGATTTGTTTGACGACTTTTGTTTTCCAACAATGTATATATGATATACCTAGTTGTTGATCGATAAATCTTGAAGTTAGATTACTTGGTTGAGTAATTTTTTTTGCACTTTGTACTCAAATTGTCACTGATTACTCATCTCTATTTTTCAAACAGGGACAGATATATCTTGATCTATTCTTATTGGTCTGACAAACACATGATCCAATCACCATGATTCAGTTTGATTTTTTAGCGTCTATGGCATATACTCTTTTTGTGATTGTCAATGGTGTATTATGTTAGTTAAAGTCTAATATGATTTTTATTAATCACATAAGGATGCGCCAAACTTGCTCACTGGCTCCCAGAAAACAATGTCCCAAAGTAAGCCATGCCGCTTTGGGCATGTGCCCAGAGATTATGGTAAGAAATTTTGAACACATAGCACTCAAGTTATTCGATTGTTAATTTACATGATTAAGACATCTCTAGGTCTCTGCACAGGGATATGATGACAGTAAGAAATTTAAGAATGTTGAATCATGTACACTGTAGTAGTGGTTGATCCTCGCTCATAGCTTCATCAAAAGGTGTTTTTTCTATACTTTGTTTAATTTGTGATAAAATTTAAAACCATTTAGATTTATAATTCACAAGTTAGTGAATTTGTGCTAAAATTATGGTTAGTTATAGAGAAATGTGTTGATCAAGGAAATTTTGATTTAGTTTCATTGATGTAAGTATATATATGTAAAATCTGTAATGGAGCTTGTTTGAGACAAATTCAATGGATGAAAACCATAGTAAATGTAATTTCATAATTGGTGAGCATGTAATTCAACATTCTTAAAAAGGAACTCTAACATCTCGGCTACTTAAAATGCTCCAATGAATGAAACTAAAAATTTCACTTGTAGTGTCCTCCCTAAATGCTTGATGTTTTTATATCAAATTAATTAGCTACTGATTTTCCAATTTTTTTTGCCCAAATTCATTTCTCATATCCCGATACTACTTCAATATCATTGTTGGCAGTTGTTAATTGAGTTTGTTTTTTGTTCATCTTTTTGAGTCTTTTAGCAGGTTTGAAGTTTAATGTGCATGTTCTTCTCAAGTACTGGACACATGTAATTAATTAAATGGTAAGATAAATTTGTTTGCATCTTCTTGTGGTGCTTAATGGCTGGTGATATATATTGTGGTCTGCACTAGTAGATTTTGGTTGGTTGATATCCTTTTCCACTATTTGATGTTTGCTAATTGTCAAACTGTCCCAATAACTATATCTTGGATCCTGGAGATTTGAAGCCTGGAAAATGATCGAGGATAGCTTAGGCATCTTCAATTGTCTAGTTCTATTGATGATGATGGGTCTTTGTGGTTGTAGGGAAGGTCTAACTAAGCAAGGACGGTTTAGGGCCTTAGGCTTGGTGAAGGGATCGAAAGTTATTTCCCCTTCTACAGTGAATGCACTTGCTGGCCAAAAGTATATATTAAAGGTAAAGCTCTCCCTAAAATCCATTGTTGGGTCATGAAAGTATGTAAATTGATGTTCTTTCTCTTCCACTAACTGTTGCTGTACTCACAAGGCACTAATGTTTTTATTATTGATAGAACTACACGGTGTTAGGCAAGGAATTACAATCAAATGCATTGTACGAGTACTTCTACGGTGCTAAAAGGTCTTCCAAGGAGTCGTAACGATAGCATGCAGGCAGATGGCATAGAAATGCTTCTTCTTCTTCTTTTTTGTTTTTGTTTTTTGCTAACAGATGACATAGATATGCTTGAAGATAAAGATGTCTTGTGATTTCCTTGTTATCTAGCAACATGCTGTCATGTTTAATGAAACAAGTGGTTTTGTATATATTTATAAATTTATTTGTTATATTTTTTCATATAAAAATCTGTTTCTTAAACATTTTACAATTGAACCCTGAGCAAAACATCAAACGGATAGCTGGTTTAGTCAAATGGGGGATAATTCTCTTTTTAAAAATAAAAAATAAAAAATAAAAAATGACTTTATAACCCGGATCTCCAAGGCCTGGGTTATAATTATGGACTATATAACCCAGATAATCAATACATCCAGAAAATGTATTAACGCACCAAATAACTCGGGTACTCGACCTCCGGGTTATATTGTTACACCAAATAACCCGGATGAATTGGTGTATAATGTGAGTGGATAACCGGATTACCCGGATAAAATAACCCGGATATAGGATCCGGGTTATATAGTGTACTGAGAATATAACCCGCTGACCATTAACCCGGACCATATCCGGGTTATAAAGGGTCAAATATCCGGGTTATATTCCCTTTTCTGTAGTAGTGAAATAAGGTAAATTTGGCTCATGCACTTTGTTCACAAACATATATATACTTTTTCTCTTCTTTTTTCGATTTTTTTTTGGAACGAAAATAATATAAAATAACACTAGTGCATTTATAGGGTGAGCCAAAAGTCCTTTTACATAATATGCATAGCAAGATAAAAATATAAAACCAACCCATATCTCGATAAATTTCAAAAATCCTTCTTACTTGAAATGCAACATAAGCTTATTCTTTTCACAAATCATCTTTCCAACCAACTCTAAATCTTAATTCCCAAATGGGGGTCAGGCTCAATTTGGCTAAGGATAATTTTGTGGAGCTTATAATAAAAGTCTCAGGCTAATGTTCTGGCTTCAAGCAAGGATAATGCAGGGTAGGTAAAGAGAGGATAAAATTGGCTTAAAAGGTGCCTCCATCATTTAATTCTCATTCACATCAATATATAAATGCATTGGTTTTGAATAATTATCACAACATTTAGAGATGCATCGGAAGAGTAAATACACTCAAGAAAGCAGAGGGATTTTTAATGTTCTCCCTATAAGGCCAAAATTCTCACTAGGACAATTTTTGTTGGATTTTAACCTTTAGCTTAGGATCATATGTGCTCAATTTCATCACAAGTTCACAATCCACATAAAAAAACAATTTTGAGGACTTAGGCTAAACCTTCCAAACATGCCATAGGATTTATATGATCAAGTCAATCATTATTCATCATCATAGGACATCTAAGTTAGGGTATTGAACTAAAACAATGCAGACATTTAAACATGCATTTTTTTCTTTTTTTCGACATTTTTTATTTTTTTACATATATATATTTATTTTTTCTTTTCTTATGCAACTAAAAACAAGACTAAAGTATGACAAAAAGACTAAAATGCATAAAATTTAAACATGAATGCATAACATAAAATTTAAAATTTCACCATGTAAAACCAAAAGTAAGACTAAAATATATAATAATGATAATGAGCCCTTCCCCCACCCCATACTTAAAATATACAGTGTCCCCACTGTATAAAATCAAATAAAAACAAGAGTAAAGGAAGGAACTCACAGAATAACACATCGAGGATGGCAGATCAGGCATGTCCAGTAAACAATTCTTGTCGATCTCGAGTATAGAACTCGATCTCGAGGAGGCTTGTCTGCGTCCAGTGGTTTCTGAAGTCGAGGAGCTTCTGGGCTTTGTCGATATCGAGTTGGCCTACTCGATATCGAGGAGTGTCTGGGCTGCTCCTCCTTGTCGTTGTCGACTTGGCCTTCGTCGATTCTGACTTTTTTTCAGGGACTTCTTATTCCACTTTTCGCGATCCTTTTTATGCTTGCCGACCTAAAAGTGTTAGATTGCATACAAAAACAAGATTTCCCACATGAAGTATGCTAAACCAAAAAACAAAAACCAAAAACCAAAACCAAAAAGTTCAAAAAGTCCCAAAAATTCATAAAGTCTTATATACAAGCTCTAGATTTTATAGTCGCTAGGCCGACTTCTCCGTTTGCGCTCAAGGACCATTAGTGTGGGGCCCGCTCATGCTTGGCCCTTCTCCTGGATCATCTAGGTCCTGATGGTAGTATGCAAGCTCAGCTGACAGGTGGTTGCTTGCATCATCTCCCTTCTCTTTCTTCTTCTTCCTTCCAGCTCTTAGTTTCCGCAGATTCTCTCGCCACGGGGCCTTACCTCCCCTTAAATTATTGATAAATTTCTTTATGGACTGAGGGGGAGTAGAATTCATACCTGAACTTACCTTTTCGGACCCAAAACAGAAATCTTTGGGCTTGGGGTTAGTCGATATCGAGCACTGTTGGTCGAGATCGAGTACAGGGACCCCATACTTAAGCTCTTGGCAAGTCATTGGCTCAGCAGAGGAAGTCGATGTCGACGAGTCTTGGTCGAGATCGAGGAGAAGCCTAGTCGAGATCGAGGAAGCTTGGTCGATCTCGAGTACAGTGCTGGTGCTTTCCTCCGCTGTTTGTTTGGTCCCGTGGTTGCTGATGCTTTTCACCTCCAGCCATGAAATTTCCTCTTTTGCAGGACAAAAAGAGAAATCTAAGACCTCATCGCCTATGGTGAAGGTGAGCGATCGATTCTTAACACTAATTCTGGCATCTGTAGTAGCTAAGAATGGTCTACCAAGAATAATAGGGCTAGTAGGATCTTCAGCACAGTCTATAATAAGGAAATCTGCTGGAACAAAGAATTTACCAACCTGGACGGGGACATTCTCAACTATACCTGTAGGGATGACCACTGTATTGTTTGCCATGTATAGCTTGGCATCCACAGGTTCTATGCAGCCTATTTTTACCTTCCGCCAGATTGATAAGGGCATGATGCTCACACTTGCTCCTAAATCACACAGAGACTCATATTTATATTGTCCAAAACCCACAGTAACAGAAAACTTACCAGGGTCAGATCTCTTTTCAGGGAAGTGGAGTACTTTGCATTTGTTGTGAGCCTAATTTGCCATGTTTTACACTTATTTCTATATCGATTTCTGCATACATTGCATGCATTTGGGTTAGAATAATACAGAATCTGTGTAATATATGTTTATTTGCAATATATGGAGTTCTACACAAGTTTTGGTTATATTTCGCAGAAATCGGGCGCACTTTGGAGCTTAAAGGAAACTCATGGAGAAGCTAAGAATGGTGCAGCTGGAGAAAAGGCCATTTTTCACCATTCTTCGTTCTGAATCAAGCTTTGATGTCTTCATGAGAGTTGTAGCCCTCGAAAAGAGCTTTCCAACGCATGGTCATACGCGTCAATCCGACGAACGAGGACTCGGGAAAGTGTGTTTCAAGAACAGAGCAGAAAGCTGAGAAAACTTTACTCGAGATCGAGTACACTCTACTCGAGATCGACTAAAAGTGCCTGGTCGAGGACGGAGCTGATCGAGAAGCCGAAGATGAGGACAGACCGGGTTACACCCTACTCGAGATCGAGTAGACCTACTCGAGATCGAGGAGCCCGGAAGCCGTGTCCGAGCATGTCGAGCAGAGTCACCCGAGAAGACCTAGTCGACAAGGCCAGTCTAGTCGAGATCGACAAGGAGTCCTCGAGATCCACTAGACCCGTGAGCCAAGTCCGAGTGTGTCGAGCACCAGCTAGCCGAGACGACGAGCCAAGCCCAGTCGACAACACTTCTACTCGAGATCGACAAGACCCTTGTCGAGATCGACGACGACTCCAGAGACGCGTTACTCGGTTTGACGAATCCTACTCGGTGTGGATTACTTGGGCTCGAAGTTTGCCGAATTCTATCCGATTTATCAAGATACATCATGGAAGGAGAAGATCTATCCACTTTAAGACTTTTAGATATATTTCCCTATTTTAGATTTAATTATCTTGTTGCTTTTATTTATCCTTAAGCGTTTTAGATATAATTTTAGATATAGATAGAGATTTCTATCCTTGAGTAGCAAGGATTAGAAAGCTATAAATAAAGCCCATGGGGCTCAGTTTTATTCATTCAATTTCAGTTAGAGAAGTAGTTCACGGAGACAGTTTAGGAGTTCGAAGGTTTTAGGGTTTTGGCGTTCAACGAGAGTTGGATCGCCGGGATTGTAAAGTCTTTGAATTTAGTTTAATGCAAGTTGTTATTTCCTTTCAATCAATGATGTCTGAGTTTGCGATGAAGCGTGAGTAGTCAACCCACTTCTAGGGTTGGGGCGAGCCTGACGATAGCCATGCATAATTGAGGTAAAGATCTGACTTTTATCATGTTTTGAGCATCTCCTACTTGTTTATTTGTTTATGTGTTTATTGCCCATCTAATGGAGATCCATGATAACAACTTGGATTGTAAACATAAAATCAGTAGAGACAATTAGGGTTTCTTGAAAGAGTTGTCTAATTGTTGGAAAAGGCGAAAGCTTGTCCTTGATGCGATTCACATGATTATCTGTTTATCTCTGCCTTATGCATGTTTGGTTATCGTTGTTGCAAACCCCAATCTTGGAAGTCCTTTTTATACAGTTTTAGTTCAAAATTCCAAAGCCTTTGCATTTATTTTCTTTTGTTTTTATCCTCTGCCTACTCGAGATCGAATAGCACTACTCGATCTCGACTACTGATCCTCGACCCAAAGTCGATGTAGCTTCTCCTGTGCAGGTACTCGACGAGCCCAACCGAAGTCGACCAAGACCCTACTCGATATCGAGTAGGCCTAGTCGAGATCGACGAGCCACCAGTGCCTGTGTCTGCTACTCTGCTCGACTGTCCGATCTTCTGTCGACTACCCTAGTAGAGATCGAGGACCCTGTTGTCGACTTCCGTGAGATTTCACCGCTGCCTAGGATCCGCTGACACGCTTCCTCGTGGATCGATCCTGACTTTCCACTGCTACATCGGGAGGAAGTCTTGTAATTATTTGCAAGGGACGGAATCTGGTTTGCCTGTGATTTATTTATATTTTAATTTGCAATCTCGATTTCCTCCTATCAACAAATTGGCGCCGTTGCCGGGGAGGCTATCATTCGCGCCTTAGGTAGTTAAATCTCACGTTTCTCTTGAGTTAATTTGAAGGTGTATGCGCCGTTCTGGTCAACCACCTGAGTTTGACACCTTAGATGATCCGGAACGTGTCCTACACATCCATTCTAAACTGAAAAGAGCCATGGCGGCCGCAGAAACACAGGAGCAGCTGATACAGAGGCTTACAAGGGAGCTAGCCACTAGAGATGCTGCTATCGCCACTAAAGATGCTGCTATCGCCGCTGAGAAAGCAGCAAGGGACAGGCAGAAGCTAAGCTTGTGTTGCGTAGATGGGAACATTACGCTAAATCGCCCAAATCAACAATGACAAGTTGGCTCGACAATGTCCCCTTCTATGAGCCAGTCAACATCGACTACCTGGACTCGACATATACACATTCTAGAGGAACTGATCCAGAAACACTAGCCGAAATCGTTGGTACCACAAAAACCCAGGTATGTCCTTCCTCTATTTCGATTTCGCTATCTATCTTTGAAGAATCTTTGGAAGGATCCCAAGAAGAAGAAGAGACACCAACACAAAATCCGGACGTCGTTGCCCATGGTGCTTCAAGGTCGCTTTTACCCTATAAGGTGAAGGCCATTCCTGACAATTTTGAGCAACCGATGTTCATATTCAAGTATGGGGTCCTCGCAAAGTGGCATGAAATCCACAAGATGAAGTGGAAATATCTATGCCCACTCCACCGTTTTGCTGTGGTGGAGATGTGCAAACAAATCAACCAATGAAGCGGAAGAGGTATGATGATGAGGTATGTAAATTTCCTTTATATATTCCTTTATGCATGCCAGCTGGGGCCCAGGAAGATGTAAGGGTGAAGCCATGGAGCATTCACTCGGGGAGGTTTAAGCTTCTTCACACGATGCCTCCGGACGACATCCAACGCTTCCCACCACCGGAGGAACCACCAGACCTACCTATACCTCCGGAAAAAGATGAGCCAGGCTAATGCACAAACAGAGAAGTCGGCCTAGCGACTCTAAAATCTAGAGCATGTATATAAACTTTATGAATTTTTGGGACTTTTGAACTTTTTAGTTTTTGGTTTTTGTTTTTGGTTTTGGTTTTATGTCTTTTAGAATAGTTCATGTGGATAGTCTTGTTTCTTGTGCAATCTAACACTTTTAGGCCGGCAAACATATAAGAATCGCGAAAAGTGGGATAAAGAAGTCCCTGAAAACCAGTCAGAATCGACGAAGGCCAAGTCGACGAAGACAAGGAGGAGAAGCCCAGAAGTTACTCGACCTCGAGTAGACGTACTCGACATCGACGAACCAAGACACTCCTCGACTTTGGAAAACCACTGGACGCAGACGAAGCTACTCGAGATCGAGTGACCTGTACTCGATATCGACGAGCAACTTACTCGACATGCCTGTTTTGTCTTCCTCGATGTGTTATCCTGTGAGTTCCTTCCTTTACTCTTGTTTTTATTTTATACAATGAGGACATTGTAATGTTTAAGTATGGGGTGGAGGAAGGGCTTACTTTGTGCATATTTGCTATATTTGACATATATGTGCATTATTTCTTTGAATTGCTACATGGCTATTTTGGAATGCATTATTAATTTATGTGCTTACATGCATGTTTTCCAAAGTTTGAAAAAATGACCCCCATTGAAAATTTTGAAATAATGTCATGGAAGCGTATATTGAACTCGACGATGCAAAATTAGATTCATTAGAGATATAGCATGAAATTGCCTAGTAAAGGGAAGTCACAATGAAGTGCATATTTTATTGAAAACCATAAAAGGAGGTAAAATTTGAAGTTGCTTTTGACATGTTGCATGATAAAATGATGGAGGACTTTATATTTCCATATAATGCTCATTTGTTAAATTCCTAACCTTACCTGTGCTTATGCATCACAAAAACCATAATATGCCTTATTTCAAATATTGCTCCACATGATCTAAATATTTGCCATTCTTTACCTTATCCGGGGATTATGTTGAGAATGATGTTACATTATCGAGATGTTATATGGTTGTTGTTGTTGTTATCATTATTTGGAGTTTGGCGGAATTGTTTTGAATATATGGAAAATTTAATGAGTGAAAGAAAATCCGATCAAAGATCGACCCTGCTCGCTGAGATAATAGTTTGGCGAGATGGGACACCAGGTGAGGAGTCCGACGCACTAAGAATCCGGGGCCATTCATGACACCCATGTTTGCGACTCGCGAGAAGGCAGTGCTGAGGTTAGAGAGGTAAAAGCATTATTATTGAGAAAAAGCAGTATGAAAGGTGATGAATCTTATGGAGAAGGAATGTGGAAATTCAATTTGGAAAAACTCCATTTCCCCGGATCATTAGCACCACATTGCCAAAGATTGCCCACCTTTAGCCGTTTACCAATCTACTCCTTATTTGAGCTTAAATTAAAGTCCTCTTGATTATTAATGCTTTGTCACGAATGAATGTTTTGCATAACCCTCCTCTTGTGAGTAGATGTTGCTTTTATATATTTGCACATGCATGAATTTGTGACACTAGTACGTTTTCGAGGATGGTAATTGATTGCAGGGTTATATAAGAATGAATCTAAGATGTTGAGAGTTTGAATTCTTCCCCTGAATGACAATTAAAAGTATTGCTTGAGGACAAGCAAGCTTAAGTATGGGGTGTTCTCGCCTGCGATCTTTGAGATGGATCGCTTCTTGCTCAGGATTTCCTTCAGAAATTTGACATATCCAGGCATCTCTTGCAGGGCTTCTGTAAAAGGAATAGAGACGTTCAGTTCTTGCAACATATTAACAAAACGGTTAAACCTACCTGTAGAGGGATCTTTCTGTGCTTTGGAAGGGAAAGGCAGTGGCTTTTTCTGCTTCGGAGCCAGATCAAGCGTCGGAGGTGTTGCAGAGTTGTCGACGTCGGCCAAATTCTTCTCGATCTCGACTACGGGTTCCTCGATCTTGAGTTGGGATGTCGACCTCGAGTTGTCTGGTTGTGCAGTGGAGTCCGAGCTCAGCTTCTGGTTTGTGTCGAGCAGATTCTTGTCGAGATCGAGTAAGGGTTCCTCGAGATCGAGTTGATCCTGCTCTGTGTTGAGTTGCTGCTCTGCCTTGTCTTGATGTTTCCTGACCTCTGGCCCATGTAATTGATGCCCACTTCTGAGTTTGATAGATGCGACGTGTTCGGTTTTCATTTTAGGATTTGGTTCTGTTGACCCAGGGAGTTGTCCGAATGGTCGTGGGATCTGTGCAGCGATTTGACCCATCTGGGTCTCTATTCCCCTTTTCCAGATGTCCAGTTCTCCAAATTTTGTAGTGATGTTCTAGAACTGGTTGTTGATGGTGCCTTGATTCCGACGCATCTCCTCAAGGATGAGCTGCAGATCATCCTTCTTTTGATCCGTTTCTGAATGTCCTGGAGCTCGGTATGATGGGGGGTTCCTAGGAGGACCTTGGTTCCACTGTGGTTGATAGAACCTTTGATCTCCCATGTAGCGATTGGAACCCCCAGCGTAGGCTACCTCTTCATGTGTCTCTGCCATCATGACTTGCTCAGTGTGAGGGCACTCAGTAGTGGTGTGCCGCTGTGATCCGCATTCGATGCAAGGCTTGTTGACAGATAGATGTTTGACTTGCTTGAGGAGCTTGCGATTCTGGTCTCTGTAGAATTGCTCCCTGACATCCGCGTCAATCTCCTTCGCTGGCTCATAGAGTGGCATAGATGGTGCTGGCCTGGCATAGGAGTTCTCCTCATAATTTGCAATAGACCCATATTTGTTGTCATAATTGGTGAGCTTGTCTAGCACACCCCAAACGTCAATTGGTGGCATTGTCAGATACTCATAGCGAGTATACTGGTTAATTTTGTCCTTAGTGACTTGGTCAAGAGAATTGAAGAAGATCTCCTGAATGACGTACGGGGGCTGTCCATGAGTAGGGCAAGATCGCAGCAATTCTTTGTAGCGTTCCCATGCCTTTGCCAGCGGTTCCCCAGGCTTCTGGTTGAAGGTGGTGATTTTCTGGCGGAGGAGTGCTGTCTTGGAGGGTGGGAAGAATTTATTCAGAAACTGTTGCTCTACTTGGGCCCATGTTGTAAGTGATCTTGGTTTCAGCCCTTCAAGCCACTTCAGTGCAGGACCAGCGAAAGACCAACGGAAAGCTTTCATCTTGACATATTCCAGAGTTGTACCTTCAGCAAGAGTGCGGCACATGTCAGAAAAATTGGTAATATGTTCAAGAGGACACTCATTAAATTTGCCAAAGAAAGCATTATTTATAAGCTCTATAAGAAATTGAGTGCGAATTTCAAAAGAGTTTTCAGGGATTAAAATCGCCGATTCAGGCACGACGAGAGTTGGATGCATATAATCCTTTGCAGTGGTTGGGAATTGGGCAAGCTCAGCTTCTGCTTGCCTTGCGCGTTCAGCTTCTTGTTCCCTTCATGCTCTCTCAGCGGCGATAGTAACATCCCTTGCGGCTAGTTCCCTTGTGAGCCTTTCAATCAGCTGCTCTTGTGTTTCTGCAGCCGCCATGGCTCTTTATAGTTTAGCTCTGATGTGTAGAAGGCGTTCTGGTTCGTCTAAGCTGTCAAACTCAGGTGGTTGACCAGAACGGCGCATACACCCGTAAAGTAACTCAAAGTAGATGTGAGATTTAACTACCTAGGGCGCGAATGTTAGCTTCCCCGGCAACGGCGCCAATTTATATATAAAATATAAATCAAACCAGATTTAGGCCCACGCAAATAATTACAAGACTTCCTCCCGATGCAGTAGTGGGAAGTCAGGATCGATCCACGAGGAAGCGTGTCAGCGGATCCTAGGCAGCAGAGAAATCTCACAGAAGTCAACAACAGGGGTCCTAGATCTCGAGAACAGCTACTCGATAGAAGATCGGACAGTCGAACACATCAGCAGTAACTTCGGCGATGTTGGTCGATCTCGACAAAGTCTTACTCGAGATCGAGTAGGGTTGCCAATGTCGAGAAGTTCCTAGTCGATCACCTGCACACAAAAGCTACGGCGATGCTGGATCGAAGATCAATAACTCGATATCGAGTAGTGCAATTCGAGATCGAGTAAAGACAGAAAATAAAATGAATGAAAATAAAGACAAGTGCTTTTGGAATTCGAACTAAACTGTATGAAAAAGACTTCCAAGATTGGGGTTTGCAACAACGATAACCAAGCATGCATAAGGCAAGAACAAAACAGATAATCATGTGAATTGCATCAAAGGACTAAGCTTTCGACTTTTCCAACAATTAGACAACTCTTTCAAGAAACCCTAATTGTCTCTACTGATTTTATGTTTACAATCCAAGTTGTTAGCATGGACCTCCATTAGATGGGTAATAAACATATAACAAGTAGCAGATGCTTAAAACACGATAAAAGTCGAATCTTTACCTCAAACACGCAGGGCTATCGTCGGGCTCGCCCCAACCCTAGAAGTGGGTGGACTACTCGCGTTTCATCGCAACCTCAGACATTGATTGATGAAAAGAAATAACTACTTGCATTGAATCAAAACAGATCTTACAACCAAAGGAAGCCAATTCCGCTCTCGCTTCACCAACTCCTCTTGGCCACTCACCCTCTCTCTCTCTCTCTCTCTCTACTACTACTTCTCCTACTGAAATTGAATGACTAGAAATCAGCCCCATGGGCTTTATTTATGGGCTTCTAAACCTTGCTATTCAAGGATAGAAACATCTATATCTGTATCTAAAACTATATCTAAAACATTAAAGATAAATAAATGCAACAACATAATTAAATCTTAAAAAGGAAATTATATCTAAAAGCTAAAATATCTTCTTGTGGATAAATCTTCTCCTTCATGATGTAACTTGATGGAATCGGATAGACTCGGCAATCTTCGGCCCCAAGGAATCCAAATCCGAGTAGGAGAGCTCAAAACGCATTACGCGTCTTCTGGAAGGTTCCTCGATCTCGAGTAAACTTACTCGATCTCGAGTAAAACAGCGTCGTCGACTTCAGTGGCTCGGCGTCTCGGGTTGATCTTCCTCGATGTGGCTTGGACATGGCTCACAAATCTCCTCGATCTCGAGGTAAATACTCGATCTTGAGTTGACTTGTCTCATCGTTTTGGCCTTCTGGTGTTGTCGAGCAACTCTTCTCGACATGCTAGGACAGGCGCTCAGCTTTGTCGACATCGAGGAAAGTCCTCGATCTCGAGGAAGGTGTCCGGGTGCTAGGTCGGGTAACTTCTCCTCGGTCTCCTCGGGCAAATTGTCTTCGACTCCGGGCATGGTCTTCGTTGTTTGGTCGACATCGAGTTGGGTACTAGATCTCGAGGAAGGTTCTGGAGTCGGGTTGTTCATCTTCAGCTTCTCGATATGGGCTCCTCGATCAGTGCAGTGCCTAGACATGGTTTGTCGATATCGAGTAACATTTGTCGATATTGAGTAACTTTGGGCTCCCGTCCTTGCTTCTTGGTTTTCTCCCGAAATGACTCCATATTCTGCAATATTAAACAGAAACTTATGTAGATTTCCATTTCCGACAAATAAGCATATACTACATAAATTCGACATATTCCCAACCCGAAATATGCAAAATGTAAAGAATATGGAACTAAAATATGCATAAAGACATAGCTACTTTAGAGACATCAGACGTGCCCGGGGAGACGGGACACAGCAGACCCGCCTAACAGGGCAGCTCTAGTGGCTCTAAGAGACCCCACACAAACGGTCCGAGTTCGGAGATGGCAGCGAGCGAGGAAAGAACGTCACCACCCATCTTGTTCTAGTACTTGCTCCTCAAGATGGATGCCGAAAAAAAGGAGAGCGACAGCACTGCAGTGCGGAGACGGTCGGAGCCGAAATGCAGCGGCGGAAGCCGGATGCAGGGGGGAACTGTTGTAGGAGGAAATTGAGTATGAAATATAACGAAATATAAATCAAACCAGATTATGCCCACGCAAATGATTACAAGAACTCCTCCCTATGCAGTAGTGGGAAGTCAGGATCGATCCACGAGGAAGCATGTCAGCGGATCCTAGGTAGCTGTAAATCTCACAGAAATGCAAACAGAAAGACAGAAACAAAGACAGAAATAACAAACGAAAGCAGAAAATAAAGCAAAGATAGAAGCTACTCGATCTCGACTATAGCAACTCGAGATCGACAACAGACAGCGACGACAGAAACTCAAAATCACACACAGCAATTCGATCTAGACAACACCCTACTTGATCTCGACTAAGTAGTCCTCGAGATCGACAACAATACTCTAGATCGACTAAAAACAGAAACTGTAAACTTGCAACTTCGAACATAGAATCGCAGATTTTCGATGAAATAAACTCAATATATAAAGAACTTCCAAAGCCAGGGTATCAACACCACAACGATAACCATGCAAAGTAACACATAAAGGCATAAAAGATCATGCTTTCCATCAAAATAACTTTCGTTATTAACAAATAGGCATATAGAGGCTTTCGCGTAAATCCTAATTGTTACTACCCCTTTTCACATAATTAATCCAAGTTGCATTAAGATCACTTTCGCTTCAATAACACAAACAAGGATCACCATCAACTCTCGCAAAAGAATCATGCTCATAGGGATAGAAGATGAATTGCAATCAAAAGATTGTACCTTTACCGCATCACCTTACATGGCCACCGTCGGGCTCACCCCAGCTCCAGAAGTGGGTGGACTACTCGCACTTCATCGCAATAGCAGACATTGATGTATGAAAAGAAACTTGCATTAAACTAAATTCAAAGTCTTTACAATCCCGGCACTCCAACTTTCAATAAACGCCAAAACCCTAAAACCTTTGAACTCCTAAACGTCTCTGTGTAACTACTTCTCTAACTTCTGAATTGAATTGAATGATTGCTAAAACCAGCCCCATGGGCTTTATTTATAGCCTTCTACTCCTTGCTATTCAAGGATAGAATATCTCTATCTATATCTAAAAGCTTTAAGATAAATAAATGCAATAAAGGAAATAAATCCATAAAGGGAAATTATATCTAAAATAGGTAAATCTCTTCTTGTGTTGATAGGTCTTCTCTCTATAGATAGATGTTGATAGGTGTAGATAGATCTCGGATTCCTTCGGCTCCAAGGACTCGCAAACCGCGTAGGACAGCAAAACCGCGTAACGCGGCTTCGGACACGGTTTCCTCGATCTCGACCAAATCTACTCGAGATCGAGTAAGATGGTCGTCGACTATGGCTCGGCTGGGCGTCTCGGGTTGCTGCTACTCGATCAAGATCGCTCATGTGGTTCTGGTGTCCTCGAGATCGAGTTGTGTCCTCGAGATCGAGTAAGAGTGGTGCTCGGCGTCTTCAGTACTCGGCTTCTCGACTTGGCACAGGTCCTCGACTCCGGACATGGCATCAGGGTTCGTCGATCTCGACTAGCTTACTCGAGATCAAGTAAGGCTTCCAGAGTCGGGTTGTCTCTGGCTCTCATCTTCTCGATCATGCTGTGCTCGACTAGGTGTGCTCGGACAACTTTTGTCGAGATCGAGTAAAGGAACTCGAGATCGAGTAAAGTTCTCTCAGCTTTCTGCTCTATTCTTGAAATGCACTTTTCCGAGTCCTCGTTCGTTGGATTGACGCATATGACAATGCGTTGGAAAGCTCTTTCCGAGGGCTACAACTCTAATGAAGACATCAAAGCTTGATTCAGAACCAAGAATGGTGAAAAATGGCCTTTTCTCCAGCTGCACCATTCTTAGCTTCTCCATGAGTTTCCTTTAAGCTCCAAAGTGCGTCCGATTTCTGCGAAATATAACAAAAACTTGTGTAGACCTCCATATATTGCAAATAAGTGTTAACGACACAGATTCTGTATTATTCTAGCCCAAATGTATGAAATGTATGCAGAAAACGATATAAAAGTTACTGTAAAACATGGCAGATTCAGCTCACAACAAACACCCCATACTTAAGCTTGCTTGTCCTCAAGCAATACCTTTATTTGTCATTCAAGGGAAGAAATCAAAACTCTCAGCATCTTAGGTTCATTGCCATATGTCCCTGCAATCAATTACCATCCTCGAAAAGGTACTAGTGTCACAAATCCATGCACGTGCAATTAAAAAGCAACATCTACTCACAAAAGGAGGGTTATGCAAAAACAATTCATGTGACAAAGCATTAATAATCAAGAGGACTTTAATTTAAGCTCAATAAGGAGTAGATTGGTAAAAGGCTAAAGGTGGGCAATTTTTGGCAATGTGGTGTTTTTGATCCGGGGAAATGGAGTATTTCAAAACTGTATTTCCACATTCCTTCTCCTTGAGATTCATCACCTTTCATAATGCTTTTATCATCAATAATGCTTTTACCTCTCTAACCTCAGCACTGCCTTCTCGCGAGTCGCAAACATGGGTGTCATGAATGGCCCCGGATACTTAGTGCTTTGGACTCCTCACCTGTGTGTCCCATCTCACTGAACTATTATCTCAGAGAGCAGGGTCGATCTACCTTTATCTCCTGAGGTGATCGGATTTTCTTTCACTCAATAAATTTTCCATATATTTCAAACAATTTCCTGCCAAACTCCAATAATGATAACAACAACAACACAAACACCATATGATAACTCCAGGATCAACCAAGTAACCAAACTCTAAAGAAAAATCATTATTTATGGTCCAACATAATCTACATAATCCACGGATAAGGTAAAGAATGGAAAATATTTAGATCATGTGGAGCATAATATGTAATAAGGCATAATATGGCTTTTGTGATGCATAAGCATAGGTAAGGCTAGGAATTTAAACAATGAGCATTATATGGAAATATAAAGTCCTCCATCCTCTTATCATGCAACATGTCAAAAGCAACTTCAAATTTTACCTCCTTTCATGGTTTTCAAGAAAATATGCACTTCATTGTGACTTCCCTTTACTAGGCAATTTCATGTTATATCTCTAATGAATCCAATTTTGCATCGTCGAGTTCTATATAGCTTCCATGAAATTTATAAAAAATTTTCAATGGGGGTCATTTTTCTTCAAATTTTGGAAAACATGCATATAAGCACATAGATCAATAATGCATTCCAAAATAGCCATGTACAAGCAATTCAAGAATTAAACTCTAAATATGCACAAATAATGTCAAATATGTCAAATATGCACAAAGTAAGCCCTTCCCCCACCCCATACTTAAACATTACAGTGTCCTCACTTTATAAAAACAAGGGTAAAGAAAGAAACTCACTAGACAGGTGTAAAGGGCCTCTTGATATCGAATGAAAGAATGCCTAGGCCGAGTATGAATATAGCTTGCTTCTATCCATGGACCTGAAAAGTGTAGAAGACATATACCCACAATAGAAAAACTAAAAGGTTCAAAACCAAAAACAAACAAAAGCAACAAAGTCTCAAAAGTCCAAAAATAAATGTCTATTTACAAGCTCTAGATTTTATAGTCGCTAGGCCGACTTCTCCATTAAGCTCAAGGTGGCATTTGCAGGGCCCATGTAGCTTGGGCTTCAAATAGGACTCCATTTTTGTCCATCAGCTGTAATCCTCCAGAATGGACACGAAAGGTCCCATCCTCTTCTTGTTGAATTTGTTAGGGAACCAATTATCTTTTGATTTGGAGACATAGAGCTTGTCTCCAGCTTCATACTCTTTGGGCTCATCATTGGAAATCCTACATAAGGGCACATACCAAGGCAAACCTTTCCCATGTATAGATAAATCTTTAATGGAAATAGGAGAAGAAAGATCCATACCTTGGCTTACCTTCGCAGAAACGGAATCGGGGACCACGGTGTTTGGTCGATCTCGAGTAGGAGTACTCGATCTCGAGTAACTTTCAGCTTCTGGTGGTGGGCTGCTCGAGGGTGCAGGAGCTGGGGAGGGTGAGGCTTGGTCGATCTTGACAAGGTTAGTTGATCTCGAGGAGTCTGGCCCGTCTGGTGGAATCAGCGTCGAGGAAGGTGAAGTCGATTTAGAGGAAGGTCGATCTCGAGTAGGGTACTCGATCTCGAGGAATCCTCGGCTTCTATTTGACTGCTCGACGACGCTGGTGCTGGTGGAGGTTTCTAGTTTTGGTCGAGATCGACCACAGTCCTCGATATCGATGAATTCTGGTCGACGTACCTTGGTCTGTGTCGAGTGGATTCTCTGTTTCCTCGTTCAGGATGGCCATGATCTTCTCTACCTGGGCCTCCATAACCCTTTTTTCCAGCTCTTCGGGAGTCATATTCCTTACCTTAGGCTCCCCACAAGTAATGTAGCCAGCTGAGATAGATTTTACCTCTTCCATTGGACCTGTATGCCTTTCAGTTTTATTAAAGGAATACTCAATCACCTCATCACTGATGTTGAAAGTGAGCACTCCCTTCCTGACGCTTATGTTGGCATCCACCGTTGCTAAGAAAGAACTTCCTAGAATAATTGGACAAGCAGGGTCTTCCGCCATATCAATAACTAAGAAATCAGCAGGGACTAAAAACTTACCCACTTGCACTGGCACATTGTCCACCATGTCTGTTGGAATGACCACAGTGTTGTTGTCCATATACAGCTTAGCATCCACAGGCTCTAGGGCACCTATCTTAATCTTGGACCAAATAGTTAAAGGCATTATACTCACACTAGCTCCAAGATCACATAAAGCATTAAATTTATATTGACCAAATCCAATGGTTATAGCAAACTTACCTGGATCTGGCCTCTTCTCAAGTATGTCCAAATGGCTGCACTCCTCTGTAATTTCAGCCATTGATCGCTTTTTGCTCAGAATCTCCTTGAGGAATTTGACATAGGATGGAATCTCATTAAGAGCTTCTGTGAAGGGAATGGTGACGTTAACTTTCTAAAGCATCTTGATGAAGCGCTGAAATTTCTTCTCTGCTGGGTCCTTGGGAGATTTTGTTGGGAAAGGCGGCTTCTTTTTCTAATTCGGAGCCAAAACAGATGTCGGAGATGTAGCAGCCTTCTCCTCGATCTCGACTTGATCTTCCTCGATCTCGACCAAGTTCTCCTCGATCTCGACTACCGTAGTCGATTTCGAGTTGATGTGCGGTGCAGACGAGGGGTTGCCAAATTGTTCCTCGATATCGAGTTGACTCTGCTCGATATCGACTAGATCCTTGTCGATATCGACTTGTTTCTCAGCCCCTTCGTTCTGTTGTTTTCCGACCTCTGGCTCTTGTAGTTGATGGCCGCTTCTGAGTTTTACAGCGGCGATATGACCAGTCTTTCCCTTGGGATTTGGTTCTGAAGATCCTGGGAGTGATCCTGTCTGTCTAGGGACTCCTGCTGCTAGCTGGCCAATCTGTGTATCAACTGATTTCCTCCATATATCAATCTCCCCAAGCCTAGAGTTGACTCCTTGAATCTGAGTGTAGACTGAGTTGAAGGACTGCTTGGTGTCTGAATGGTTCTTCCACATCTCGTCAAGGATTGTCTGCAGATCATCTCTTTTCTGGTCCCTTTTCGGATGTCCTGGAGCTTTGTAGGGTGGGGGGTTCCTAGGGGCACCTTGGTTCCATTGTGGTTGCTGAAACCTTTGGTCCCCCATATAGCGATTGGGACCCCCTGCGTAAGCTGCCTCTTCGTGGTATTCTACCAGCCTGACTTGCTCAGTATGTGGGCACTCAGTAGTGGTGTGCCTCTGTGATCCACATTCAATGCAAGGCTGGTTGACAGAAAGATACTTTACTTGCTTGAGGAGCTTCTTGTTCTGATCTCTATAGTACTACTCCCTAACATCTGGATCAATCTCCTTAGGGGGCTCATATAGGGGCATGGATGGTGCTGGCCTGGCGTAGGGGTTCTCCTCATAGTTGACTAGAGTCCCATACTTGTTGTCATAGTTGGTCAGCTTGTCGAGAGCAGCCCATGCGTCAGCAGGCGGCATTGTCAGATACTCATAGTGACTATATGTGTTGATTCTGTCCTTTGCAGCCAAGTCCAGAGAATTGAAGAAGATCTCTTGAACTACGCAGGGTTGCTGTCCATGTGTAGGCCAAGATTGCAGTAGATCCTTATAGCGTTCACATGCCTTTGCTAGCGTTTCTCCAGGCTGCTGTTTGAAAGATGTGATCTTTTGGTGCAGGAGTGCTGTCTTGGCAGGAGGAAAGAACTTATTCAGAAATTCCTGCTTCACTTGAGCCCATGTCGTGAGAGATCGTGGTTTCAGCCCTTCCAGCCATTTCAGTGTAGGACCAGCGAGAGACCAGCAGAAAGCTTTCATCAGGATGTACTCCAAGGTGGTACCTTCAGCAAGAGTACGACACATGTCAGTAAAGTTGGTAATGTGCTGAAGAGGGCATTCATTAAATCTACCATGAAACGCATTATGTTTAATTCCTATTAAGAAAGGAGTGCGAATTTCATAGTTATTTTGAGGGATAAGAATAGCCGATTCAGGCAAGACGAGTGTCGGGTGCATGTAGTCCTCTGTCGTGGTTGGATATTGGGCAAGCTCAGCTTCTGCTTGTTCCCTTCCTGCTTTCTCAGCGGTGATAGCAGCATCTTTAGCAGCTAGTTCCCTGGTTAGCCTCTGTATCAGTTGTTCTTGTGTCTCAGCGGTCGCCATGATCTTTTTGAGTTTAGAGTGGATGTGTAAGAAACGCTCCGGTTCTTCTAAGGCGTCAAACTCAGGTGTTTGACCAGAATGACGCATACACCTGAAAAGTAACTTAAAGAAAACGTGAGATCTGAGTACCTAAGGCGCGAATGATTGCTTCCCCGGCAACGGCGCCAATTTGTAGTAAGAGGAAATTGAGTATGAAATATAACGAAATATAAATCAAACCAGATTATGCCCACGCAAATGATTACAAGACCTCCTCCCTATGCAGTAGTGGGAAGTCAGTATCGATCCACGAGGAAGCGTGTCAGCGGATCCTAGGTAGTTGTAAATCTCACAGAAAAGCAAGCAGAAAGACAGAAACAAAGAAACAAAGACAGAAATAACAAACGAAAGCATAAAATAAAGCAAAGATATAAGCTACTCGATCTCGACTACAGCAACTCGAGATCGACAACAGACAGCGACGATAGAAACTCAAAATCACCCACATCAATTCGATCTAGACAACACCCTACTCGATCTCGACTAAGTAGTCCTCAAGATCGACAACAGTACTCTAGATCGACTAAAAACAGAAACTGTAAACTTGAAACTTCGAACACAGAATGGCAGATTTCCGATGAAATAAACTCAATATATAAAGAACTCAATATATAACATAGATTCTGTATTATTCTAGCCCAAATGTATGAAATGTATGCAGAAAACGATATAAAAGTTACTGTAAAACATGGCAGATTCAGCTCACAATAGGAACTGGGCATGACAAGGTGTCAGGCCACATGGCTCTGAATCGTCGTCTGACCACAACTTAGGAGACGAACGGAGAGGGAGGGGAATAACCAAGAGCTAGAAGAAATCCTCCAATGAAGGATTGAAGGTGATGCTTGTCAGAAGGCTCGACAACTGCACGAGCAACCGAAACCAAGGTTAACAATATGAGGTTTTATTGAAGGAATTTGCAAAGGAGATTAAAGAGATGGGGAACGGGATTGTGAAACAACACAAGCTCCATCTCAATTTGGTGTCAGTCTAAACCTGAATGAGAAATTTCAAATTTGGGGTTGAATCGAACCCGACGGTAGATGACAACAGGCGATGAAGCGGAGTGGAGCGAAGACAAATTAAGGTGGCCTAAGCCGAGATGAAGAGGCCTTAGGCCTATGTTAGGTGGTTGGAACCGAGGGTGGCTCGGAGAAGGTGGTCCCAAATGGTGTTGGAGACCCAAAACGGGGGGTTTAGATCTCCGTCTCATAATGTCATTTGGTTCAATTGATTTTAGGTTGGACTCCACTAGTCTTGTGTGCTCAGCTTGGTTAGCGCATGGTACGCTCGGACGTGTGAACTATTAGAATTTAACAAGAATGTTCCCAATTGTTCTCAATATAGATAATGTTACCCAATTGTTCTCAATACGGATGTAATTTCTAGACAAGTAACAGTTTAGGCAAAAAATCAAGAAGTATCACACCTTATTGGTGGCGTGAGTTTACTATTAATCATACGGCTAGTGCATACTGGTAAAAATGTGAGGTACTATTGTTTAAAGGGTGTGGATTAGAGTTAATATGTTATTGGAAGTGTGGGTTTTTGGTGAAGCAACTTTCATCTATAAAGCGCGAGGGTGACAAGATCATCAGGCGGTCCGCTCTCGGAGAATTTAGAGACTCTAAGCCTATGCTTGGGCATTGACAAGAGGAAAATCTGTCGTTGTTCTTGCAAAAGAATACTCAAACTCACAACTAGTATGGTGTTTAAGCAAGAGGTTGATCCACAGGGAAATCTACTCAATTCAAGTGCAAGTCTAATCGCTAATAGAGAATATGGGCGTTTTTTGTGAGAAAAAGATCCGCCTATTATCAAAGCGGAAGCAAGCAAAAAAGGTAAATTGATTGTAGAATGCAGTGGAGAGAAATGGGTTCACCTTCAATTTATCACTTCGATTGATGAATTCGATCCATGTTTCAACCTCTAGTTCTTGTCTTTTCCTATCAATGTCCTTGTCCAGATCTTAGGTAAATTACTAGTCCTACGAGTCCTAGCAACCCTTATCTCTAAATAACCCTAACACGGTTAAGATTTAACCTAGAGATAGCATTAAGAATATGAACTAACCAAGGTACATGCAATATCAAGCTACGAGTCGATATTTAACATATATTCAACTTCCTACACATCCAATTAGTCCTATGAGTGCTAAAGGGATATGATTACCACTTGGGTTAAGGTTCTCTACGAGGAATCTGCAAAACCCTAGCAATTGAATGAATCTACTCTAACTAGTTGATCAGGCCAGAGAGAATAAAACACATTCAAGCAATTAAGCGCAAAGAAGTCAAAACATTGGAATAGGAATAAGAACTAGATTAAGAAACTCACAATTCAACAATCAAAGATCCAAATCGTAGGCAAAACCTTGAGAGTTTAGTTGCTCATGCTCAACGGCGCTCTCAACAATTCTAAAAGTGCATAAGGTGAATGACAACATAAACTAGAAAAGTCTTATAAAGCCTCTAACAAGTCGGCCAAGAAATAAACTAAAACCCTAATTAAAGTCTGGTAGTGAACGATGCATTTCTGCGAAGGCCGCGGGGCGGCCGGCGATCAGCGAAGTCCTTCGGTATGCTCTTCGAGCCGCGTGGCAGCTAGGCAAACTGCGGGGCGGACAGCGATTCTTCCGAGCCCCTTCTCCCGTGACTTCAGCAGCATCTCTATGCTTCTTTAGCTTGTTTTTGCTCTACTCCAATTCATTTCACCTTCAATCTACTATATCTGAAATAAACCATAAAATCATGTAGATTCCGCCTCTTCCAACTCAACAAGTGATTATGTCAATGCGGCTAAATATATGCAATATTCACAACTAAATTATGCTAAATGCACTCTATAATGCAACACTAAATATCCTCTATCAAATTCCCCCACACTTGAACCTTTGTTTGTCCTCAAGCAATAGAAAACTCAATTCTGCAGCCCCACAGAATAGCAATTCATGTATCCACACTTCAATATTCTTTAAGTGCATGAAAAACTAGGAAACACAATAGATTAACAACATCATAGCACATAATTGATGTAATAAATGAAATCAGGCAACCATATCCATTCTAGACCTCACAAGGAATGTGTTTCACTCTCACTCAAGTGTTTAGGGTTAAATGTTTACGCTCAAAACTCAATCTTAAAAAACTTAGCTACAATAGTCTTGCACCAGTGTTCTAGCTCTCCTCCGATGGTGACTCTACACACAACAAAAATCATGAGGTCTTTCAATTGGGTTGTAATGGGGCCAAGGTAGAACATATAAGGTACGGAACAATTTAGCTAATGTGATGCTCATAATCCGGGAACTAAGAAAGCAACCAAATCATAAAACCACTCATAAAATCCTCATACCATATCTCTATAATGTCATACAACACCAATCTCAAGCATAAAACTTTACAAACCATACTCAACTCATTTCTTTATTCTTTTTTTTTCTTTCTCTTTTTTCTTTTCTTTTCTTTTTTTTTTCCCTTTTCATTCATGCTATATGAAATGATTTTCCTTCACTTTTACCCCTAAGTGGATTTTATTCTCCTTAGGTCCCAAGTAATGAATATACTAGCAAGAATCAAACATCTCACAAAGATACCTCAAACATACACAATCCACCACTAAAAACCGTCATGCACAATATAAATATTCACCAACTATTCCTAATTCCCGGATGGGATCAGGCTATCATTGGCTATAGAAAAATCTTGTGGAGCTACAAAAGAATAGGCAATTAGGCTCAAATTGGCTTCAAGTAGAGGATAATATGTAAGGGAGGGATAGAGTCAAATAGGGCTAATAAAGATGCCTCAGTCATGTTTAAGTCATGTGCAGAGATCATAATATGCAGCCTTAAAAAAGATATCTAAATGCAAGCCAAAGAGGAAGCAATTAAAGAGAGTACACTCAACAAGCAAGAGGACTAAATAAAGTGCAGTCCTGAATAGCCAAATTAAGCTCACATGTCATATCTAGAACTTCAAGATCACCCAAAATTTCAAGATCTTATGTGCTCAATCATTAACCAATTATGCTCACCAAATGGTATAAAAAAATATATATCAAAGGTTTCAACAATCCAAGCACATCATGGGGTGATAGAGCATATTTAGTGTTACATAATAGATTGAATTTAGCATAGTTTAGTTGTGAATATTGCATTTATTTAGTTGAATTTACATAATTACTTGTTGAGTTGGAAGAGGCGGAATCTACATGATTTTATGGTTTATGTCAGGTATGGTAGATTGAAAAGGTGGAATGAATTGGAAAAGGGCGAAAATAATCTAAAGAAGAGTAGAGAAGCTGCGAAGACAAAGAGGAAGCAGCTCTTAAGAATTGCAGGCCGCCCCGCAGGATCGCTGGCCGCCCCGCGGCTCGAAGGAAGAATCGGAGGACTTCGCTGATCGTCGGCCGCCCCGCGGCCCGTGCAGAAACTGGACATTTGATATCGGATTTTACTTAGGGTTTTGGTCTAGTTATTTGGCTGACTTTCTAAAGACTATTTAAGGCTTTTCTAGTTATTATTTTCATTCACCTTATGCACTTTATTCCATTGTTGAGAGCGTCGCTGAGCATGAGCAACTAAACTCTCAAGGTTTCACCTACAGTTTGGATCTTTGATTGTTGAATTGTGAGTTTCTTAATCTAGTTCTTATTCCTATTCCAATGTTTTGACTTCTTTGTGCTTAATTCCTTGAATGTGTTTTATTCTCTCTGGCCTGATCAACTAGTTAGAGTAGATTTATTCAATTGCTAGGGTTTTGTAGATTCCTCGTAGCGAATCTTAACCCAAGTGGCAATCATATCCCTTTAGGACTCGTAGGACTAATTGGATGTGTAGGAAGTTGAATACATGTTGAATATCGACTCGTAGCATGATATTATGTGTACCTTGGTTAATTCATAATCTTAATGCTATTTCTAGGTTGAATCTTAACCGTGTTAGGTTTATTTAGAGATAAGGGTTGCTAGGACTCGTAGGACTAGTAATTTACCTAAGATCTAGACAAGGACATTGATAGGAAAAGACAAGAACTAGAGGCTGAAACAAGGATCGAATTCATCAATCGAAGTGATAAATTGTAGGTGAACCTATTTCTCTCCATTGCATTCTACAATCAATTTACTTTGTTTGTCTGCTTCCGCTTTGATAAAAGGCGGATCTTTTCACACCCAAAACCCCCCATATTCTTACTAGCGATTAGAATTGACACTACAATTGAATAGATTTTCCTGTGGATCAACCTCTTGCTTATACACTGTACTAGTTGTGAGTTTGAGTATTCTTTGGCAAAAACAACGACAGGTTTCCTCTTGTCAAATTTGGCGCCGTTGCCGGGGATTTCTTATTGAATTTTTGTGTTATTTTAATTGCTAATCTTGGTGTGGACCACCTATATGGTCCACACTCGTGCTACTAACTCATCTTTATTGTCTTTAGATTCGGAGATTGAGAGGACTCTCTCTAGATTGAGGTGAGAAGCTCGTGATCACTTTCGCGAGTTACCTTTCGATCAAGGAGAAGAAGAGAGTATAGAGATGGCTAACGATGATAATCGAACGTTGAAGGAGCTCACAACACCAAACTTATCCCAACAACCATTGGCTATCGTGTTCCCTGAACTTGATGAAGGTGTCAATTTTGAGCTAAAGTCTGGGGTAGTTCATTTCTTACCCAAATTCCATGGGTTGAGTGGTGAGGACCCCCACAAGCACTTATCTGAGTTCCATACTTTCGTGGTGTGGATGAAACCAGGCAATGTCACGGAGGAGCAAATCAAGTTGAGGGCATTCCCTTTTTCGCTTAAAGACACCGCCAATTAATGGTTCTACTACTTGCCACCAGGTAATGCAACAACATGGATTCAGTTGAAGCGTCTCTTTCTGGAGAAGTACTTTCCTGCGACCAAGCTAAACAGTCTGAAAAATGAAATCAGCAGCATTGACCAGCAAGCTACAAAGACACTCTATGAGTACTTAAACAGTCTTTCTGGAGATCAGCAGCATTAAACAGTCTTTCTGGAGAAGTACTTTCCCGACGGACACTTGTCCAATGCTGCAGGAGCCAAATGTAGAGTTGAATGCTATGGGGAACTTTGTTCCTCAGCGACCCAGGTATGGTAACTATCCTAATCTCAATCATTACAATAACAACTATAATGCAGGTTACCATGGGTATGGCTATGGTAATAACTAAGCCCCTTTTAATCCACAAGGAGGATCCCAATTCAGACCTCAGCAACAATTTGATGCCAGACAGAGAGGACCTCCACCAACTGATGATCAATCCAATGAGGATCCTATCAAAGCTCTGACAAAGATGGTCCTGGGTCAAGCTGAGCACCAAAAGAGACAAGTTGAGCACCAAAAGAATTCGGAGAAGCAAATTAGCCAATTGGCTCAATCGCTAAGCGAAATGCAGGCTAAGGACTCAGGAAAGCTACCATCTCAAACGGTGGTGAACCCTAAGGAGAACGTCAGCGTTGTGACCCTAAGAAGTGGTAAGGAATTGATTACCACTCCCCATAATGATGCTAACATAGAGGATTTTGAAACAGGTACGAACGAGGAAGAAGATGAGGTTCGCAATCGCCGGCCGCCCCGCGGCACCCCTGAGCCGCCCCGCGGCCAAGGCGATTCTGACGCTGCAGAAATCGCCGGGCCGCCCCGCGGCCAAGCCCAGCCGCCCCGTGGCCCCTCCAGTGACTCATCTGACGGGTATGTTCGACCTGATTTCCCTCCTCTTAATTCTTTGAGACATTTAGTAAGTGCGAGGTAAACATCCCCTTACTCAATCTGATTAAAAGTATTCCTTGTTATGCCAAATTTCTCAAGGAACTTTGCACAATAAAGAGGAATCAAAAGTTGAAGGGGAAGCAGAAAATTAAGGTAAGCGAACATGTGTCCACTGTGTTTCAAAAGCGTATGCCTAAGAAATATAGCAACCCTGGCATTTTTACAATCCCATGTGTGATAGGTGAAACTAAGTTTGATAAAGCTTTGTTAGACTTGGGTTCATCTATTAATGTTTTACCTTATTCTCTGTATGAATCATTGGGTTTAGGACCTTTGCATGAGACTAAAGTGGTGATCAAACTAGTGGACCGATCAAATGCTTTTCCTAAAGGCATAGTTGAGGATGTTTTAGTCATGGTTGACAATTTGATCTTTCCTGCTGATTTCTTTGTCTTAGACATGGAGCATGGTAACCAAGAGGCTCATATTCTACTAGGAAGACCCTTTTTAAAGACTGCTAGGACAAAAATCGATTTGTATTCTGGTTCTTTGACTATGGAATTCGATGGTGAGAAGGTTGAATACAATATATATGATGCAATGAAATTCCCTTCTGATGATCATTCCTTATGCTTTATGGATGCCATTGATACTTGTATGCAGGATACCTTTGATATGAGTTGTGTAGATGACATGCAGGTAGCTTTAGAATCTCCTATTGAGGAGTTTTCATTGAACTATGTTTTGACTACTAACCTGCAGGATACCCTAAGAGACTTGTCTTCCCTCCCTTCGAAATCACAAGAAGAAACCTTTATGGCATTAACCATTCCAAATGAAAAGCTCTTACCATCGATCGTACAAGCACCTGAAGTTGAGCTCAAGCCTCTTCCTGAGCATCTGAAATATGCATTTGTGGGGGAGGGTGACACCTTGCCTGTCATCATCTCTAATAAGCTTACCAAAGAACAGGAAGATAGGTTGGTAGGAGTGCTCAAAGAGCATAAGACAGCTCTGGGATGGACCATAGTGGATATCAAGGGAATCAGCCCAGCTACTTGCATGCACATGATCTTATTAGAAGAAGGAGCCAAACCTCCAAGGCAACCTCAACGGAGACTCAACCCACCTATGATGGATGTAGTGAAGAAGGAGGTGCTCAAACTCCTTCAGGCAGGTATGATCTATCCCATCTCTGATAGTCAATGGGTTAGTCCAACGCAGGCAGTACCAAAGAAGGGAGGCATAACAGTGGTTGAGAATCAAGAAGGTGAGTTAGTCCCCACCAGAGTCCAATCAGGCTGCAGAGTTTGCATCGATTATCGTAAGCTGAATGCGGTAACTTGAAAAGATCACTTTCCCTTACCATTCATTGATCAAATGCTTGAAAGACTTGCTAGTCGTCCATAGTATTGCTTTTTAGATGGATATTCAGGGTACTTTCAGATAGCCATTGCACTAGAGGATCAAGAAAAGACAACATTCACTTGTCCGTTTGGCACTTTTGCATATCGCATAATGCCTTTTGGCTTGTGCAACGCTCCTGGGACATTCCAACGGTGTATGGTAAGTATCTTTTCTGAATATATAGAGCAATTCATTGAGGTTTTTATGGATGAGTTTACAGTCCATGGTGATAGTTTTGATGCTTGCCTCAACCATTTGGCGTTTGTGCTTAGAAGGTGTGTTGACACTAACTTAGTGCTAGATTCAGAAAAGTGTCACTTTATGGTTGAGGAAGGCATTGTTTTGGGTCACATTGTCTCCCATAAAGGGATTGAGGTTGATAAGGCAAAGATTGACATCATTCAATCATTGCCTTATCCTACTAATGTACGTGAAGTGCGTTCCTTTTTAGGCCATGCAGGATTCTACCGCAGGTTCATTAAGGACTTTTCAAAGATCACCTCACCCTTGTGCGAGGTGCTGAAGAAGGAGGTCATATTTTCTTTTGATGAGAAGTGCAGAACGGCGTTTGATGAGTTAAAGACTTGTCTTACTAGTGCACCAATCATACAAGCACCAAATTGGTCTCAGCCGTTCGAATTGATGTGTGACGCCAGTGACTACGCTGTGGGAGCCGTGCTTGGACAAAAAGAAGGGAGAAGCTCTCATGTCATATACTATGCATCTATGACCCTGAATGGAGCTCAAAGAAATTACTCAACCATAGAAAAGGAACTTCTTGCTATAGTTTTTGCAGTTGAGAAATTTAGATCATATTTGCATGGTACAAAAGTTATTGTTTATACTGATCATGCAGCACTTCGTTACCTTTTGACGAAGAAAGAGGCCAAGCCAAGACTGATTAGATGGATCTTGCATTTAAGCGAGTTTGACATCGAAATCAGGGACAAAAAGGGTGCTGAGAACCTAGTTGCTGACCATCTAAGTCGTATTGTGCAGGAGGAGAATGGACAAAAAGGCATATTGTGGAGCTTTCCTGATGAAGAGTTGTTACAGGTCTTCACAATCGCCAGCCGCCCCGCGGCCAAGTCTTCGGAGGATGATTCCTTCGCAATCACCGGCCGACCCGCGACCTCTGCAGAATCTGATTTCGAACTCCTCCTCAAGGTAAGTTCTCTCCCACGCCCTTGGTTTGCTAACTTGGTACAACTTTTTTGTGTCGCAAGAGTTCCCACCAAACTTTTGAAAGGCTCAGAAGGACAAGATATGCCATGATGCTCGCTTCTACGTTTGGGATGACCCTTACCTATGGAAGCATTGCACAGATCAAGTGATACGTCGGTGTCTTCCCGACAATGAGGTACAATCTGTCCTTAATTTTTGTCATTCCCATGAATGTGGTGGACACTTTGGACCACAAAAGACAGCTAGGAAGGTACTTGATGCAGGATTCTTTTAGCCACATATATTTCGTGATTCTTATGCTTTTTGCAAATCCTGTGATCGCTGTCAGAGAGTTGGGAATCTTTCTAAGAGGAATGATATGCCACAAACTCGCATGATATTTTGTGAGATTTTTTATGTTTGGGGCATTGACTTCATGGGACCATTCCCTAACTCCTTTGGAAACTTATATATTTTGCTTGCGGTGCACTACGTCTCCAAATGGGTGGAGGCGAAGGCCACCAGAACTGATGATTCAAAAGTAGTTGCGGGTTTCCTCAAGGAGCTATTCTCTAGATTTGGAATTCCAAAAGCACTAATCAGTGATAAAGGGACCCATTTCTGCAACAAGACTATGAGTGCGCTCTTAAAGAAATATCATGTGACTAAGAGGGTGTCTACTGCATACCACCCCCAGACCAATGGGCAAGCTGAGGTGTCTAATCGCGAGATAAAGACTATCTTGGAGAAGACTGTTGCCCCAAACCGGAAGGATTGGAATGTCAGACTTGATGATGCTCTATGTGCTTATCGAACGGCTTACAAGACTCCCATTGGGATGTCTCCGTTTAGATTAGTCTATGGAAAGGCTTTCCATCTTCCTGTCGAGCTTGAACATAAAGCATATTGGGCGGTGAAGCATTGCAACTTGCAGATTGATGAAGTTGGGGAGTTCAGGAAACTACAGCTGCAGGAGTTGGAAGAGTTGAGATTGGATGCCTATGATAACTCTGTCACCTACAAGGAGAAGACAAAGGCATGGCACGATAAACATATCTTGCGAAAGGACCTCAAAGTTTGGGAAAAGGTCCTTCTATTTCAATCGCGCCTACAACTCTTCCCAGGTAAGCTTCGTTCTAGATGGACAGGACCATATGTGATTACTAATGTCTTTTCTCATGGTGCAGTAGAGCTACTAAATGAGAGGAATGGAGACATCTTCAAGGTAAATGGTCATAGAGTTAAACCCTATTATGAATGGTTTGTCAAACAGAACGGTGATGAGTTGGTTCTCGCTGAACCAAATGCTGAGGATCATTAGGGGGTCATAACGTCGAGCCAACGATGGTAACCAAAGGCGATGCTTGGGAGGCAACCCAAGGTAATAGTTTAGGTAGTACTTTCTTTTTACATTAAGTTTTTTTTAGTTTAGTATTGGGTTGGCTTAGGATACTAACGTTGCAGGAAGGAAAAGAAGAAGGTAAAGGACGAAGGAGCTGTTGGCCGCCCCGTCACCAGCCAGGCCGCCCCGCGGCTAGGTCACAGCGGAGTTTCTTCGCGGGAATCGCCGGTCGCCACGTCGCCCTTACTGGCCGCCCCGCGGCCCCTGCCGGATAGGAAATTTTTTAGGGGCCCGAGTGGGCCCCCACTTCCTACACTAATTAAAACCCTATCTCTATCTTTTCCTAACTCTATCAAGCCGCCACACCAAACCTCCCCTATCCTCTCCTTCTTCATCCTCTTGAACCTCCATTGAAACCAACCTCCAAGCTTTCTACTTTCACCCATATCTCCACAAAACTACTCTTTTCCCACATTCTTTCTTCACAAAATCTACCTTATCTCCTACCTCTCCTATATCTACATAAAAAGCGTCCATCCCAAGGATTTCCAAGGGAATTTCTTTCGGATCCACAACGGATTGAAGGATTTGGGACATCGGAGATCAGATCCGACGTCGGAGTGCACAGATCCGGTAAAATCCCCGGTCGCCCCGTTGCCTGTCGAGCCGCCCCGCGGCCACCTCTGTCGCCAGCCGCCCCGTCGCCCTCCTCGGCTGCCCCGCGGCCTCTACAGTAGCTCGCCCTTTGTGAGTTTTTCTTCACTTCCATTCTTTTGGGTCATTTTCTAAGCTCGGATTTATAATGTCTCGACCACATGGGATGAGTCGAAATTAGAAGGAGAGATGGAATGCTCTAAACACTAGAAATTTCTTTGTAACAAAATTCTTTCATGAGCCTACGCTTAGATTGTTACAAATGGATGTATGCACGATGCAATTGTTAGAGCATGGGGGCCTAGGACAATTTTTAGGGAAGAATGCTCCTACTTATCCAAGCTTATGTAAAGAATTTTTAGCAACTTTGAGTGTGGGGCGTACATCTATTGATTTTCTATTGCTTGGGAGAGATTTCACGCTATCGAATGAGAGATTGGCACAGATTTTTTGTATTTCTGCTGCGCCGACTACTGGTTGGCTTGATGTCTGTAAAGGATAAGGCCCTGTGCCTTTTTGGATGGCGTCTACAAGGGCGCCTTTTGAGGCCAAGAAGGGTCAGTACAACTCCAGCATTCGCCATCCTGCATTACGACTGATTCACAAGGTTCTGGCGAACACCTTCTTTGCACAGGCTGAGGTCAACAAGATCTCGCTTAAAGATATGTCATTTCTGTGGTGTCTGACGCCAGAGAGCCCAGTGATTCCAGGTTGGGTGGATCTGTTTCTAATGAACTGCAAGGACATCCTGGACAAGCGCAACAAGGCGGCCATTAGCTTTGGGGGTCTTATCACCCTCATAGCTCGAACATGCATCGATGTTAGCGCTGTCCATGATGCTCAGCATGGCTCATTTCTATATGATGAAGCCCAGCTGAGAAAAGCTGGCCACTTGGAGGGCAAGGCGCCGATGTGGATCTGGAGGACAGGCCATCAGGGGATGATTCAGTTGAGATTACCCCGACATCTCCCTTTTGGCCCTACATCAGCTGATTTTTACATGGGATATGAGATGGATGAGGATGATGATGATGAAGAGGAGGAGGTTTCTGATGCTGAGCAGGAAGATGTTGATGATGTTCATGGTGTTCAGACAGATATTAGAGGTAGTGGAGCTGGACCTTCTGGCACAGCTGGTGCTGGTCCGAACTACTACACACTAGAGCAGAGGATGGCAGATATGTGTCTCCGTCAGGACACCATGTGGGAGCATCAGCAGATGATGTCGCGTCGTCAGGACGCCATGTGGGAGCACCAACAGCGGATGTCCCAGCGCCAGGACGTGATGTGGGAGCAGCACTAGCAGCTGTACGTGGAGGCCGGCGACATTCGTCGGGATGTCCGTGGCTTGACTTCTCACCTGGAGGATGTCTCTGAGAGCCAGGCAGCGATCCGACGGATGCAGGAGCAGATATGGCAGAGGTAGGAGGACTTCTATCGATTCGCCTATCCACAGTTTCCACCGTACCCGCCGCCGCCACCACCTCAACAGTAAGCATGTCAGTTGTTTCTTTTCTTTTCCCTTTTCTTTTTATTTTGATGTTTTTGTTCTCTTTTCTGCATTGATGACAATGTCAGAACTAAGTGTGGGGTAGAAGACTTGCATATCAAGAAAAAAAGAAAAAATGATGACAATGTCAGAACTAAGTTTGTATCAAGAAAAAAAAAGAACTATGTTTTTGTTCTCTTTTTATTTTGATGTTTTTGTTTTTGTTCTCTTTTCTGCATTGATGACAATGTCAGAACTAAGTTTGTATTTTGGTTTGCACTGCATTTTGAGTTTTAAGTTTGCATGTTTATTTCTATGGGTTGTATGCATGTTTAGTTTCTACCATTATTGTTCTTATTATATAAAAAAAAATGAAAAAATGAAAAAAAAAAAAAGAGTTTTAGAACTTGCATTATTAGGAATAGGTCTTATTTCCCCATATGGATGTTGTTTGTCCTCTAATCTATCTATTGAGAATTATGCCCCATGATGTGCTTGGATTGTTGAAGCCTTCGATATATGTTTTCTATACTATTTGGTGGGCATGATTGATTAATGATTGAGCACATAACCTGGTGAGCTTATTTTGGCCTATTCAGGACTGCACTTGATTTAGTCCTCTTGCTTGTTGAGTGTACTCTCTTCAATTGCCTCCTCTTTGGCCTGCATTTAGATATCTTTTTCAAGGCTGCATATTATGATTTCTGCACATGACTTAAACATGATTGAGGCACCTTTATTAGCCATATTTGACTCTATTCCCACCTTACATATTATCCTCTGCTTGAAGCCAGTTAAGCCTAATTGCCTATTCTTTTATAGCTCCACAAGATGATTCCATAGCCAATTATAGCCTGGCCCCATCCGGGAATTTAGGAATAGTTTGTGAATATCTATATCGTGGATGATGGTTTGTAGTGGTGGATTGTATATTTGAGGTGTATTTATGAGATGTTTGATTCTTGCTAGCATATTTATTACTTGGGACCTAAGGAGGATAAAATTCACTTAGGGGCAAAAGTCAAGGAAAATCATTTGATATAGCATGAATGAAAAAAAAAAGAGAAGAAAAAAAAAGAGAAAGAAAAAAAAAGAATAAAGGAATGAGTTGAGTTGGTTTGTAAAGTTTCATGCTTGAGATTGGTGTTGTTTGACATTATAGAGATATGGTATGAGATGTTTATGAGTGGTTTTATGATTTGGTAGCTTCCTTGGTTCCCGGAATATGAGCACCACATGACCAAAATTGTTCCATACCTTATATGTTCTACCTTGGCCCCATTACAACCCAATTAAAAGACCTCATGATTTTTGTTGTGTGTAGAGTCACCAGCGGTGGAGAATTAGAACACTGGTGCAAAACTCTTGTAGCTAAGTTTTTGAAGATTGAGCTTTGAGAGTAAACATTTAAACCTAAACACTTGAGCGAGAGTGAAACACATATCCTTTGTGAGGTCTAGAATGGATATGGTTGCCTGATTTCAGTGATTATTCCAATTATGTGCTATGATGTTGTTAATCTATTGTGTTTGCTAGTTTTTCATGCACTTAAAGAATATTGAGGTATGGATACATGAATTGCTATTCTGTGGGGCTGCAGAGTTGAGTTTTCTATTGCTTGAGGACAAGCAAAGGTTCAACTGTGGGGGAATTTGATAGAGCATATTTAGTGTTACATGATAGATTGAATTTAGCATAGTTTAGTTGTGAATATTGCATTTATTTTGTTGAATTTACATAATTACTTGTTGAGTTGGAAGAGGCGGAATCTACATGATTTTATGGTTTATGTCAGGTATGGTAGATTGAAGGTGGAATGAATTGGAAAAGGGCGAAAATAATCTAAAGAAGAGTAGAGAAGTTGCGAAGACAAAGAGGAAGCAGCTCGGAAGAATCGCAGGCCGCCCCGCAGGATCGATGGCCGCCCCGTGGCTCGAAGGAAGAATCGGAGGACTTCGCTGATCACCGGCCGCCCCGCGGCCCGTGCAGAAACTGGACATTCGATATCGGATTTTACTTAGGGTTTTGGTCTAGTTATTTGGCCGACTTTCTAAAGACTATTTAAGGCTTTTCTAGTTATTATTTTCATTCACCTTATGCACTTTATTCCATTGTTGAGAGCGCCGTTGAGCATGAGCAACTAAACTCTCAAGATTTCGCCTACAATTTGGATCTTTGATTGTTGAATTGTGAGTTTCTTAATCTAGTTCTTATTCCTATTCCAATGTTTTGACTTCTTTGTGCTTAATTCCTTGAATGTGTTTTATTCTCTCTGGCCTGATCAACTAGTTAGAGTAGATTCATTCAATTTCTAGGTTTTGTAGATTCCTCGTAGCGAATCTTAACCCAAGTGGCAATCATATCCCTTTAGGACTCGTAGGACTAATTGGATGTGTAGGAAGTTGAATACATGTTGAATATCGACTCGTAGCTTGATATTATGTGTACCTTGGTTAATTCATAATCTTAATGCTATCTCTAGGTTGAATCTTAACCGTGTTAGGTTTATTTAGAGATAAGGGTTGCTAGGACTCGTAGGACTAGTAATTTACCTAAGATCTAGACAAGGACATTGATAGGAAAAGACAAGAACTAGAGGCTGAAACAAGGATCGAATTCATCAATCGAAGTGATAAATTGTAGGTGAACCTATTTCTCTCCATTTCATTCTACAATCAATTTACTTTGTTTGTCTGCTTCCGCATTGATAAAGGCGGATCTTTTCATACCCAAAACCCCCATATTCTTACTAGCGATTAGAATTGACACTAGAATTGAATAGATTTTCCTGTGGATCGACCTCTTGCTTACACACTATACTAGTTGTGAGTTTGAGTATTCTTTGGCAAGAACAACGACATTATTTCCTCTTGTCATGGGGCATAAGTCTCAAAAGATAGAATAGAGGACAAACAGTATCCATATGGGGAAATAAGACCTAATCCTAATAAGGCAAGAACTAAAATATTTTTTTTCTTTTGTTTTTTTTCATTTTTTTTATTTTTTTAATAGACAATAACAATGATAGAAACTAACATGCATACAACCACTAAAAACAACCATGCAAATTAATAGTCATAATGCAGTGCAAACTTAAAACCAAAATACAAACGTGACATGCAAGTCTTCTCCCCCACACTTAATTTTGACATTGTCCTCAATGCAGAAAAAAGAACAAAAAAATCAAAATAAAAAGAAAAGGGAAAAGAAAAGAAACAACTAACATGCTCACTGATGAGGTGGTGGCGGCGGCGGGTAAGGTGGAAACTGGGGATAGGCAAATCGATAGAAGTCCCTCTGCCTCTGCCAAATCTGCTCCTACATCCGTCGGATCGTTGCCTTGCTCTCAGAGACATTCTCCAGGTGAGAAGTCAAGCCACGGACATCCCGACGAATGTCGCCAACATCCACATACAGATGTTGCTGCTGATCCCACATCACATCCTAGCGTTGGGACATCTGTTGCTGGTGCTCCCACATGGCGTCCTGATGGCGAGACATCATCAGCTGATGCTCCCACATGGTATCCTGACGGATATACATCTCTAACATCCTCTTCTCCAGCGCGTAGTAGTTCGGACCAGCACCTCCAGCTGTGCCAGAAGGTCCAACGCCACTACCTCCTATATCCGTCTGAACTCCATGAACATCACCATCATCCTCCTGCTCAGCATCAGGAGCACCCTCCTCATCATCATCCTCGTCATCCTCCTCCATCTCATCACCCATGTAGAAATCAGCTGCAGTAGGGCCAAAAGGGAGGTGTCGGGGCAATCTCAAATGAATCTTCCTAAGATGGCCTGTCCTCCAGACCCACATCGGCGACTTCCCCTCCAAGTGGCTAGTTTTCCTCAGCTGGGCTTCATCATACAAAAACGAGCCATGCAGAACATCAGGAACAGCGCAGATCGATGCACTCTCGAGCTGTGAGGGTGATAAGACCCCCAAAACTAATCGTCGCCTTGTTGCGCTTGTCGATGATGTCCTTGCAGTTCACCAAGAACATATCCACCCAACCTGGAATAACTGGGCTCTCTAGCGTCAGACGCCACAAAAATGACATGTCCCTAAGTGAGATCTTGTTGACCTCAGCCTAGGCGAAAAATGTGTTCGCCAGAACCTTTTGGATCAGCCGTAATGCAGGATGACGAATACTTGAGTTGTACTGGCCCTTCTTGGCCTCAAAAGGCACCCTAGTAGACTCCATCCAAAAAGCCAAAGGACCCTCTCTCTTACACACATCAAGCCATCCAGCAATAGGTGCAACAGTAATACCAAAAATCTGCCCCAATCTCTCCTTCGGCATTGTGAAATCCCTCCCAAGCAATCGAAACTCAATAGATGTATCCCTCACACTCAAAGTCACTAGAAATTCTTTACATAAGCTCAAATATGTAGGAGCATTCTTCCCTATAAAATTTCCTAAGCCCCCATGCTCCAACAATTGCCTAGAACATACATCCATCTCTAATAATCGAAGTGTAGGCTTATGAAAAAATTTGGTTACAAAGAAATTTCGAGTGTTTAGAGCATTCCACTTCTCCTTCTGACTTTTACACATTCCATGGGGTCTAGACATTGCGAATTCGAAGGAAGAAAATCAGCCACAAAGAACTAAATTTCAGAAAACTCATGGAATTTCAGGTTCTGCAAAGGCCGCGGGGTAGCCGGTGGGGCGAAGGGGCGGCTGGCGACGGCCTTGGCTACGGGGCGGCTGGAAAGGCGACGGGGCGGCCGAAGATCATCGGATCTAGTACTTCCGGTGTCGGATCTGCTCTCCGACGTTACCAACTCTAACTTTCCGTGGTGGATCCGAGAGAACCTTCTTGAAAAACCTTGGGATGTGCGAGTTTTGTGTAAATCTAGGAGAGATAGGGCTATGATGGATTTTGTGGAGAAAGAATGTGAGAAAAGAGAGTTTTTGGGGAGATTTGGGAGAAAGTAGAAAGCTTGAAAAAGTAATTTTAATGGAGGATTTGGAGGTTGAAAAAGGTGAAGAAAGAGAGGTTTGGGGCGTAGGGGGCGGCTAGATGAATTAGGGTAAAGAAAAAGGAGTGGATGGGGAGAAAGAGGTGTAGCAAGTAGGGGCCCACATGGGCCCCTAAAAAATTTTCCATCCGACAGAGGCCGCGGGGCAGCGAGGGGGAGCGACGGGGCGGCCGGCGATTCTCGCGAAGAGATTTAACTGTGACCTAGCCGCGGGGCGGCATGGCTGGCGACGGGGCGGCCAGCTGCTCCTTCGTCTTTTTCCTTCCTGCAACGTTGATGTCTCTAAAGTAGCCATGTTTTTATGCACATTTTAGTTCCATATTCTATACACTATGCATATTTCGGGTTGGGAATATGTCAAATTTATGTAGTATGTGCTTATTTGCCAGAAATGGAGATCTACATAAGTTTCTGTTTAATATTGCAGAATATGGAGCCATTTCGGGAGAAAACCAAGAAGCAAAGACGGGAGCCCAAAGCTACTCGATATCGACAAGTTTTAGTCGATATCTACAAACCATGTCTAGGCATATCACTGATCGAGGAGCATCATGTCGAGGAGCTAAAGACGAGCCAAATCGACTCCAGAACATTACTCGAGATCGAGTACTATACTCGAGATCGACCAAGCCTTGAAGACCCACCCAGAGTCGAGAAGGAGAAGCTGATCGAGAAGCCGAGGACGAGAACATGTCGGGTTACACTCTACTCGAGATCGAGGACACTTCTCGATATCGAGGACATCAGAAGCACACACCCGAGCCAGTATCGAAGAGAGCTACCCAACATGCCGAGCCAGCCAAGTCGATGAAGCCACACTACTCGAGACCGAGTACGATACTCGAGATCGAGGAGACCGGAGAGCCAATGTCCGAGCAGATCGAGCACCAGCTACCCGAGACGCCGAGCCAAGCTGAAGTCGATGTCCGAGTTACTCGAGATCGAGTAGACTTACTCGAGATCGAGGAAAGCCATCCCGGAGACGCGTTACGCGATTTGAGCTGTTCTACTCGGATTGAGATTCCTTGGGGCCGAAGATTGCCGAGTTCTATCCGATTCTATAAACATCCATCCAATGAAGAGAAGATTTATCCACTTGAAGATATTTTAAGCTTTTAGATATATTTCCCTTTTAAAGATTAATGTTTCTTTTATTTATGTTTTATCCATAGATATAGACAAAGATTTCTATCCTTGATTAGCAAGGACTAGAAGGCTATAAATAAAGCCCATGGGGCTGATTTTAGGAAGAATTCAATTCACAAGTTAGAGAAGTAGTTCCACAGAGACGGTTTAGGAGTTCAAAGGTTTTAGGGTTTTGGCATTCTGCGAAAGTTGATTGCCGGGATTGTAAAGACTTAGAATTTAGTTTAAATGCAAGTTTCTTTTCATTCATCAATGTCTGAGGTTGCGATGAAGCGCGAGTAGTCCACCAACTTCTAGGGTTGGGGCGAGCCCGACGATAGCCCTGCATGTTGGAGGTAATGATCCGACTTTTATCATGTTTTAAGCATCTGCTACTTGTTATGTGTTTATTACCCATCTAATGGAGGTCCATGCTAACAACTTGGATTGTAAACATAAAATCAGTAGAGACAATTAGGGTTTCTTGAAAGAGTTGTCTAATTGTTGGAAAAGGCGAAAGCTTAATCCTTTGATGCAATTTATATGATTATCTGTTTTATTCTTGCCTTATGCATGCTTGGTTATTGTTATTGCAAACCCCAATCTTGGAAGTCTTTTACATACAGTTTATTTCGAGAATCCCAAAAGCATTAGTTTTTACTTTATTTCGTTTTCACTTTCTGTCTTACTCGATCTCGGCCAACCTTGGTCGATCTCGGGTTACTGATTCTCGATCCCAGATCGCTGTAGCTTCTGTGTGCAGGTGTTCGACAAGAGCATCATCGACATCGACGAGTCTACTCGATCTCGAGTAAGGCTTACTCGATATCGACTAAAACCGCCTGTGATTGTTGCTGCGTTGTTCGACTTGTCCGATCTTCTGTCGACTAACCCTAGTCGAGATCGACAACCTGTGGTCGACTTCTGACCGTGAGATTCCACCGCTGCCTAGGATCCGCTGACACGCTTCCTCGTGGATCGATCTTGACTTCCCACTACTGCATCGGGAGGAAGTCTTGTAATTATTTGCAAGGGACGGAATCTGGTTTGTTGTACTTTATTTATATTTTATTGCAATTCTTGATTTCCTCCTATCAACAAATTGGCGCCATTGCCGGGGAAGCTATCATTCGCACCTTAGGTAGTTAAATCTCACGTCTACTCTGAGTTACTTTACAGGTGTATGCGCCGCTCTGGTCAACCACCTGAGTTTGATGGCTTAGACGAACCGGAACGCCTCCTACACATCCGAGCTAAACTACAAAGAGCCATGGCAGCCGCTGAGGCACAAGAACAACTAAGTGCGAGGATAACCAGGAACTAGCCGCTAAAGATGCTTCTATCGCCGCTGAGAAAGCAGCAAGGGAACAAGTAGAAGCTGAGCTTGCCCAATACCCAACCACTGCAGAGGATTATATGCACCCGACTCTCGTCGTGCCTGAATCGGCGATTCTAATCCCTGAAAACTCTTTTGAAATTCGCACCCAATTCCTTATAGAGCTTAAAAATAATGCCTTTTATGGCAAATTTAATGAGTGACCCCTTGAACATATTACCAATTTTTCTGACATGTGTCATACTCTTGCTGAAGGTACAACTCTAGAATATGTCAAGATGAAGGCTTTTCGCTGGTCTCTCGCTGGACCTGCAATGAAGTGCCTTGAAGGGCTGAAACTAAGATCCCTCATGACATGGGCCCAAGTAGAACAAGAGTTTCTAAAAAAATTCTGCCCTCCTGCCAAGGCAGCACTCCTCCGCCAAAAGATTACAGCTTTCAAACAGAAGCATGGGGAGCCGCTGGCAAAAGCATGGGAACGATACAAAGAACTGCTGCGATCTTGCCCTACTCATGGACAGCCACCCTACGTCATTCATGAGATCTTCTTCAATTCTCTTGACCAAGTCACTAAGGACAGGATCAACCAGTATACTCGCTATGAGTATCTAACGATGCCACCAATTGACGCATGGGATGTGCTCGACAAGCTCACCAATTATGACAACAAATATGGGTCTACTGCAAACTATGAGGAGAACTCCTATGCCAGGCCAGCACCATCTATGCCCCTGTATGAGCCTTCCAATGAGATTGACCCCGGTGTCAGGGAGCAGTTCTACAGAGACCAGAATCGCAAGCTCCTCAAGCAAGTCAAATATCTCTCTGTCAACAAGCCTTGCATCGAATGCGGATCACAACGGCACACCACTACTGAGTGCCCACACACAGAGCAAGTCGGGATGGCAGAAACACACGAAGAGGTAGCTTACGCAGGGGGTGTCAATCGTTATATGGGGGATCAAAGGTTCTATCAACCACAGTGGAACCAATGTCCACCTAGGAACCCCCCACCATACAGAGCTCCAGGACATCCAGAAAATGATCAAAAGAAGGATGATCTACAGCTTATCCTTGAGGAGATGCGTCGGAATCAAGGCACCATCAACAACCAGTTCCAGAGCATCACTACAAAATTTGGGGAGCTAGACATCTGGAAAAGAGGCATAGAGACTCAGATGGGTCAAATCGCTGCACAAATTCCATGACCATCCGGACAACTCCCTGGGTCAACAGAACCAAATCATAAAGGGAAGACCGGGCACGTCGCAGCTATAAAACTCAGGAGCGGGCACCAATTACACGAGCCAGAGGTCGAAAAGCACCAAGACAAAGTAGGGCAGCAACTCGACAATGAGCAGTAGCAACTCGATATCGAGGAGCCCCTGGTCGAGATCGACGAAACTCTCCTCGACATAGACCAGAAGCCAAGCTCGGACTCCACTGCCCAGCCAGCCAACTCGAGATCGACAAGCCTACTCGATATCGAGGAAGCTCAAGTTGATATCGACAAAAACCTGGCCGATGTTGACAACTCTACAACACCTCCGACGTCTGATCTGGCTCCAAAGCAGAAAAAGACATTGTCTTTCCCTTCCAAAGCGCTGAAAGATCCCACTGCAGGTAGGTTTAACCGTTTTGTTAATATGCTGTAAGAACTGAATGTCTCTATTCCTTTTACAGAAGCCCTGCAAGAGATGCCTGGATATGTCAAATTTCTGAAGGAAATCCTGAGCAAGAAGCGATCCATCTCAGAGATCGCCGAAGAATGCAAAGTACTCCACTTCCTTGAAAAGAGACCTGACCCTGGTAAGTTTTCTATTACTGTGGGATTTGGACAATATAAATATGAGTCCTTGTGTGATTTAGGAGCAAGTGTGAGCATCATGCCCTTATCAATCTGGCGGAAAGTAAAGATAGGATGCATAGAACCTGTGGATGCTAAGCTATACATGGCAAACAGTACAGTGGTCATCCCTACAAGTATAGTTGAGAATGTCCCTGTCCAGGTTGGTAAATTCTTTGTTCCAGCAGATTTCCTTATTATAGATTGTGCTGAAGATCCTACTAGCCCTATTATTCTTGGTAGACCATTCTTAGCTACTGCAGATGCCAAGATAAGTGTCAAACAGCGATCGCTCACCTTCACCATAGGCGACGAGGTCTTAGATTTCTCTTTTGGCCCTGCAAAAGAGGAAATTTCATGGCTGGAGGTGAAGAGCATCAGCAACCATGGGACCAAGCAAACAACGGAGGAAGACGCCAGAAGCCAACTCGAGATCGACAAGGACTCCTCGATCTCGAGTAAGACGTTACTCGATCTCGACCACAGTTCATCGATATCGACTTCCTCTACTGAGCCACAGACTTGCCAAGAGCCTAAGTATGGGGTCCCTGTACTCGATATCGACCAACAGTACTCGATATCGACTAACCCCAAGCCCGAAGATTTCTGTTTTGGGCCCGAAAAGGTAAGTTCAGGTATGAATCCTACTCTTCCTCAGTCCATTAAGAAATTAATAAATAATTCAAGGGGAGGTAAGGCCCCGTAGTGAGAGAATCTGCGAAAACTGAGAGCTGGAAAGAAGAAGAAGAAAGAGAAGGAAGATTATGCAAGCTACCACCTGTCAACTGAGCTTGCATACTATCATCAGGACCTAGATGATCCATGAGAAGGGCCAAGTACGAGCAGGGCCCCACATTAATGGTCCTTGAGCGCAAACGGAGAAGTCGACCTAGCGACCCTAAAATCTAGAGCATGTACATATATAAAACTTTATGAATTTTGGGACTTTGGAACTTTTGATTTTGGTTTTGGTTTTTTGTTTTTTTAGATTAGAATACTTCATGTGGAAAGTCTTGTTTTTTTGTGCAATCTAACACTTTTAGGTCGGCAAGCATAAAAGGATCGCGAAAGGTGGAATAAGAAGTCCCTGAAAGACAGACGGAATCGACGAAGGCCAAGTCGAAATCGACCAAGAGGAGCAGCCCAGAAGCTACTCGATATCGAGTAGGCCAACTCGATATCGACCAAGCCCAGAAGCTCCTCGACTTCAGAAATCCACTGGACGCAGACAACTACTCGATATCGAGTACAGTACTCGATATCGACAAGGAGTTTACTCGACATGCACTGATCTGCCTTCCTCGATGCATTATTCGGTGAGTTCCTTCCTTTACTCTTGTTTTTATTTGATTTTATACAGTGGGGACATTGTATATTTTAAGTATGGGGTGGGGGAAGGGCTCATTATCATTATTATATGTTTTAGTCTTGTTTTTGGTTTTACATGGTGAAATTTTAAATTTTATGTTATGCATTCATGTTTAAGTTTTATGCATTTAAGTCTTTTTCATAATTTAGTCTTGTTTTTTTAGCTACATAAAAAATAAAAAAATGAAATAAATAAATAAAATGAAAAAAAATGTTGAAAAAAAAATTCATGTTTAAATTATGCATTGTATTAGTTTTTTATACCCTAACTTAGATATCCTATGATGATAAATAATGACTGACTTGATCATGTAAATCCTATGGCATGTTTGGAAGGTTTAGCCCGAGTCCTCGAAATTGTTTTTATGTGGATTGTGAACTTGTGATGAAATTGAGCACATATGATCCTAAGCTAAAGGTTAAAATCCAACAAAAATTGTCCCAGTGAGAATTTTGGCCTTATAGGGAGAACATCAAAAATCCCTCTGCTTTCTTGAGTGTATTTACTCTTCCTATGCATCTCTAAATGTTATGATAGTTATTCAAAGCCAATGCATTTATATGTTTATGTGAATGAGAATTAAATGATGGAGGTACCTTTTAAAGCCAATTTTATCCTCTCTTTACCTACCCTGCATTATCCTTGCTTGAAGCCAGAACATTAGCCTGAGACTTTTATTATAAACTCCACAAAATTATCCTTAGCCAAATTGAGCCTGACCCCCATTTGGGAATTAAGACTTAGAGGTGGTTGAAATAATGGTTTGTGGAAGGAATGAGCTTATGTTTCATTTCAAGTGAGAAGGATTTTTGAATTTATTGAGAAATGGGTTGGTTTTATATTTTTATCTTGCTATGCATACTGTGTAAAAGGATTTTTGGCTCACCCTATAAATGCACTAGTTATTTTCATTTCAAAAAAAAAATCGAAAAAAGAAGAAGAAAAGTTTATGTTTATAAATAAAGTGCATGAGCCAAATTTACCTTATTTCTTTCATTTTCGCAAGATTCATACTTTAGAGAGGTTAAGGAAGTTTGAAAGGTTACATACTTCATTGACATAAGTTGGAGAGTTTGGTTGATGCATATGATTGAGAGTTATGGTTTGGTTGAGTTGTGTTGGAGATTTAGGAGTCTTGATTCCCGAATTTTATTAAGCACCACCTGGCCAAATAATTCCATACTCTTTGTTTCTTACCAAGCCCCATTACAACCCCGACGAATGGAATCTTCTTTGAAGACTTCTATTGAGCGAAGTCCTCCTGATAATTCTTGTTGCATTTACATAATTAGTTGCGAAGTGGATTTATATTTAAATTGCAATGTTTGTGAGATTGTATATGGAATTGAGTTGAGAGTTGATCTGCATAGCCTAAACACATTGAGAGTTGAGTGTAAACACATTATCCCTGTGAGGTTGGATTTATATTGCCTATGCCCATGGATCGCTCATATATGTGTGATGACGTTAAATTCACTTGTCTTACACTGCTACTACTTGAGATATTGCTTTTGACAAAAGGCGAATACTTGAAGGATGTGTTGTAGGTATTGGTTATTGTTTGGTTATTGCTTGAGGACAAGCAAGTCTAAGTATGGGGTGATTTGATGTCTCTAAAGTAGCCATGTTTTTATGCACATTTTAGTTTCATATTCTATACACTTTGCATATTTCGGGTTGGGAATATGTCAAATTTATGTAGTATGTGCTTATTTGCCAGAAATGGAGATCTACATAAGTTTCTGTTTAATATTTCAGAATATGGAGCCATTTCGGGAGAAAACCAAGAAGCGAAGACGGGAGCCCAAAGCTACTCGATATCGACAAGTTTTAGTCGATATCTACAAACCATGTCTAGGCATATCACTGATCGAGGAGCATCATGTCGAGGAGATGAAGACGAGCCAAATCGACTCCAGAACATTACTCGAGATCGAGTACTATACTCGAGATCGACCAAGCCTTGAAGACCCCCCCCCCCCCCCCCCAGAGTCGAGAAGGAGAATCTGATCGAGAAGCCGAGGACGAGAACATGTCGGGTTACACTCTACTCGAGATCGAGGACACTTCTCGATATCGAGGACATCAGAAGCACACACCCGAGCCAGTATCGAAGAGAGCTACCCGACATGTCGAGCCAGCCAAGTCGATGAAGCCACACTACTCGAGATCGAGTACGATACTCGAGATCGAGGAGACCGGAGAGCCAATGTCCGAGTAGATCGAGCACCAGCTACCCGAGACGCCGAGCCAAGCTGAAGTCAATGTCCGAGTTACTCGAGATCGAGTAGACTTACTCGAGATCGAGGAAAGCCATCCCGGAGACGCGTTACGCGGTTTGAGCTGTTCTACTCGGATTGAGATTCCTTGGGGCCGAAGATTGTCGAGTTCTATCCGATTCTATCAACATCCATCCAATGAAGAGAAGATTTATCAACTTGAAGATATTTTAAGCTTTTAGATATATTTCCCTTTTAAAGATTAATGTTTCTTTTATTTATGTTTTATCCATAGATATAGATAAAGATTTCTATCCTTGATTAGCAAGGATTAGAAGGCTATAAATAAAGCCCATGGGGCTGATTTTAGGAAGAATTCAATTCACGAGTTAGAGAAGTAGTTCCACAGAGACGGTTTAGGAGTTCAAAGGTTTTAGGGTTTTGGCATTCTGCGAAAGTTGATTGCCGGGATTGTAAAGACTTTGAATTTAGTTTAAATGCAAGTTTCTTTTCATTCATCAATGTCTGAGGTTGCGATGAAGCGCGAGTAGTCCACCCACTTCTAGGGTTTGGGCGAGCCTGACGATAGCCCTGCATGTTGGAGGTAAAGATCCGACTTTTATCATGTTTTAAGCATCTACTACTTGTTATGTGTTTATTACCCATCTAATGGAGGTCCATGCTAACAACTTGGATTGTAAACATAAAATCAGTAGAGACAATTAGGGTTTCTTGAAAGAGTTGTCTAATTGTTGGAAAAGGCGAAAGCTTAATCCTTTGATGCAATTTATATGATTATCTGTTTTATTCTTGCCTTATGCATGCTTGGTTATTGTTATAGCAAACCCCAATCTTGGAAGTCTTTTACATACAGTTTATTTCGAGAATCCCAAAAGCATTTGTTTTTACTTTATTTCGTTTTCACTTTCTATCTTACTCGATCTCGACCAACCTTGGTCGATCTCGAGTTACTGATTCTCGATCCCAGATCGATGTAGCTTCTGTGTGCAGGTGTTCGACAAGAGCATCATCGACATCGACGAGTCTACTCGATCTCGAGTAAGGCTTACTCGATATCGACTAAAACCGCGAGTGACTACTGCTGCACTTTTCGACTTGTCCGATCTTCTGTCGACTAACCCTAGTCGAGATCGACAACCTGTGGTCGACTTCTGACCGTGAGATTGCACTGCTGCCTCGGATCCGCTGACACGCTTCCTCGTGGATCGATCCTGACTTCCCACTACTGCATCGGGAGGAAGTCTTGTAATTATTTACAAGGGACGGAATCTGGTTTGCTGTACTTTATTTATATTTTATTTCAATTCTCGATTTCCTCCTATCAACAAACGTTAGTGTGCCAAACCAAACCAAAACAAAACTAAAAAAAAAACTTAATGCAAAAAGAAAATAAGACCTAAACTATTACCTTGGGTTGCCTCCCAAGCAGCGCCTTTGGTTACTGTCGTTGGCTCGACATTATGACTCCCTAATGATCCTCAGCACTTGGTTCAGTGAGAACCAACTCATCACCGTCCTGTTTGACAAAGCTTTCAAAATATGGTTTCACTCTATGACCATTTACCTTGAGTATGTCTCCATTTCTGTCATTGAGTAGCTCTACTGGACCATGAGAAAAAAACATTAGTGATCACATATGGCCCTGTCCATCTAGAACGAAGCTTACCTGGGAAGAGTTGTAGGCGTGATTGAAATAGAAGGACCTTTTCCCCAACTTTGAGGTCCTTTCGCAAGATATGTTTGTCGTGCCATGCCTTTGTCTTCTCCTTATAGGTGACAGAGTTATCATAGGCATCCAATCTCAATTCTGCCAACTCCTGTAGCTGTAGTTTCCTGAACTCCCCAACTTCATCAATCTGCATGTTGCACTGCTTCACCGCCCAATATGCTTTATGTTCGAGCTCGATAGGAAGATGGCAAGCCTTTCCATAGACTAATCGAAACGGAGACATCCCAATGGGAGTTTTGTAAGTCCTTCGATAAGCCCACAGAGCATCATCAAGTCTGACACTCCAATCCTTTCTGTTTGGGGCAACAGTCTTCTCCAAGATAGTCTTAATCTCGCGATTAGACATCTCAGCTTGCTCATTCGTCTGGGGGCGGTATGCAGTAGACACCCTCTGAGTCACATGATATTTCTTTAAGAGCGCACTCACAGTCTTGTTGCAGAAGTGGGTCCTTTTATCACTTATCAGTGCTTTTAGAACTCCAAATCTAGAGAATAGCTCCTTGAGGAAACCAGCAACTACTTTTGAATCGTCAGTTCTAGTGCCCTTTGCCTCCACCCACTTGGAGATGTAGTCCACCGAAAGCAAAATATATATGTTTCCAAAGGAGTTAGGGAATGGTCTCATGAAGTCAATGCTCTAAACATCAAAAATCTCATAAAATATCATGCGAGTTTGTGGCATCTCATTCCTCTTAAAAAGATTCCCAACTCTCTGACAGCGATCACATGATTTAAAAAAAGCATATGAATCACAAAATATATGTGGCCAAAAGAATCCTGCATCAAGTACCTTTCTAGCTGTCTTTTGTGGTCCAAAGTGTCCACCACATTCATGGGAATGACAAAAATTAAGGACATATTGTACCTCATCGTCGGGAAGACACCGACTTATCACTTGATCTGCGGAATGCTTCCATAGGTAAGGGTCACCCCAAACGTAGAAGCGCGCATCGTGGCGTATCTTGTCCTTCTGAGCCTTTGGAAAGTTGGGTGGAAACTCTTGCAACACTAAAAAGCTGACCAAGTTAGCGAACCAAGGACGTGGGAGAGAACTCACCTTGAGGATATGTTCAATCGCCGGCCGCGGGGCGGCCGGCGATTGCGAAGGAATTCTTCTCTGAAGACTCGGCCGCGGGGCGGCCTAGGGTGGCCGCGGGGCGGCTGGCGATTGCGAAGACTTAAAACAGCTATTCGTCAGGAAAGCTCCCCACTATGTCTTCTTGTCCATTTTTCCCATGCACAATACGACTTAGATGGTCAGCAACTAGGTTCTCAGCACCCTTTTTGTCCCTGATTTCGATGCCAAACTCGCTTAAAATCAAGATCCATCTAATCAGTCTTGGCTTGGCCTCTTTCTTCGTCAAAAGGTAACGAAGCGCTGCATGATCGGTATAAACAATAACTTTTGTACCAAGCAAATAGGATCTAAATTTCTCAAGTGAAAAAACTATAGCAATAAGTTCTTTCTCTGTGGTTGAGTAATTCCTTTGAGCTCCATTCAGGGTCATAGATGCATAATATATGACAAGAGAGCTCCTCCCTTCTTTTTGTCCAAGCACGGCTCCCACAGCGTAGTCACTAGCGTCACACATCAATTCGAATGGCTGAGACCAATTTGGCGCTTGTATTGGTGCACTAGTAAGACAAGTCTTTAACTCATAAAACATCGTCCTGCATTTCTCATCAAAAGCAAATGTGACCTCCTTCATCAGCAGCTCGCACAAGGGTAAGGTGATCTTTGAGAAATCCTTAATGAACCTGCGGTAGAATCCTGCATGGCCTAAAAAGGAACACACTTCACGCACATTAGTAGGATAAGGCAATGATTGAATGATGTCAATCTTTGTCTTATCAACCTCAATCCCTTTATGGGAGACTATGTGACCCAAAACAATGCCCTCATCAACCATAAAGTGACACTTTTCTGAATTGAGCACTAAGTTAGTGTCAACACATCTTCTAAGCACCAGTGCCAAATGGTTGAGGCAAGCATCAAAACTATCACCATGGACTGTAAAGTCATCCATAAAAACCTCAATGAATTGCTCTATATATTCAGAAAAGATACTTACCATACACCGTTGGAATGTCCCAGGAGCGTTGCACAAGCCAAAAGGCATCATGCGATATGCAAAAGTGCCAAACGGACAAGTGAATGTTGTCTTTTCTTGATCCTCCAGTGTGATGGCTATCTGAAAGTACCATGAATATCCATCTAGAAAGCAATAATATGGTTGAGTAGCGAGTCTTTCAAGTATTTGATCAATGAATGGTAAGGGAAAGTGATCTTTTCAAGTTACCACATTCAGCTTACGATAATCGATGTAAACTGTCCAGCCTGATTGGACTCTGGTAGGGACCAACTCACCTTCTTGATTCTCAACCACTGTTATGCCTCCCTTCTTTGGTACTACCTGCGTTGGACTAACCCATTGACTATCAGAGATGGGATAGATCATACCTGCCTAAAGGAGTTAGAGTACATCCTTCTTCACTACATCCATCATAGGCGGGTTGAGTCTCCGTTGAGGTTGCCTGGAAGGTTTGGCTCCCTCTTCCAACAAGATCCTGAGCATGCAAGTAGCTGGGCTGATTCCCTTGATATCTGCCATGGTCCATCCCAAAGCTGCCTTGTGCTCTTTGAGCACTCCTACCAACCTATCTTCTTGATCTTTGGTAAGCTTGTTAGAGATGGTGACAGGCAAGGTGTCACCTTCCCCCACAAATTCATACTTCAGATGCTCAGAAAGAGGCTTGAGCTCGACATCAGGTGCCTGTATGATAGAAGGTAAGAGCTTCTCATTTGGAATGGTTAGTGCCATAAAGGTATCTGTCTGTGAGCATATAGGTAGGGAAGACAAGTCTCTTATGGTCTCCTGCAGGTTAGTAGACAAAACATAATGCAATGAGAACTCCTCAATAGGATATTCTAAAGCTACTTGCAGGTCATCTACACAACTCATATCAAAGGTATCCTGCATACAAGTATCAATGGCATCTATAAAGCATAAGGAATGATCATGAGAAGGGAATTTCATTGCAGCATATATATTGTATTCAACCTTCTCACCATCGAATTCCATAGTCAAAGAACCAGAATACACATCGATTTTTGTCCTAGCAGTCTTTAAAAAGGGCCTTCCTAGGAGAATAAGGGCCTCTTGATTACCATGCTCCATGTCTAAGACAAAAATGTCAGCAGGAAAGATCAAATTGTCAACCATGAGTAAAACAGCCTCAACTATGCCTCTAGGAAAAGCATTTGATCGGTCCGCTAGTTGGATCACCACTCTAGTCTCATGCAAAGGTCCTAAACCCAATGATTCATACAGAGAATAAGGTAAAACATTAATAGATGCACCTAAGTCTAACAAAGCTTTATCAAACTTAGTCTCACCTATCACACATGGGATTGTGAACATGCCAGGGTCGCTACATTTCTTAGGCATACGCTTTTGAAACACAGCAGAAACATGTTCGCTTAGCTTAATTTTTTGCTTCCCCTTCAACTTTTGATTCCTCTTTATTGTGCAAAGTTCCTTAAGAAATTTGGCATAACGAGGAATACTTTTAATCAAATTGAGTAAGGGGATGTTTACCTCGCACGTACTGAACGTCTCAAAGATCTCTTTGTCATTGTTTGGTCTTCTTGTGTCTTTGAGTTCTTCAGGAAAGGGAGGAACAGGGTTGAATGAATTAAGAGGGGGGAAATCAGGTATGACGTACCTGTCTGAGTCGTCACTGGATTGGCCGCGGGGCGGCTGGGTATGGTCGCGGGGCGGCCCAGCGATTTCTGTAGATTCAGAATCGCCTTGGCTGCGGGGCGGCTCAGGGGTGCCGTAGGGTGGCTCGGCGACGACGGCTTCTTCTTCCTCCGCGTCTGTACCTAGTTCAAGGTTTTCAATGTTAGCATCATTATGGGGAGTGGTAATCAGTTCCTTACCACTTCTTAGTGTCACGGCGCTGACGTTCTCCTTGGGGTTCACCACCGTTTGAGATGGTAGCTTTCCTGAGTCCTTAGCATGCATTTCGTTCATCGATTGAGCCAATTGGCTAATTTGCTTCTCCAAATTCTTGGTGTGCTCAGCATGACTCAGGACGATCTTTGTGAGAGCTTTGATAGGGTCCTCATTGGATTGATCAGCAGCTGGTGGAGGTCCTCTCTATCTGGCATCAAATTGTTGCTGAGGTCTGAATTGGGGTCCTCCTTGTGGATTGAAAGGGGCCTGGTGATTTCCATAGCCATACCCCTGGTAACCTGCATTAAAATTGCTATTGATATTATTGGGATTAGCATAGTTACCAAACATGAGTCGCTGCGGAATAAAGTTCCCCATGGCGTTCAACTCTACACTTGGCTCCTGCAGCATTGGACAAGTGTCCGTCGGGTGATATAGATCAGCGCAAATGCCACATGCCTTAAGTTTTTGTGGGGTTCCTTGTAGCATGAACCTTTTCATCATCTCCTTCAATTCAGACACATCGCTATGTAATGCGGAAGTTGATGAGTCAACGGTGAGCTCCCCTCTAGCATGAAGTCCCTTGCTGAATTGCCTAGAGCCCTCAGCAAGCTCTGAAAACACCTCCCAAGCGGCAGTGGGTGTTTTGTTCAAGATGTTGCCTCCACAGGCGGAGTTCACCGTCTTGCGCTCCTCGTCAAGCAATCCATTGAATAGAAAGAGCACCAAATCCTTCTTTGAGAAACCATGATAAGGGCAACTAGAGCAAAGCTTCTTGAAACGCTCAAAGTACTGATAGATTGGTGAATGGCAGAATAAACTAGAAAAGTCTTACAAAGCCTCTAACAAGTCGGCCAAGAAATAAACTAAAACCCTAATTAAATTCCGGCAGTGAACGATGCGTTTCTGCAAAGGCCGCGCGGCGGCCAGGCCAGACCGTGGGGCGACCGGCGATTAGCGAACTCCTTCGGTATGCTCTTCGAGCCGCGGGGCGGCTAGGCAAACTACGGGGCGGTCAGCGATTCTTCCGAGCCCCTTCTTCCGTGACTTCATCAGCTTCTCTATGCTTCTTTAGCTTGTTTTTGCTCTTCTCCAATTCATTTCACCTTCAATCTACTATACCTGAAATTAACCATGCATAAAATCATGTAGATTCCGCCTCTTCCAACTCAACAAGTGATTATGTCAATGCGGCTAAATATATGCAATATTCACAACTAAATTATGCTAAATGCACTCTATAATGCAACACTAAATATGCTCTATAAGGCATGTATTTCATTTGCGAGGGAAATGGGGAATTTAAAATGGAGTAATTCCTAAAGGGGCATTTGAAATGTTTTTACACTGACATAAGAAAAATCAATTATAATTCCTTAAAGAGATTTATAAGATCCCTGAAACAACTACAATTTTATTCTTACTAATTGATATGGAGAAGTAATAATGTGAATTATTGTGTATTTTGCATTTTTTTTTCATTTTTATGCCCTAACATTGTATTTTTTTTTCTACCACTGGATAATTCTTGGATTTAGGGATCAGATCATTCCCGTATCTAGATCTAATCCTTCGATCTTTGGGTTGGTTATGGCTCCATACATTGTGACAGAACTTGCAGAATTACAAGTTGTAAAAGAGTCTGTAGTTAGTCTCAATATCAATTACTACCATCTCCTCCATCAATGCATCATTGAACACGATGAGCTAGTTTTTGGGACATCAATTGGAGTTCATGTATTGTAATGTACCTGGAAATATTTAGGACATCAGTTGTTTCCTAGCAGGGTCCGACCCAAATGACTAATATGAACATAACAATATCTCCAAGCTATTTTGGCCTCTATCATCATATTGGTTGTCCTATAATTGTGTTTGGTTGCAATGGCTCAACCATGGGACAATGAAGATGAGAGGAAGAAAATTTTGGAAGGTGAAAGCTATAAAGTATTGGATGAGGTTCTTAAGCTAGATTTCCTATCTCCATCAAATGCTTTAGAGGTGACTTGTAAGTATTCTTTATATTTGTATCATAAAAAAAAATATTTGTTGTCCAAAATTGAATTATTTAAATAAACAAGTAGCAACAATTTTGATGGGTGAGGAACACAAACTTCAGATTTTCTTCCAAGCAAATGCAACATTAAAGAAGCAATACATTTAAGATCTTCTCAAGAGGAGAAACTACTAAAAATTTGACTATTTAGATCCCCTACAACACTTTGTCTATTACACACGGTGTTACACTTAATTATTTCATCTATAAATTTATGTTAAAAACATTTAAAAATAATATTTATACTCTGTATTATTATATTAACATGTTTAAAAACTTTTATTTTGAAAATATATGTTTTAGAAAAATAAAAAATATTTTCTAAAATAATCAATCTTTTAATTATCCAAACTTTTTCTTAATAAAATTTTATAAACATGTTAATATAAGTGTATAGAATATAAATATAATATTTTTTTAATTTTTTTAATATGAATTTATATCCAAAATAATTAATTGTAACATCGAGTGTAACACCCGGTGCTATAGGGGATCCAAACTGAGAATTTGAAGTGACTGTGCATTTAGGGCTTGAGAAATAGTTCAAGAGTAGAAACAATTGAGAATTTGAAGTGATTGATTATTGGATATTGTCACGACTTCAATTAGATATTGTCCTAGTTGGATTATAAAACATACTCTACTCTCATAACTGGGTCTTCCAGAAGCCGTTGAGTTCCAAAACACTGAGACCCATCCCGGATAATCTCAAGGGCGTTTCGGTGGCTCACTTCATCACCAACCGCCAGTGGAACAAAACATTTATAAATGACTCATTAACAAATGTTCTGAAACAAGATGATATCGACCATATTATGGGTTTAACTTTGCCAAGTAACCCAATCACGGATCGTCTATATTGGGGGCCTAGCAAAAATGGCTGGTTCTCAACCGCCTCTGCCAATTCTTTCTTATTAGAAAACACCGGGTTGCCAGATTTCGATTGCGATTGGATCTGGTGTCTCGATGTGCCCCCTAAGGTTCGACACTTCCTCTGGAAAATCTCCCGTGATGGTCTTCCGACTAAAACCAGATTACAGAAGTCGCACGTGGTTGTACCTGCTGGTTGTGTTTTCTGTGGCAATACAAATGAATCGGGTGATCATCTTCTTCTTCGATGCCCCATGGCTACTAATTTGCATAAAGCTTTACGAATCCACATTCCGGGGTATATCACTGCTTCTGTCGGCATGGGCAATGGGATTCCACTGACTGCGATAAAATGTGCGATTGGGACCAACAAATTTGGCATTCTAGCCTCAGCTTGGTGGGCCATGTGGTTCTTTAGGAACCAACTCATTTTCGATCATACTAACAAGGTAACTATCAATGAAATATTGTTGCTCCACAGCACAACTACACATTGTTGGAAACAATCAAAGCTTTAAGACGACGATCCGACTGGACCGTTGATCCCAATCGTCGCATTCATAGCAGCATACACAACCAGGCTATTAGGAGTAGTACTACGACTGCCAGGTCTCAGAATCGGGCCGGGAAGTGGGATACCCCCCCCCCCCCCCAAATTGCTATAAGCTCAATTTTGATGGTTCGGTTCTCCCGAGTGGCAACTCGTCTTATGGTTTTTTCATCCGTGACTCTGCTGGTTTAGTTGTCTCTGCTGGGAGATCTGTTTGCACAAATATCTCGGTGATTTATGCCTAAAATCTCGGACTCAGAATGGGTTTGTTACGGGCAAAGGAGTTAAAACTATCTACACTTCTGATCGAAGGAGATAGCTTACTAGTGATAAAATCTCTACTAGGGGATTGGAAATGCCCCTGGACAATAGAGATGCTACAAGCTGATATTCTGTGTGATATCTCGTCCTTTACTTATGTTGTTATTCGTCATATTTTCAGGGAATCGAATATTGTGGCTGACTACCTTGCTCGTAGTGCCCATGTATCCCCTGCCGACGTTGGTGAGAGAAGTACGGTTCTGAAGAAACCCAAAATTATAGAAGAAAAAAAAAATCAAAACTGAGTTTTTAGATATCTCTAAGTTAGTGTTGATGATCATTACTTGTTATAAATTAAAAACAACAAACATTAGGATTTATGATATGATTAAAATATCTCTTTCCTAAATCAATTCAACCACACAAAGATAATAGGATATTCAATTATTCATCTTCCAATTTGATCAAACAAAAAACATAATTAAACACTAATCATTTTCTTTCCCTTCAAATAAAGACAATGAATTTCTTTACCGCTAACCAAACAGAATAAAGACAGTGAATTTCACCACGTACGGATTGAACGCATTCAATTAGACCACTTCACGTTTCAGATCAACATGGTCCATTTCAGAGTCATCTAGACTTGTCATAACTTTCTAATCCATGAGGTGAAGAAAAACAAACCAACAATTTTGATTAAGAGGGGCTAGGAAATTAATACATGAGCGATCCTTGTGCCAGCAAGCACAGTCAATGGACATGCTGATAACAATGCAACCTATGAAGTGTTGATAATTCAGAGGGTGGAGATTTATTCGTGAATATGTTTCTTAATAGTACAAGCTGGCACAAAAGGATCCCCTAAATAAACATACTAAAAGCAAAGAATTGACAGGTGGGGAAGGCCACATTTTCTAGTACAAGCTACAAAACATGAAAACAACTTTGAATTTGTTCAAAAACCTAGTGCAGTTATTCGATCTACTTGCCTATGCAGTATACAATGCTGTAAATATTAGATTTGTTTATAAAATACACTGTATTAGAGACAAATACACTGTATTAGAGACTGAAAATGAAGCTCTTAGATGAACAACAAAAATAGCTGGATAACAATAAATAAAACTTCTTCCATTTTTAGTATACCTCCACAATTGCATCAGTAAGCAAAGAAGTTGATTTAGTTTCTACAGTCCTGAAAGAGCATCACTCACCTTACAGTAAATATTCAAAACTGATTAAACTCACAAATCGCAAAATACCACACGACCAGGATAGGCTTATAACACAAATAAAAGTGAATCAATAGAAAGTCAAGATCAAGATTTCTGTGTGAACGTGAGTGTGAGTGCAAGCGTGTGTCTGCAAGGGAGATGAAGCCACTTTTGTAGTTGGAAGAGCTCATAAAAGATACATAATGAACAATTGCAGACTCACCAGAAATTTCTGTGAGGTTAGAATTAGCAAAAACACCACAATAGCTGATACCAAATTAATACAATCTCAGAACACGACGAAATGAGCCATCTTAGGAGAAAGAATTAGACCATCTAACACAGTAAAACAAGATAAATATATTTGGAAGAAAACATCAGTAGCTCAACATCACAGCAGATCCAAATGTTTCAGCACTAAGATGATCTTAATTCACTAATGGGTACTGGACAAATAATAAGCAGCTTTCCAGACAACATGCTGAGTAAAAGGGAGATGAAATTGCACTGAAATGTTAAAAAAGCAGTTTCAGCACTAAGATGAAATGCTACAGCACTAAGATGATCTTAATTCACTAATGGGCACTGGACAAATAATAAGCAGTTTCAGCACTAAGATGAAATGTTTCAGCACTAAGATGATCTTAATTGACTAATGGGCACTGGACAAATAATAAGCAGTTTCCAGACAACATGCTGAGTAAAAGGGAGATGAAAATGCACTGAAATGTTAAAAAAGACACATAATTGGCAATACATTACAAATAGATAACTTAATACCCCAGTGTATTAGATCCTTAAGCCATTACAACGCCTATGTTAACAAGCAACTCATCACAGTACAGATTATTAAAGTCAGTTTGGATCCGTTTACATAATTCTGACAGTACAAAAATAATTAACAATTAGATCTTATTCCATCACGAGGTTTAATCATTATAAAAATAAAAATAAATAAACAAAGGTTGCCAGCAATATACCATTTATGAATTTTTAACTAAGGTCCCAAGTGGAGGAATTTCATTTCCAGCTTCCCTTCTTCTAATAATAGAATTAACCACCCAGAGTGGAAACAATGAGCTTGAGTCATTGCTCTAAACAATGAGCATGAGTCATTGCTCTGCACAAGTAAAATACACACAAGATTCATAAAAGATGACCTCAGGAGGAAGAATAAATATTGGATGTGAAAGAGGTGAAGATCATCAATTCAACAACAAATCAATCGATAAAGTCAACAACAAACCATTTGCCATAAACAATTCCATTATTAAGGGTACATAGAGAGACAGAAATAGAATCCATCTGTTCATACCAAAATACAACCCCTAATGTGGAAACGTCCAAGCATTTGCTCCTCTCTGAGCATCCCATACACAGCCAACACCCAAAAGATGCCACCAATGATCAAAAGACCCCTTTTTCTTATCTGTGCTTGCCCCCTTTCAATAATAACTTAACACCAGCCAAGCCAAGGCAAAACTAAATGCAAAACAAGAACAATGACAATACCAAACTGATAGAAAGGGAAAGCATTTGCAGGTAAAAGAGAGAGGTTCTCAAGCAGTACCAAATTTCAAAGACCTTTTGATCTTCGCCGGTTGCATTTCTTTCTACATGCTCTGGAATTCCCTCACCCATCAGAACTTCTCCATCTTATCCGACTTCACCAGCGGATTCGCCTTGGCGATGGCGTCGCGTCCAGCGCCCTTGAAATCGAACAAGCAGTTATGCTCCTCCGCGTACCTGTGAGATCCGCAAAACGTGATCCCGCAGCGGCACTTGAACCCCGTAATTCCGATCTTCTTGTTGCAGGACCCGCACCGGTTCGCAAGCTTCATAGTCGAAGGTGCCTCCTCGACCTCCAGAGCCTTCTCCGAACCGTCAGAAATAATAGGCTTCTCCACCACAGCCATCGGAGGCGGTGAAGGAGGAGGGACCAAACTCATCGACTGCTCAACGGCGGCCATGGCCGAAGTGGCTTGCTCCTCACGCATCTTGTGGTCCCTGTAGCACTTGGAGCAGAGATTCATGGTCTCCGGCGTGCCGAAGAAGCCACAGCCGTTGGCGCAGAGGATCGGGTTGCCTGATTGCTGGAAGCCGGTGGTGTTGCTCATCTGGTTCTCCGAAGCCATCTCTCTCCTTCGTTTGGGTTTACCGTCGTTTCCCTCTGATCTTTGCTTCGAGAATCGATCGAGAAACAATTGATGGAAGAACAAATCGATCGATCAAGAGAGGGCTGGGGGTTCGAAATTTTCTCTTCGATGTGTGAAATGAAATCCCCTTGCCCTCTCTCCTCTCTCCTTAGTCCTTAGTCCTTACCCCTTACCTCTAGACCTGTGTTGGTTTGGGTTGCTTGAGTTTGGCTCTCTGGTTTACAGTTCTTGTCCATCCCGATTCGTATGTGTTAAAGGGGTGTGTCTGACGTCCCCTGCTTCCCGGCACAACAGACTGGTATCAGAGCTTTTGGTTTAGGATGGAGGAAAAGAATAGTTTTCAGGGAATGATTGTGTTGAATTCAGGCAACTACTCAGATTGGAAGATAAAGATGGAAGATCTTTTGTATGTGAAAGATTTGTATGAGCCGATTGTGCACAAAGAGATTCCAATGGGTGTCGTTGATGTTGAATGGAAGATTCTGAATCGAAAAGCGGTTGCTACGATCAGACAATTTGTTGATGTGAGTGTGCTCCAGCATATTGCCAATGACACGAATGCTTATGAGTTATGGTATAAGCTTGAAGGGATGTATGAGAGGAAGAATGCCCTCAACAAGGCGTTATTGATGAGAAAGCTTGTGAAATTGGAGTACAAAGATGGTGAGAGCATTGTTGTGCATTTGAGCACATTTCAGGGCATTGTGAATCAGTTGGCTTCTGCGAAGATGTCGTTAGATGATGAGTTGCAGGCTCTACTACTACTCTCCTCATTGCCGGATAGTTGGGATACACTTGTCGTGTCACTTAGTAATTCCGCTCCGGAAGGCAAGCTCACTATGGAATGTGTGAAAGCTAGTCTTTTGAACGAAGAGACTAGAAGGAAGGAGATGGGTGTCTCCTCACAGTCAGAGGCTAATGTGACGCAGGGTTCTGGTAACAACAGAGGAAGGAGTAAGCAATGACAGCAGCAGAACAGAGACAAGTCCAAAGGGAGATCGAAGTCTAGAAGCAAGTACATTTGCTATTATTGTGAGAAGCCGGGTCACATTCAAAAGTATTGCCGAAAGTTCAAGAGGGACAAAGGCAAAGAACCTGAGAAGTCAGAGACGTCGAGAAATCAAGAAGATAAAGACACTACTGCTTTTACAATCAGTGATGAAATTGTGGAGTTGTTTGTGGCGGTTGATGAAGGTTCCTTGAATCTTGCAAGTGATGAGTGCACTTGGATTGTTGATTCAGCTGCTTCATATCACATTACTCCACACAAGGAATACTTCTCGTCTTACACTTGTGGAGATTTTGGCCGTGTGAGGATGGGAAATGATGGCGTGTCCAATGTTGTTGGCATGGGCACAGTTTGTTTGTTGACATCCACTGGTTGCAGTTTGATTTTGAGAAATGTTCGCCATGTTCCTGATATCAGATTGAATTTGATATCTTCTAGGATACTTGATGATGATGGGTATGCTCAAAATGCACAAGGCGGTGTTTGGAAGTGCTCCAAGGGAAACTTGATTGTAGCCCGGGCAAAGAAGCAGAATACCATGTATGTGATGCAAGCCAAGATTTGCAAAGAAGAAGCAAATGTGATTGATGATGGTGCCAGTGAGCTTTGGCACAAGCGGCTTGGACACATGAGCGAGCGGGGTTTGCAAATGCTTGCCAAGAAGGACATTCTCCCGGATATGCAAGGTATTTCTTTCAAACCTTGTGTTGATTGCCTAGCTGGAAAGCAACATCGAGTAGCATTTCATACTCGACCTCCATCTAGAAGAAAGCATGCATTAGATCTTGTTCATACTGATGTATGCTCTATGGATTGCAAGTCACATGGTGGTGCACAATATTTTGTCACTTTTATTGATGACTATTCTAGAAAATTGTGGGCTTTTGTGTTGAAAAGCAAAGATCAGGTTCTGACAGTTTTTAAGGAGTTCCAAGCCAGAGTTGAACGAGAGACTGGTTTGAAGTTGAAGTGTGTCAGATCAGATAATGGTGGAGAGTACAGGGGTCCGTTTGAGCAGTATTGCAAGAGTCAGGGCATCAGGCTTGAGAAAACAGTTCCGAAGACGCCACAACTGAATGGGCTTGCAGAGAGGATGAACAGAACCATAGCAGAAAGAGTCAGAAGTATGCTGTCGACTGCAAAGCTGCCAAAGTCCTATTGGGCGGAGGCAATGTTGACTGTTGTGTATCTCATCAATCGCTCGCCTTCAGTTCCTCTTGATGGTGATGTTCCGCAGAGGGTTTGGACTGGGAGAGATGTTTCCTTCCAGCATTTGAGAGTCTTTGGATGCCTAGCATATGTTCATGTTGCTAGAGATCAGAGATCCAAGCTTGATAGCAAGACAAAGCCATGCATCTTCCTAGGGTACTCAGAGGATGAATTTGGGTACAGATTGTGGGATCTTACAAACAAGAAAGTGGTCAGAAGCAGAGATGTTGTGGTCATGGAAGACAAGACTATTGATGACTGGAAGCTCCAGCGACCGTCGTCTTCCTCTCCTGCTCCAGTCACCTTTGATCCCGTTTTTCCTCAAGTTGTGCAGAGAAGTTCAGTTCAGAATCAGCAGGAAGGTGAGCATGATGATGGTGATGTTGATCCACCAGAAGTTCCACAACCTCAACAAGATGAGCCCCCTATCCAACCTGAAGTTGAGTTGAGAAGATCCACCAGAGAGAGACAGACTTCCTCACGATACTCAACCAGGGATTATGTGTTGTTGACTGATTCAGGAGAGCCTGAATGCTATGAGGAAGCTATGTCAGATGTGCATCAGAAGGAGTGGTACAATGCCATGCAAGATGAGATGAGTTCCTTGCATGAGAACCACACCTATGACTTGGTGAAATTGCCTAAAGGCATGAAAGCTCTCAAGAACAAATGGGTTTTTCGTTTGAAGTCTGGAGAAGTTGGTACACCTCCCAGGTTCAAAGCCAGAGTTGTGGTGAAGGGTTTTGAGCAGAAAAAGGGTGTAGATTTCGATGAGATTTTCTCTCCAGTTGTGAAGATGTCATCCATCCGGGTTGTTCTAGGCATGGCTGCTAGCATGGACCTAGAGGTCGAGCAGCTTGATGTGAAAACCGCCTTCCTTCATGGTGATTTGGAAGAAGAAATCTACATGGAGCAACCTGAAGGTTTTGAAGTCAAAGGAAAAGAGAAGTTGGTTTGTCGTCTCAGAAAGAGCTTGTATGGTTTGAAACAAGCGCCTCGGCAATGGTACAAGAAGTTCGAGTCTTTTATGATCGACCACAAATTCCACAAGACACATGCCGACCACTGCGTGTTTGTGAAGAATTACGCCGGAGGTGACTTTCTGATTCTCTTGCTTTATGTGGATGATATGCTTATTGTTGGTCGGGATACCAACAAGATTGCTAGTTTGAAGACTGCATTGAAGAAGTCCTTTGCTATGAAGGACCTTGGCCCTGCAAGACAGATTTTGGGTATGCAGATTACCCGTGACAGAAAGAATCAGAAGTTGTGGATATCACAAGAAAGATACATTGAGAAGGTTCTGCAAAGATTCAACATGGACAAGGCTAAACCCGTGAGTTCTCCACTTGCAGTGAACATGAAGCTGAGTTCTGATCAGTGTCCTACAAGTGAGAAAGAGATACAGGAGATGAAGAAGGTGCCTTATGCTTCAACCGTTGGTAGTTTGATGTATGCCATGGTTTGCACTAGGCCAGACATTGCCTATGGAGTTGGGGTTATCAGCAGGTTCATGAGTAATCCTGGAAAGGAGCATTGGGCTGCAGTGAAATGGATTCTCAAGTATCTCAGAGGCACTTCGAGAGTGTGTTTGTGCTTTGGTCCTGGAAAACCTATGCTTGATGGTTTTACAGATGCAAACATGTCAGGTGATATTGACACGAGCCGATCCACATCTGGATATCTGATTACATTCGCAGGGGGAGCAGTCTCATGGCAATCGAGACTGCAGAAGTGTGTTGCTTTGTCAACGACAGAAGCAGAGTATATGACTGCAGTTGAAGCTGGTAAGGAGCTGATATGGATGAGAGACTTCCTAGAGGAGCTGGGAGTGGAGCAAGCTAGCTACCCACTCTATTGTGACAATCAGAGTGCCATCCACCTTGCCAAGAATGGCGCCTACCATTCTCGAACCAAGCACATCCGAAGAAGGTATCATTGGCTTCGAGAAAGAGTAGAAGATGAAGATTTTGAGCTCATGAAGATCCATACAAATGACAACGGATCAGATATGCTGACGAAGACTTTGTCAAAGGAGAAGCTCATCAAGTGCCGCTCAAAGGCGGGCTTGCTCGAGCCCCCCAAATAGGATTGAGGGGGAGCTATGTTGTATTTCCCTCCTATATGGGGGAAGAGTCCAATGGACTATTTACCATATGGTTTTTACCATGTGAAGTTTTACCCTCCTCCTTTATAAAAGGGGATGTCTTTCCATTTGGGAAAGTAAGAGAGAGAAAACAAAGAGTGAGAAAGGGAGAAAAGAGAGATCTTGGAGGAATTTTCGTAGGCCATTGTTCAGCCCAATTGAAGTGCCCCGATCGACGACCAAACGAACTCCGATTGGGACGATTTTCTGGTATGTTGTTCACCTCATCATAGGCTTCATTTTGTACGGTTGGATCGTCGTTTTGAGCCTCCAATCTCATATCCCCTTTGCTAGTGTCCTCTCTTGGGTTTTGTTGATTTCCACCAATTGGGTGATGAAATTTGGAGATTTGGCCAAGCTTGTTGATGCTTGATGATGTTGTATGCCTCTAGCTTTGTCTAGAGAAAATTGTACCCACTTGTTATTGTTGATAGTGGAAGTTTCTGGCTCCCGTGGGTTTTTCCCCGTTTTGGAGTTTTCCACGTAAATCTGGTGTTCTTTGTGCTTGGTTATTTTATCTTCTGTTTGTGTCTGATTGTTGGTTTGGGTTGCTTGAGTTTGGCTCTCTGGTTTACAGTTCTTGTCCATCCCGATTCGTATGTGTTAAAGGGGTGTGTCTGACGTCCCCTGCTTCCCGGCACAACAACTTGTCACTTGTATAGTTGTGTTGTGTCAGTCATTCGAATGGGGTTGGGTCAACTTATTTCGGGTTTTGAGTATGACAGATTTTGGGTAGAATGGATCTCGGTAGAGATTAACTTCAACCCGAATTTTGACCTGATTTTGGGTCATATAGAGTAAATTTGGGGTTTATAATTTTTTTTTTCTTTTAATAAAAAACCGTATTTTGATAACTTTAAAATGTTAAAGTTACAAAATGTTGTTAAGGGTGTGTTTGGCAATGAGTTATTTTTTAAGGGGTGAAGATTATTTTTAAGGGGTTATACGAGGTAGAGATTATTGTTTAGGTCATGGGGAGGGAAGAGTTAAAGACATTTTTTGATAAATAATCTCGGCTAGGTGTTTGGTTGGTAGGCCCGAGCTCCATGGAAGCACCCTCTGTCTCTCGCCCAACCCGAGCTCCATGGAAGCACCCTCTGACGCCATGTTCAAAGCTGGACAAGGGGGAAGATAGTCAATCAAGGGATTGTTGGATTCGACAACCCTGACAACCTTGCTGGAGAAAGGTTGGATTATGGCAAAAAATAACCCCAATTAATCCTCACCTCCTAAAAAATCAACCCCGAACAATCCCTTGCCAAACACCAGCCGAGGGATTGTTGTTTAAAAAAAAAAAACCAAGAACCCCTTGCCGATCGGGGCCTTAAGTTATTATTTTTCGATTGAGATGACCTGTCCCCAAAGTCCCTTCCCCCTGAATGTTCTTCCTCCCCAACCGAAATAAAAGAAAAAGCCAAAATAATTAAAATTTGAAAAGTTTATAAATAAAGGTGAAGGATGGGATGATTTGGGACAGGGTATAGGTGAGAGACAGGTATGTTTGGCACCACATATCCGGACTGGTTATTTTTGGCCATGTACGTATTAGAAGATGTTATCATATGTTCGAGCATTTGTTTTTTTTTATTTGAGTAAAAGTTCGGCTGGATGAATCTAGCCAATAGCATCCTGACATATGAGATCAAAAACATCTTTATGTGATCCTAGTGCAAGCTCAGAAGAAGAGTGGCTAAGGTGTGCAACCATATCTGCCACTTTGTTCCATTCTCAGGGCACATGGGAAATTTTTGTTCTCAAGAAGGATTTAGTAGTCCATTTAATGTCGCCCATAAGAAGTTCTATCTCCTAGGGGTAGTTACCCTGCTCTTTTAAACTTTGAATAATTGTGAGGGAGTCACCTTCAATGACTAGAATTTGGATATTCAGTTGGCTTACCTGCAGAACATCTTCCCTTAACGCAAGGGCCTCGGACATCACATAAGTCTGTTTACCAAATAATTTGTATCCATGATTGACCGGATTACCCCTCTAATCTCGAATGATATATCCTCCACAGCCCTCTCCTTCTATAGATAATGCTCCATCAAATTTTAGTTTCATGAACCCGCATTCCGGTTTCCTCCGTCTAATGTTATTTCTACTTATTTTCCTCATTTTAGATTTGTGTAGATGATCAGAATCGTTGTCATATTCCTTTTGATTTTCTGTTTTTTTTTTTCTAGATTTCCCGAGTAACCTTCTCTCTTTCCTCAATTCCCGGAACGAGGGCATTTTATTATCTCTAAATGTTACTTGATTTCTGAAAAACCATGTTAGCCACAAATTTACAGCTAAATGTTCCTTCTCTTCTTTGTTAAGCTTCTCCCCCAACTCTCTCATGATTTCTTTGATGTCCCTTGTTGTCTCTAATAGGTTTCGTAATATCTTCCACTTTCTGAAAATGAAGGCAAGATTTTTTTTTACAAATTCACATTTGATAATATAGATGTGTCTCATCTTCCACTTGTACATCACAAAAAGGACAACAATTCGGGATAGGAACCCCATTGTTAATTAACCTTTCATTTGTAGGAAGACCGTCTTGATAAATTTTCCACATAAATTTTTTAACTTTTTGTAGAGTGTTTAGTTTCCAAACCCAATAATTTGGGTCAACTGCTTCGCTATCTGGATTTGTTATGATATTCATGGCGCTTCCCGTTGTAAACGACCCACAATTTTCGGCCCACCAATATAGTCTATCTGACATTAGGTTTATTGGAAGTGGTATGTCCATTATTCCCTTTACAATGTCTGTAACCAGGTCTTTTTCAAGCTTTTCCTTCCACAACCCCCCCCCCCCCCCATTATATATTCATTGACTCGGGTATTGGGTTGAATTCGATGGCTTGAATTGATTCTTTTTTATAAGGGTTCTAGCGAGACCCATTTGTCTTCCTGGAATCTAACCGACTTTCCATTTCCTATAGTCTAGATGAGACCTAATTTCAATTTTTCTATTAGAAAACTAGCTTTTTGGCATTGCCAAGAGGCATTGCCTTTCCGTTTATAGTTCAAAATATCGGTTTTCTTCAAATATTTGTATCTTATAACCCAGTAGTTATTTGGTTCTGCTAGCATTTTTCACAACAATTTTATTTGGAGAGCTTCATTCATATCTTTAGATTTTCTTATTCCCAATCTGCCGATCTAAAATATTTGATTTTTAATATTAGTTGTGATTTTAATAAAACTAGCCTATAGCCCGTACGCTACACACAGGATTTTAAACATAGTAATGATGTATAAAACATAGTGCTTGACTGAACCTTACCTTCGACTAATATGATACAAAGAGCGACACATAAATTACTTTAACATGATTTGATAAAGTAAAATAAATCAACCACAATGCACGCAAATAATAATCACCTGAGTCATAACATCTGCATGCATATGTCCTCAACACAAGTTTCTACAAACTATCTATCGCCTTTGTCATGACTATTAGCCACGAACGTAGGGACATTAAAACTTGGTGGCTAAAAGTCATAGCTATTTGACAGGTTTTTTGTTGTGTTGAAATTTGAATGAATCTTTAAAGTGATTCATTAGTTGACACTTCCTAGATGAGCTTCAACTGAATTTCTTCTAAATCTTTAAATGAAGATCCTTCTTTGTTGAGGCAATGCAAAAAGATATTCAATGACTAACATAATTTTATTCAATTGACATTCTCACTGTATGCTTCATTACTATTATTAAGAGGGAATCTGGTTGAAAAATTAAGCTAAAATATCATTTAATTAATACCTTATGCAGAATCCGAATAAATCATCTCATCTGAAGGAGCTAGCCTACTTCCATTCCGGATAGCTAACAACTAGTTCACATCCCGTGCCCAAGGCACGGTCTTTTTTTAAAATCTAATTATGTACCATATCAAACATTAATTTTCACATAACCTTTTCATTTTAGAGATGCAATGACATACTATTGGAATTATTTGACTTTTTTTTTTTATCTTAGATCGATGGTATAGATCTTCATATGAAGTTTCCTTCAATTCCATTGTATTAAAGAAAGAATATGACAAATTAAATATAGGTCTTTTAAAAATGGACTATCTCATTATATTATATACATTCCATGATGACAATGAGATAGTATCAATAAAATTGTGAACTAAATTTATAATTCATTAGCATGTCTTATACAATTAGGTGATTATTCCTTGATTTACTTTTAACAAAGAAAAACTTAAATAAAAAATATTCATATTTTAATAAAAATAATTTAAATATAAATAATATATACGGAGTAGTAATAAAATATAATTTATTAATAAACTGCATAAATACGCGGGTAAAACAAATTATTTATATAATTGGAAAATTTGTCTACATCTTGATTTAATTCTTATCCTAAATGGTCAAATCTTAACTAAAACATATAATAAAGTATTGTTTAAATTGTAAAATAATCCAAGAAATATATTGTTATTTAAATTTCAAAACAATCCAATAAAATAAATACCTATTAAATCGATGCTCGTTGAAGATAAAGATTTCAATTTGTATTGGATTAAATTTCAAAACAATCCAATAAAACAATCCAAGAAATATATTTGTTGTAACAACCAGCAGAACATACCACTTAAATATTACGAAGTAATTATTTATTTATTTAAAGAAAACAAATTCTGAAAATACCACAATTTAACATGAAGGATTGGTGAAATAATATGGCACCACATAGAACTGAAATTAGCAGGGAATATAACACGGGACTAAGAAAAAACACGAACTTGACTTCTTATCCACTCTTTGAACTTTTGCTTTTCAAACTGTGAATAACACGAACTCGAATTTGTAGTTTCCTTTTGCTTTTAGATCATCCAATAAAGTTAAAGCGTTCTTCATCTTCGACCTGAGCAAAAAAAACATTGTTAGAATCGATTATAAAGCAATAAAAAATTTAAAAGTTTAAAATTCAAATCGTTAGTAACATTTTATCAATGGATTCGAATACCTACAAAAATTGAAAATTACAAAAATATGGTTAGAATTTGATAAAACTGCAATAGAATGATCAGAGTAGAGGTTTTTCAGAAATAGAAAGGTGACTCACCGATTATCGTCAAACGTATAATGATTGTCAAGGGTATGGAATGGATTAAATAGAAATGAAAAATGTTTTAAACTAAAAAAGATAATTAAACTAATTGGTAAAAATAATTATTAAGGATAAGATTATGATCCCTTGAATATCTAAAATAACTAACCATAATATCTAGATATCCAAATCAATTAGTATTATTAATTATAATATTAATAAAGATTAATAGATAAATAGATATTGACTTAATTTTTAATTGGATTATACTAAATAATTTAATTAAACCCTAACTAAAAATCCCAAAATTAAAGAAGAAGCCGCCACATGTCTTAAACGACTTCTCCTTTAGTATTATAATATTGATTCCAATATCTTTCATATATGGGCTAACGATTCCATACTTGGCACAAGTGACACATTTCATTCGTCCTCTATAGTTACCCTTTTCATTTGATCTCTTATCAATGTAAAATCACACACATAAAAATCATTGATCTCCTATCAATGTAAAATCACACATATATTCAACCCCAATATCTTCCATGGATGAACAAAAAGGTTAGATTTACAAAATATATATGATAGACTTTCAGAAATGCATCGATCTAATATGATTATGAGGATTTGGTATAATTCTTGCTTCCTTCTCTCATCTTGCAAGCTCGGTTAATAAATCATATATGGTGCCAACACCTAAGAACCTACCAGTAAAATCCAGAGTTTCTATATATACACCATCCCTCCAACTAAAACTCTCAAATTCATAAAACTATATAAATAAACAATGAGAGAAGACTTCAAAAAAAAAAAACAATGAGAAAAGATTTGAAAAAATGCTCAAATGAGCATAAAAGGAAAAGTTTAGAGTAGTAAAAGATAGAAAGGAAATGGTTGAAAGATAGAAAGGAAATGCCTTCCTACTCTGTTTATTATACTTCGCTGATACATTTCTCAGTCCCTTCCTTCCGTTATTTGAAATCCAGGGAGACAAATGGTTGAAGGTGTAGCGTGGTCAGCTGAACCATCTATCTCTTCCACCTCTTCTTGCTGCCTCCGGCTAGTATGAGTCTTGACCTCCTATAATTTGTGTGTTTGAGACTCATCTATCGTGTAATACAGTTAAGCCGACTCAAGAATTTTCTGTTTGAGACTCATCTATCGTGTAATACATGCTCTTTACATTCTGATGCACGACCTTACACCTTGCTGCAATCATCTTCTCTCTACTGCTCTTTGCTTGCATCATGTGTGCTGCCCACCATTGTCTTCCCCAAACTTATCTTGCCAATCAGAACACAAGCATAAAAACCATAGATTTAAAGGGTCATCTGAGTAACTTAAGGAAGGAATGTAAAAAATAAATTGCATTTTTCCAACATAGAATTAAAGGATTTGTTTACACTTTTTTTCTAGATAGTTATCCTATGGATTCAAAGCAACTGCACAGTGATCTTAGCAAATTCCCAAAAAGGACAATATAGGGAGTTGGATGGACAGACATACCTAATTAAGAGGGGTAGACATAATTAATTTTCAATTTAAAAGACTAGAATAGGTCCTATTATCATGCAAGGGCCAGGCCTATGTTCTATCACCACCATGGCATAGCAACAGTGTGCCAATAGGAATGGAAACACAAGTTGTTTCTTAACCATTATGAACCCTCAAATATAGCAATTTCAAGCCCACTTGCATTGCATAACTCATCAACAGAGGAAGAAAAAATTAAATAAAAAGCAACAATAACAAAAACAACATCAACATTCGATAGCAACAACATTCTTAGGGGGAAAAAGCATGTATAAAATCCTCATCCAAAAAAAAAGGAAGAAAGAATCAAAGTACGAAACTTGTTTTTATGCTCTGACATTTAGTGCAATACTTAGAAAATCTTACATACCAAACTATATAGAAGCTAAAGCTTGACTGAAGAGCGATATATAAAAGATGGTTCTGATCCCTGCTTTAATTGGCAAGTTCAATGGTAGAAGCCATATTTTATAGACAAATCAAGGATTCAAATCAAATACCCCTCAACTTGAGTAAATAAAAGAAAAAACCCTAATGCCCTGTTGAAACGAACCTCATAAAACATTGCTCAAATATACCCTCGCAACACAAACATTGCTCAAATATACCCTCGCAAAATCAGCCCCAATGCCCTGTTGAAAGTTGAACAAAGTGACCACAACATTAAGCTTAAGTATGTCATAGGATGATAGACTTTGCTAACTAAATCCTAAAATTATATCAGATGCAACATCAACGGATGCTTACCAAGGAGATTTCAAACACATTACCTAAAAGTGTCGTGCATGATTCAATAGGCACATAAAGTTATATTGGAAAAGAGGTTAAACCAGACAAGATACCTAAGGCCTCATTCCCATAATTTCATCGGGAAGCCTGAGACAATTGTTGACATCAAAGGTCCCAACCACTACACGTTCTTCTCCATTGACAGAAAACTACAAATGATCATAATGAAATGTGTAATTTGGAAACATCCCGCAAGATTTAGATTTCTTATTTTAAGAAAATTAGTTACTGAAAAAAACATCGCCGGCCAAATAACTTCTTGTCCTTGCCAAACTGTAGGCCTTCCATCTTTCACAGCAAGATTTTTTTATTTTCAATTCATCTTTTCTACCCTAGTGCGCTTCTTATGAAATTTGGAAAAGTTTCATTCTGGGCTTCCTTGTCACCTTCATCTTCATTCACAAGTGTATATAGATGGGATTTTGGGTTTACATAATCACTTGTGAGAATGCTTCAACAGATTTATGGGTTTTCCTTTTTCCGGCAGTGATGAAGACTGAAGGAACAAATTCTCAAATAAGAACTAAGAAGATGCATGTTTCTCTGATGAGAAAAGTAAACCAGGTTCGTAACAAACAATGATAAACATTTCCCTTCTTCATTTTTTCTTAAATAAAAAACAATGAATAACTTATGAGCACACACATTCTACCTTAAACTCCAATTAGCATTCTAAACAGGATAATTTTTTACAATAAGCCATTTTACCGGTCACCTAAATCCTTTCCCAATTGGTTCTTTTTAAAACATTTGTTTCTCTTTTTTCTTGCCGCTCTACTTGCTTATGTTTCAGATAGAATAAATGGAAGAATTCCGGACAGGATTTGGTGCAGTATAGATGATTTATTGGCTTCTCAAAGCAGAGATATGAGCAGCTGTAGGTAAATTTCAACTTACTTTCAAATTCAGCCTTCTATATACTGTGTCGGAGGAACCATTTAATAAAAACTGCTGAATTGTTTAAGGCTTTAGATTTTAAAGAAAAATTCAGTCTCATTAGCAGCTGCTGAATTTTTTTTTAATTAATTTTTAGTATGTTATGGTGAGATTAGTTTTAGTAATTCATTTTAGCTGTACTCCAATATAGTTGCTCTGCCTTCTATTACCTATCGGTATAAACCTTTCATTTTGAACTTTGATATTGCTTTGACAAGTGCCCCCTTCTAGGTATCTAAATTGTGTATTTTGCCACGATGGAATACCTTTCGGTGAAATAGTTTTTTTTCCCTTCTAGTTACTGATTTTGATTCACTGTCATTTATTTGTTCAAGCTTCAACTGAACTTTCCTTGCTTTATATCAGGTTATCTACTGCAAAATTTTGAGCTGGAGTGCTGATGGAAGTACTTTGTTAAGTGTAGCCACTGATACTCAAATCCCATTTTTCAATTATCTAAGACTATTTTAAGGATTTAGGCCTAGAATGCAAAAAATAGAGCTGAGAATGAAGACACACTTTGAGCATGTACGAAAGTGGGATGTTTCGGTTCGAATTGAGAATGAATAAAATCAAAAGCACGAAACCAAAATGAAATAAACATAGAAATATACAGTAGACATCAAATTGTTGGATCATGTTGTATCACCACCGGATATTTTGGTACATAGTGTTTATCTAGAAAAATTAGATACACAGGATTAATCATTCACATGAGGAAGTTACACCCAAAACATTTAAGTCAACAAAACACCATCAAAATCCAAATTTTGATCTCTACCTTAATCGAATGCGGTGCTCTGCGCATCAACTACCAAAGGTGGAGTTTTTCTCATGATTCTCTCTATGACATTTCATCAAAAAGGTGGAGTGCATGACTAAATGATATTTGAAACCCATAAATTTCGAGAGCTTTCATTCATCTAATCTTTAGATGTCATCAAACACATGTAAATAGGCCGAGAGCAATACCAAATTGAATCCCTAGGCCCTTATTTTCAACAAAATTGATAGCTTCAATCATAAGAATTGCTTAATTCTAAAATCCCCAAATTGAATCACTAGGCCCTTATTTTCGACAAAATTGATAGATTCAATAATAAGAATTGCTTAATTTATAATGAAGAAGATGAATAATGAAACAAACAAAAAAACCGAAACAAAAAACCAACCTCAAATGCAACCATATGGAGAAGTGGAAGAATTGGCAGAGTGCAGCAAGTGTTCTTGATATATCCAGAAGCAGCAAAATTACCCGATTCTAGGCTTCACGTAAGCTAATTATGACGTGCGCCTATTCAACGGTGGCCTGGTGAAGCGGAATTTCAGAAGTAAGAACACATTCATTCAGCCGAATCAAAACCCATTCGAAATCGAAACTTATCAATCAGTAAACACCCTAAATCGAAGCCATTTAATCAATTCAATACATTCATTCAACCAAAAATCAAAAGAGGAATTCAACACACTCACTTAGGGTTTCAGATGTACTTACCGACGTTGCCGTACAAATTCGGACAGGAAGAGAATGAAGAAGATGAAGCGCTGCAGGGGCGCGGTGCTGCGGTGGTCGGAAAACCTTGAACGGCGGAGAGCGGCGGACGAGGGAAGCGAGGTCTCTAGTTGATTGTTGGTCGCTGGTCGCTCGTCGGACCGCCTCCTAGACGAACTAATCCCTAACGTAGGTAATTTTACCACGATCGAGTAGATCTGTCTTCGGAATCGATCGACAATTTCAAGAAGATGGTTCCCCTTCGGATCTCCTCCGCCACAAAAGAATAGAGATCTAAAAAAAATTAAAGAGGGAAGGCCGTTCCGCCCTTGCGTCCTCCGATCGGTCAGACAATCGACCAGCGATGCTCCTGTCCGCCATCACCGCCGGCAACTCCAGCAACGGCCTTCGGCGCTTGCAGCGCTAGAGAGGAGCACCGAGCATCCTGAGAGATCCAAGAGAGATCGAATAGATGAGGTAGAAGCAGTTTAAGAAAATAGAAAACCGTCTGAACGAGAGAGATCGTGGGTCTTGATGGAAAAAGAGAGAGGGTGAGAGAACGAGAAAAAGAAGTAAAAAAAATTGGAGAATGCTCCACGTGGATAGTTTTAAGATATAGGAGCATTTAAAACACTATTAAATATCAAAGTTTAATATGATCAAGCGTTTGTAATTATATACTATCTCTGATATAAAGTATTTGATTTTTAATAAAATTTAAAACTCTATATAATATCAAAGTTTAAATTGATTTTTAGAAATTATTTCATATCGATTAGTAATGAGTATAAAATTATTTTAAAATTTTAAGTAAAAAAAATCTTGGGTCAGAATTTTTAGAAATTATTTTCATGTTCAAGTAAAAAAAAATCTTCGGATCAAAATTTTCGGGTATTAACCCCAAATTTTTAGGGCATTTAGGTTAGACAGATCAGGTTGTGTTTTGACAGCTCTACTTACATCCTCTAACCTTTTGATGTGATTTTTGGCTTAATGGGTAGTCCTGGGCAACTGCTGATGCGATTTGGGCTTAGGACTAGTTTCTCATCAAAATTTGCCCGATATTATGGGTGAAAGTGAAAATAACCTTGTTTAGTGGGTTCAATGTCTTTTTCAACCTCATTTGATATTGCATGCTTTGGTAGTTTGGAAGCACTCGTAAATCTTTTTTTTTTTAACTATGCAAAAAAATATCACAAGAACAACAAAATAAGGAGATCAAGGGAGCCTTGGTTGTTAATTCGTTTGTTCAACGATGGTTCTAAAAAAAGGCTAGGACTTGAATAACCCACAAAGAAGGGGTTTGATAGGAGTCCGTTTTGGATGAGGCTATACGATATGTCGTTGGTAGTGAGATGGCTGAGAAGATGGCGATAACCCTTCTTAGTCCAACGAAAGCTCTTAAGAAAATGGAGCAATTAATAGACAAGTATTTCCCAACTTACATGAAAACCCATGGTGAGCTCACTCAGATAGATGATGAGCGATTGCGGATTTGTAGTAATTTTTTTTTTTTTAGGATTGTAATCGATTTGCGAAAACCAGGAGGGGTGGAGAGAAGGGATTGATGGTGCTGAAACTCGATATAGCTAAGGCTTATGTGGAATGGGGGTTTCTTAATCATTATATGCGGAAGATGGATTTTGTGGACCAATGGCGTAGTCTAATAATAAGATGTGTTTCTTTTATGTCTTTTTTGGTATTGTTTGGAGGTCAACCTTCTCAACAATTTATTTTGGGAAGAGGGTGATGCAAGGGAATCTGTTATGTGCAGAGGGATTATCGGGGCTGATTTGGATGAGTGAGCGGACCGTTCAATTATTGGGCGTAGCTATCGCCATGGAAGATCCGCATGTGTCTATTCTATTCTTTGCGAATGATAGTATGATTTTTGCGATTGCGACTTGTCAACAGAGCAATGAAATATCCTCCAAGTATTGCTAAATCATAACTCTCTTGTACCAGAAACGGGGATCAAGGCCCAGGCCCGATCCCAGTAATTTATGGGCCCTTGGGCAAAATAGAAACTAAGGTCCCTAATAAAATATTTTTATAATTAAAAAAAAGGGCCCTTTTCTAGATTCGAACCTACAACCATGTGGTATAATCACCATAAACCTACCAACTGTTCTATTTAGTATATTTGTTTATGGTTTCTAAATATATTACTACTATTATAAATTTACTTATTATAGGCCCCTAAAATTTACGGGCCCTAAGTCGTCGCCCCTCTCGCCCACCCCCTTGGGCCGACCCTGTCAAAGGCCATAGAGCGAAGATTCAACAAATCATAGGGGTAAGATAAGTAAACAAGCATAAGAAGTAATCAGGTCTGCTACTATGGTAAGGAGGTCTAATAAGGCCATTTTAAGCAATGCAAAGGAAATGGTGTGTGACGATCGTAAAACGGTCGTTGATCTCGCCAAAAAAATCCCTACACTTAAAACACTAGTATAACGGTGAAACACATGTGTTGATCCCACAAAGAGCATGTGACTATTGTATTTCGGTGCTAACATTTCAGACAACAAAGATGCATGAGAGAGAGAGAGAGAGAGAGAGATTCGAAAACAATTGTAAAGAACAATGATATATGGATGTGTGAGTGGTTTGACCCCCTCATCGCAACATGGTTAGTTTCTCGGTCCTTGGACTTCTTCTCATTTATTATTGTAGGTATTGGTTTATGTATGCATGATATGTGATCACACTTCTTACTTTGACATGGGGTTCAAGCAACATTATGTACCAATATCCTAGAATCTAAACAATACTAATATCAACAACTTTTTCACCTAGTTAACAACCCTAGCTATTGCTTCTACTAAAAGTAATGTTCCAAGATGTCGATCTCTTTACACTATTATTGTACCAATACTCCAAGATGTCATCGCAACATGGTTGATTTCTCGATCTTTGGGCTTCTTATCATTTATTATTATAGGTATTGGTTTCTGTATGCACGATATGTGATCACACTTCTTACTCTAGCATGAGGGGGTCGAGCAATATTATGTACCAATATCCTAGCACCTAAACAATACTATTTCAATATCAACAACTTTTTCACCTAGTTAACAACCTTAGCTATTGCTTATACTAAAAGTAATACTCCAAGATGTCGATCTCTTTACACCATTCAAATTCATGAACTATTCCTACATGATGTGTTTACTACTATAGATTTGACCCACTAATGCGGTTGCAGTCTAAATCCTAGCTTGATGCAACTATATCTGGGTAATGACTCTAAATATAATAACAACATAAGGCAATGAAGCATAAAGAAGATGGAAATAATATAAATGGATAAAACCTGGAATTAGTTCTCATGATTCATCAAACTTATGTCTTGAATCACGAGCAAAATAAGGGAATTAGTCTGGCATAGTCATCCCTAAACTAAAGTCTAAATATAAAGAAAAGAGTACTTAGGGTTCCTCCATCCAAAGAAGAAGGAGGAACCCTCTCAAAGAGGCGATGAATGAATTATGAATTGAATTTTGCTGAAAACCGTAGGCTAGAGGTCCTTATATAGTGCAGGCTAGAGGTCCTTATATAGTGCAGGCTAGAGGTCCTTAGGATACCTTATTTCATCTTTATTTGAGTAGTTCGAGTCAGTAGTGTTGAGTCTTGCAAGTTTGGAATCTACACTCTTTTTGTGTTTATTTGCAGATTTATGCCCCGACGCTGGAAGGACGCATCTATGGCTTGCCAAGGATGAGTTTGGAGAGCTATGAACATGAGGAAACATGTGAAGAAGGCAAGAAAGAGGCGTGGAGGAAGTTAGCTTGGGTTCGAAAGTGAGAAATTGAAGAAGATCGCTACGGATGAGACGGCGCCCGCCGCCTGATGCACGACGCCCGCCGTCCGTGCCGATACAGAATTGCTATTCCGTCTTTTGGAAACTAATTAGGTTAAAGTTATTTATTATGTTTTGGCCAACTTTGGCATAGTGTAGGAGTTTTGAGAAGAGACCTAATCGAGAGAGAACTATTATGGAGATACTGAGAGGAAGACTTTCCATGCGGAACTAAACCTCTTTTGTTTCGCCTGCAAGTCGGAGACATAGTTATATGATTTGGGAGACTTAATTTCTGTTTATTCTAAGTTTGATTGATTCAATGTTTGATTGATTCAATGTTTTTGTGTGTTATTGTTTGATTGCATGTATTCCCTCTTGATTGGCCACCTTGACGGAATTTGCTTTCCTGCTAATGGTTTGATTAACCGTTGCAAGTTAATTGGATTAGTAGTACAACACAACTGATTGATCCCCTGAAAGGAATCGATTGGGTGTGTAGGACATTAACAATTGTACTTTATCAATTATACCAATTAGGGGTAGGGAGTTGTGCCCCTATCTTTGGTTGTTTCTGTTATTGGTATTGTTAAATTCTTTAGGGTTAGAGTGATCCGCCATTAAATGAATCAAACAAGGAGAGATAGATAGAGTCAAAGATCAAAGACGTAACCATTGTTGATGAATTATAGGGGAAACTATCTCATTCATAATTATCACCAATTCACCATTGTCACTTTTGCTAAGTTCAGTTGTTTTGATATTCAATCGCTCTTTGATATTTTTCTTTTCTGATAGCGACCTGATAGACAGGAAAGATATTCTCTCTGTGGGATCGACCCTTTACTATTCCACTATACTAGTTACTAGGTTGCTAGTTGAGTTCTTGGTTTGAGTTATTCTTTTTGGTGTTGTAGAAAGGTAACGACACTCAGCACCACACCAAATTTTGGCGCCGTTGCCGGGGAGAATTACATTATTTCCTTTGTTTTTCTTATTGTTATCTTGGGTAATTCACCTTGGTGGATTACTTTTTGGTTACTAATCAATCGTTGTTGAGTCTTTTTGAAGGTTGAACAAACATGGCTGAAAATGCTGAACATCCTCTCAGGAGGACACTGAGAGAGATAAGGGAACCTAATTTGAATTCGCAACACCTTGCGATTACATTACCTCAACTCCCTGAGGGCTCTAAATTGGGATACAAAGCTGATTGGTTACTGATTCTTCTAGTTTTCCACGGGATGATTGGAGATGAGACAAATAAGCATCTTTCTGAATTCGTTAGTGTCTGTGATCGACTCAGACCTCAAGGATTTAATGATGATCAACTCATGTTGAGGTTTTTTCCGTTCACCCTGAAAGACGTAGTGATGGATTGGCTACACTGTCTGCCTAAAGGAAGTGTTACTACTTGGTTCGAATTAAAGAAAGCTTTTCTGCTGAAGTATTTCCCTGCTACTCGTCTGAGTAAGGTAAAGAAGCAATTGACTAGCATAGAACAACTTCATAGAGAGAGTCTATAGGACTACCTTGAGAGATTCAGGCCACTCAAGGCAAGTTGCCCACAACATGGATTTCCTGAAGAGGATTTGATCCGCTATCTTTATGAGGGGTTGCTCGACTAAGAGCGCATTGTCATCAACACTACTAGCGGAGGTGATATACTAGAGAAGACGCCGGAAAAAGCTATGCAAATCTTCGATGGATTAGAAAATTCGACTCAGTAGTACAGGAAGTCTAGTGGATTTGGGAATCCATTTGCATTGGATGACCTTGTAAAGGCTGCGAGGAGAAAGTCGCGAAGCTAACAGAGGTTGTAATGAAGATGACAACTCAAATGGCAACATGGAATGCTCAGGGGAAGCAACTCGAGAATCATATTGTATGAACTCTGAAGTTCCCAAGGGAGGTGCTATTGGAGATTTGATGATGATGGCAAGGCATCAAGGAGAACTTCTACGAAATATGTCCCAAGAGCTACAAGAACTCAAATTGAGAAATTGGAAAAAGGATTTGTTTGGAGAAGACTCTATGATTATGGCTTTTGGAGGAAATGACTTGGGTTTTTCCAAAGAGAATTATGAGAAGAGGTCTACGGAGATGATTTGTGAAGAAAACGTGGAAAAAGAAGAATCGGAGGCACACTGTTGGAACGACGCCCGCCGCCCTTTGACACGGCGCCCGCCACCACCACCAGTGACGAAGCCGATTTTTGATGGTGTTGAATCTTCAAAGAAGTCATGGGAGGAGTGATCTTCTGAGGTTTTCAAGCTTGTACCACCCCTATCTTATGCCTCGAATCTTAATCGTAAGTCGGAAAACGACAAGGACCTATTCGATACTTTCACCAAGATCCAGGTAAATATTCTTCTCCTTAATCTAGTTGAATCCGTTCCTCGTTATGCCAAATTTCTTCGGGAAGTTTGCACCACCAAGATGACACAACGGGAAAAGGAAAGAGAAGGTAAGGAATTACACGAAAATCTTTCATTGGTTTTTCAAAAGCGATTGCCTGAAAAGTGCGGAGACCCAAGTATGTTTACTCTTCCTTGTACGATTGGTGAAGTCACATTCAAAACTGCTATGGTTGATCTTGGTGCATCTATTAATGTGATATCATACAAATTACATGATGAATTGGGTCTGGGTCCTTAATAATTGTTAGGAGGAAAATCAAGTTTGAAATATAAATTCCATATTCTACTCCCTGTTCTCCGCAAATTAATTACAAGACTTCCTCCCGCTGTAGTAGAAGGTAGTCAGGATCGATCCACGAGGAAGCGTGTCAGCCATATCTCAGCACGAAATCGACCAGGAGAGCACTCGATATCGACCTATCTAGTCGATATCGACCACTACATCGACAGAAACTGTAAAACACAGAAACAAGCAGAAACAGAACAGAAAACTAAAACCGATCGATATCGACCTAAAGCACTCAATATCGACCAAAAATTTCGACCAACAGTTTCCCAATTTCGACCAATCACATAAGCAAAGATCTCACCTTTTCGCAAGACAAAACTCGAAACTGATGAAATAAATCAATAAACTAAAGACTTCCAAGATCAGGGTTTCAACACCTCAACGATATCCATGCAAGATAACACATAAAGGCATAAAAGATCATGCTTTTCATCAAATAACTCTCTTTATTAACAAATAGGAAAATAGAGACTTTCGCATAAACCTTAATTGTTACTAACCCTTTTTCACATAATTAATCCAAGTTGCATTAAGATCACTTTCGCTTCAATAACACAAACAAAGATCACCTTCAACTTTTGCAAAAGAATCATGCTCATAGGGATAGAAGACGAATTCGCACAAATGATTGTACCTTTACCGCATCACCTCACATGGCTACCGTCGGGCTCACCGCGACCCTAGAAGTTGGGTGACTACTGGCTCTTCATCATCAAGAAACACATTGCATTAAATAAACTAAAGGAAAGCTTACAACCAAACAAAGCCAAATCCGCCCTCACCTCTCTTGCTCCACTTGGCCACAATGCTCTCTCTCTCTCTCTCTCTCTCTCTCTCTCTCTCTCTCTCTCTCTCTCTCTCTCTCTGTGTGTGTGTGTGTGTGTGTGTGTGTGTAATTGGACCTGAAATTGAATGAATAAAACCAGCCCCTAAGGCTTTATTTATAGGCTTCATTCCCTAGCTAATCTAGGAAAGAAATATCTATCTATATCTAAATTTATCTATGTAAAGCATAAGATAAAATTTAGGAAGTAAACAATTTAATCTATAAGGAAACTATATCTAAAGTGGATAAATCCTCCTTGACATGATAAATCTTCTCTTGAAATGATAGAATATCTCTTGCTTCATGTGGAAGAAAGCTAGCTCAGCACTCGGACTCGGAATCGCTCAAAATCGGCTTCTGGGGACTGGTCTATATCGAGTTGATTTCTCGGATTCTTCTTCTGACAACTCGATTTCGGCCTCTGACAGACATTTCGACTTGATTTTGGTCGATATCGACCAATATAGGTCGAAATCGACCTCTCTTTGTTTCTTCAACATTATGCTCCGTCTGGAAATGCACTTTCTTGAGTCATTGTTCATCCGATTGACGCATATGAATATGCGTTGGAAAGCTCTATTCGAGGTCTACAACTCTTATGAAGACATCAAAGCTTGACTCAGAATGATGAATGGTTAAAAGAGGGCTTTTCTCCAGCTGCACCATCCTTAACTTGTTCATGACTTTCTTTTAAGCTCCAAAGTGCGTCTGATTTCTGCAAAATATAACAGAAACTAGTGTAGACTCCATACTTTGGCAAATAAGCATAAACTATAGATTCTGTACTATTCTAGCCCAAATGTATGAAATGCATGCAGAAATTGATATAAAAGTAAGTATAAAACATGGCAAAATAGGCACACAACAACAATGCATATTTCATATAGGCATTATAGGTGTTTCTTAGTGCTATTAGATATTGGTTTTGTTATGTTTTCAGTCTAGTATCGTTTATTACTTGTGAAGTACTCGAGTTTGGAATCTATGCGTTTTTAGTGTTTATTCTGCAAAATTACATTCCGGCTTTGGATGAACTATGGAAAGAGCTTAAGAAGCATGTTATGGTGCATATGTAGGCTGGGGAAGAGCTAAGGAGGTGCAAGGAGGCACAACATTGGAATTCGTTGAAGGAAATGATGAACGTCGAGCACTACAGGAACGACGCCCGCCGCCCCAGGCATGGCGCCTGTCGTTGCCTATATCCCGGAAACGCTTTTTGGATCCGAAGATTATTATTTTTATATTATTTCTTTTATTTCCCCTAGGGTTTTTGCGGACCCTTGTGAACCTTATTTAGGTTGTTTTCAGTTTATTTCGCCGGGGTGTGGCTATTGGAGAGAAACTATGAACACCATTAGAGAGAGAATTGGCCTATGAGTTGCTAAACTCATAGTTTCGCATGTGATTCAAAGACATGGTTGTTTGAATTGTGAGGATTTGAGTTTATTTGATTATTCATATTTTTAGTTATCATCTTGTGCTTAATTTATATTTGTGTTCCCTTGTTTGCTTGATCAACATGTTAGGAATTGTATCTCGAGGTATGAATTCGTTGTTGTTTTCTTGATAGCAAACAAAGGTATTGATGATAGTGATGTCTCTTTGTCTTTGTAGTGGATGATTTCATTGAATAGGAAATCGCTTCTCCCTAAGGGTTCGACACCGTACTTCATTGCTATACTAGTAGTTATTTGGTTTGTCAAGTGGTTGATTGCTTAATCTATTGGTTGTGTGTTTAAGTTTATATTTTTATTACTATTTGGTAAAGGGCGAAAGTGCCAACGACGTTCGTCTCGCATCAAATTCTTGGCGTCGTTACCGGGGAGAAGAAAGGAGTTTGCTTTTTTTTTTCACTCAATCAATTACTCTTTATTTTAACTTTGTTTTGTCTTTACATGGTTCAAACTAGATCTTCTAATTCATCATCTTTATCTTTTGATCCCGAGGTTGAAGGATCTTTCCGATTGAAGAGGAGGCTCGCGTTTGAGACAAACAAAGAGATGAAAAACACTGTTATTAATCCGCCAAGAAGGGCCATGAGAAACCTAAAGGAGCCTGATTTGAGTGTTCAACCACTTGGAATTAGTCTTCCGGATCTCCCTGAGGGTTCAAGATTTGAGTTCAAGTCAAATTGGTTATTTATTTTTTCTTACTTTCATGGATTGCCTGGGGAGGAGCCAAACAAGCACCTTGCTACCTTTGTGAGGGTGTGTCATAGACTGAGACCCCAAGGCTTGTCTGACGACCAATTGATGCTGAGAGTGTTCCCCTTTACTCTAAAAGATGTTGCAAGCGATTCGCTTTAATACTTACCCCCAGAAAGCATTACTACTTGGGTGTAATTGAAGAAAGCTTTTCTGAAAAAGTACTTTCCTGCGACTCGCCTCAACAAACTCAAGAAGGAGCTATCCAGAATTGAGCAATCACCTACGGAGAGTCTTTTTGAGTATGTTGAGTGGTTCAAGAAGCTTAAGGGTAGTTGCCCACAACACAGTATACCCGAGGATGATCTAGTGCTATATCTTTACGAAGGCTTGCTTGACATTGATAGGAGTTTCATCAATGCTACTAGCGGAGGAGATATTTTGGATAAAACACCTCAGGAAGCAATGCAGATTTTTGAAGGGTTGGCTAATGCATCGCAACAATATGGGAGACACCAAGGAATTAAAGAAGTTCATAAGTTGGATAATTCGAGAGATGGACACAAGGACGATATCAATAGGCATATGGAGATCGTGAACAAGATGGTTATGAATCAATCCCATCAGTCTAGACCTTGTGGAGTTTGTGGAGATCCAACTCATCCGAATGATAAGTGTCCCTTGATTCAGGAGGGCACCACTGAAGTGAATGCTATGGATTATGGACGTCGCCGCAACTTTGGTAACAATTACAATCAAGGCTACAATTCAAACTACCAAAGTGGATTCAACAAGAGAGGCCAACAACAACAAGTTCATTTTCAAAGAGGATAATATGGAAATCGTCCTAGAAACACTTAACAAGATGACAGAGATGAGACATTAAGGTTGTTATTGGACAAGATGAGTGTTCAAGAAAAGTTGTTGAGTCAAATGGCTAAGGAGATTGGTGAATTGAAAGCGAAGGATTCGGGAAAGTTGCCATCGCAACTGGTGGTGAATTCGAAGGAAAATGTCAACGCCATGTCTCTTAGAGGAGGTAAACAAGTGAATACACCCACTAAGAATGTTGAAGAGAGGCCTAGAGAGGAAGTTGATTTGGGAAATAAGGACGAAGAGATGGAATTGGAGACGCACTGCAGAGACGGCGCCCGCCGCCCCTCACCACGGCGCCCGTCGCCACCTCATTTGATGGATCTGACTTCTAAAGTTGTTCAATCCCCGATGAAAGCTTCTAAAGAGTGGTCTTTTGAGGTTTCAAGGCCTGCATCACCCTTTTCTCATGCCTTAAGATCTGATCGTAAGTGGGAAGATGAACAAATTCTTTACGACACCTTTGCTCATTGTGAGGTAAATATTCCGCTTTTTAATTTGATTAAAACTGTGCCTCGCTATGCGAAAATCTTGAAAGAGCTATGCACGATGAAGCGCAAGTAAAGGATGAGAAAGAAGGAAAAGGTAAGTTTAAGTGAGAATGTTTATGCTTTGCTTCAGAAACGATTACCTGAAAAGTGCGGAGATCCAAGTATGTTTACTATACCATGTGCGATAGGAAATGTTAGCTTCACCAAAGCTATGTTAGACCTAGGTGCTTCAATTAATTTTATGTCTTATAAATTATTGGTGAGCGGTTTTTAGTCGTGTAAACCGTATCAAAATAAAACTCAAACCTACAAACTAGTATAGCAAGTAAGTAAGAGGTCGATCCCACAGAGAATCAAGTATTTCTCCGCAATGTGTATTTACCAATTAGTAGAAGAGGGGGGGGGGGGGGGGGTTGGTTGATTGAGATTGAAAAGAAAACAAAACAAAATAAAAACAAATAATGCAAAACAATTTAGAGAAGATCACTCTACCTACAACTATCCATTTTATTTGGTTGAATTGATATTGTAACTTTCTCTTGTCCTTTTAGGGTTCCTATGAATGCCCTTGTCCCGACCTAATATAGTTACTAGTCCAATCAGACCTAGAAACCCTTATCAATCGAACTGTCCCTAAAGAAGGATTTAACCCAATTGATAGCTTTAAGACCAGAGATTAACCAAGGTATTTGCAGTCCCTAAAGAGGGATTTAACAACACATCCAACTTCCTACCTATCCAATTAGTTCAATCAGCCCTAAATGGATAAGTTTGCCACTTGGGTTAAGGTTCGCAATCAGGAATCTACAAAACCCTAGCAATTGAATTGATCTAACTAGTTGGCCAGACAAGATAGAACAAAACAATAAACAATCAAGCACAAAGAAGTTGAAGCATTCAATATAGGAAATAAGGAACAAGATTCAGAAATTCACAATCAATCCAAATAAAGCTTCAAATTGCAAGTAGAACGAAGAGAGTTTAGCCGCCCATGGCGAACATCGCTCTCTCTCCAATTGTCTGATAGAACGTGGAATAGAATAGAAGCTTTGGAAAAATAACTAAAAATGGCCTTATAAAAGATCCCAAGTCAGCCACCAAAACAACTAGAATAAAAACTAGGGTTTTAATATTCAAAACGTTGCGTACAGGTGCTGACGGCCCATGCGGCGGCCGCTGCACACCATGCGGTGGCCGCTGCATTGGTCTTTCACGGAAAATCCGTCTTGAATCAGCTCTCGACGTCAACATGAAAGTTGTAGCTCTCTGAAAGAGCTTTCCAACGCATGGTCATAATATTCGATCAGACAACCGAGGCCTCCAGAAAGTGCAAAACAAGTTCAGCATGTCTGGCGACAACTTCTGCAGACTTGTTCTTCGTTTAGGTTCGCTTCTTCTTCTCAGGACCTCTTGAGATCTTCATGTAAGCTTCTTCTATCAACTAGACATTCTCATCCAATGCGTTATCAACTCATGTCTCCTCCTCGGATCCACTATTACCTGAAATAATCAATAAAAGCATGTAGATTCCGACTCCAACCACATAGAGAACAAATATGCAAATTATACTTAAACCATGCATGATATGCATCATAACTAAGCTAAATGCAACCTATTATAACTCTCTAAATGCATGTTATCAAACTCCCCCACACTTAAGCTTTTGCTTGTCCTCAAGCAATCAAAAAACAAATATAGAATTGATCATCCCACAAATAAGATCTTCATGCTATAGTTTTAGAAAAGCAACATCAAGCAATAGGAGACATGAATAAGAGAACAAACATCCTAGCAAGTATCCTAGCAATAGGAGACATGAATAAGAGAACAAATATCCTCATCGGGATAATGTGTTTCACTCAAGCTCTCATGTGTTTAGGCTTTAAAGTCCAACTCTCAACTCAATCCAAAATGCTCTATACACCGTAAAGTCATCACTTGCAAAAAACATCATGAGGACTATTATAAGGTTGTAATGGGGCTTTGGTAGGAACATAAGACACGAGAAATATTTAGGCTTGTGGTGCTAAAAATCCGGGAAAAAGGAACAACAACCAACCAGAACAACACCAAAACTTCCATACTTTGCAAACCATTCCAATAACATACACTCCATTACATAACAATAAACTCTTCGATTTCAATAGCCATACAACTCATGCATTTTTTTTCATTATGATGACTTCTTTTCTTTTATGCTTACTTTTGCCCCTAGGTGAATTTTATCCTCCCTAGGTCCAAGCTTACTAGACTTTTACTCCTAAGTGAATTTTATCCTCCTTAGGCCCCTAGTAATAAGTCATCTCTATTATGCAAGAAGGGTTACCTTATTTTGGCTATGCCTCTCGCAATGCACAACCATACATATATCATCTCCACTCAAAGCAACTCCAACATAAAGATTTTTCACCAATTCTCCTCCTAATTCCCGGATAGGGTCAGACTAATCATTGGCTACGATATATTTTTGTGGAGCTATAAAAAAGAATAGGCTTTAAGGCTCAGATGGGCTTCAAGCAAAAGATAATATCTAAGGTAGACAGGTATAATATGGCTAAAGAAAACATGCCTCAATCATTTGAAATTCACAAGCAACAAACATGTGCAATACGGTATTGAAATAAGAAGCATATGGAAAGTATAATCACACAATAAAAGCAAAAGGGAATGATATGTAAAGTCCCTTTAAGGCTAAAATAAACTCACAAAGGTTATGTTTTTTTAGATTTCAATTAAACCTCAACTATGAATCATACTTGCTCAATTATATTCTCAAATCATGCCCCAAAATCATTTTCAAGCAATTCAATCAAATCATGGGATTTATGCAATTAAGATCATAAACATAAATTAGAGGACAAACTAAACCAAGATGGCTATCGTTAATAACACTTAAATTCAATGCATGATATTTTTGTGATTTTTCTTTAATGTGATATATGTGTAAAAATAAATATGAAAACATAAATAAACATGATAACATACATAAACATGATATGAAAACTTTATCGATATGCAATGCAATCCCTCCCCCACACTTAAAACCTTTCATTGTCCTCAATGTAACATAAACGACAACAAAAACATAAAAACATAGAGGAAGAGATGAATGAAATACTCACAATGTGGTGGATGGGTCTCTATAGGTCGGATCTGAGGATTTCGGTGGCCTTTCCTACAAGCTTAGTCTATCCCAAACCAAAAACAACTATCTAATGCCTAATGGGAAACCCAATTTATTGAAAAGAAAACTAGCTAACTAGGAATTGAAATAACTAAATTAGAAAACTTACCTCGGGTTGCCTCCCGAGAAGCGCCTTTCTTTAATGTCATTGACCTGACTTATTATCAATCTCAAGATCTTAGCTATCAGACATCGTCAAAGACCGCAGTAGGCTATCATATTCCTGTGTACACATCTTACAAAGAACATCATAACACAATAAATTGAAAGCATAAAATGTGAAACTCAAGAACCCTTTCAATCTATCAAAGAGTCTAGCACGACTCTCTGCATAAGGAATATGATACCACCAACACAGTTCCGCTGGTGGCTTTTCAAAATAGCAATCAAAAGGATCAACAAAATCACCATTACCTTCAAAATTGCAAAAGTTTACCTTTATTACCTCTCGAGCCTCAGCTGATGGCTCTAGACTTGGTTCATCAATGGGAAAGCTCAGAATGGATGTTGCAGATGGAGTAGGAGACATATCACATGTAACCTCATGCGTCGACTCATGAGATTCCAAGTCAGGAAGCACCAGACGCTCTCCTCCATCGTCGAAGACACTATCGTTGTCTGCAACCAATTCCTCCTCATTCGGCATGTCATTGTCATGTTGAAACCACATAGGAGGGAATGAACTAAGTGTAATGACTTCGATAGGATCTTCCATTCTTGCATCCTTTAAAGACTCAAGGGGTGGTGGGGTGGGTTTCTCAAAATCAAGAGAAGAAGACGTCGATGGGGGCTCATTAGTAGCTGTGCGGCGATCGCCGCCCTCCTGCGGTGGTTGCCGCTCCTCAGAATTTTCACCCTCCGTTACGACTTAAACTCCTTCTTCTAAGCCCCTTTCCTTCTCACGTTTTGCACTTAAAATTTGAATGAGTTTGTTCATCTGATTCTCCAAGTTCTTACTGCTCTCAGCTTGCTCTTGCAACACTTGTGTAAGGCTATGGAATGGATCCTCTAGGTATGTGACAGAGTTCTCCATTAGCGGTGGAGACATGATGAGAAATTCTTCTTGTGCAACATGGTAATCCATATAACAGAAAAAATCCCACAACCCCGACAATCCTCCTAACCACTTCAGGCCTCCGTTACTCAAGTGCTCAGCAAGCGCTCGTGTTTCAACAGTCATCCCATCAATTATGCACATAATCATATCCCGAATGCTGAATTGATAACCCCATGAACCAAGGTCGTCAACATGCTCATGCAATCTCCTGAAGTATTGGTGAAAGTTCTCACCTTCAAACTGTGCTAATCTCAACATCTTGAAAAAGTTAGTAGCAAGGATGTTGTGAACCGTAAGATAGGTTCACAACAAAGTTAGATATATAAACAAAAATTAATAAATACACACAACAAAGAAATAAACTTGATTCCCCGGCAACGGCGCCAATTTTGGTGAGCGGTTTTTAGTCGCGTAAACCGTATCAAAATAAAACTCAAACCTACAAACTAGTATATCAAGTAAGTAAGAGGTCGATCCCACAGAGAATCAAGTATTTCTCCGCAATGTGTATTTACCAATTAGTATAAGGGGGGGGGGGGGGGTTGGTTGATTGAGATTGAAAAGAAAACAAAATAAAATAAAAACAAATAATGCAAAACAATTTCGAGAAGATTGGTTTACCTACAACTATCCACTTTATTTGGTTGAATTGATATTGTAACTTTCTCTTGTCCTTTTAGGGTTCCTATGAATGCCCTTGTCCCGACCTAATATAGTTATTAGTCCAATCAGTCCTAGAAACCCTCATTAATCGAACAGTCCCTAAAGAAGGATTTAACCCAATTGATAGCTTTAAGACCAGAGATTAACCAAGGTATTTGCAGTCCCTAAAGAGGGATTTAACAACACATCCAACTTCCTACCTATCCAATTAGTTCAATCAGCCCTAAAGGGATAAGTTTGCCACTTGGGTTAAGGTTCGCAATCAGGAATCTACAAAACCCTAGCAATTGAATTGATCTGACTAGTTGGCCAGACAAGATAGAACAAAACAATAACAATCAAGCACAAAGAAGTTGAAGCATTCAATATAGGAAATAAGGAACAAGATTCAGAAACTCACAATCAATCCAAATAAAGCTTCAAATTGCAAGTAGAACGAAGAGAGTTTAGCCGCCCATGGCGAACATCGCTCTCTCTCCAATTGTCTGATAGAACGTGGAATAGAATAGAAGTTTTGGAAAAATAACTAAAAGTGGCCTTATAAAAGATCCCAAGTCGGCCACCAAAACAACTAGAATAAAAACTAGGGTTTTAATATTCAAAACGCTGCATACAGGTGCCACGGCCCATGCGGCGGCCGCAGCATCAGCATTCCTCTTGCATCGTCCCTGGCGGCGGCCGCTGCACACCATGCGGCGGCCGCTGCATTGGTCTTTCACGGAAAATCCGTCTTGAATCAGCTCTCGACGTCAACATGAAAGTTGTAGCTCTCTGAAAGAGCTTTCTAATGCATGGTCATAATAGTCGATTGGACAACCGAGGCCTCCAGAAAGTGCAAAACAAGTTCAGCATGTCTGGCTACAACTTCTGCAGACTTGTTCTTTGTTTATGTTCGCTTCTTCTTCTCAAGACCTCTTGAGATCTTCATGTAAGCTTCTTCGATCAACTAGACATTCTCATCCAATGCGTTATCAACTCATGTCTCCTCCTCGGATCCACTATTACCTGAAATAATCAATAAAAGCATGTAGATTCCGACTCCAACCACACAGAGAACAAATATGCAAATTATACTTAAACCATGCATGATATGCAGCATAAATAAGCTAAATGCAACCTATTATAACTCTCTAAATGCATGTTATCAATTATACATGTTTTTGGGTCTAAATTCATTGTCTGAAAAACTGGTGTTACTATACAACTCGCTGATCGTTCTAGTATTAATCCTAGATGAGTTATTGAAGATGTATTGGTTAAGGTAAATGATTTGATTTTTCTGGATGATTTCTTCATTCTAGACATGGAACAAGGTACGCTTGAAACCTCGATTATCTTGGGAAGACCATTCTTACGAACGGCTAAGACTAAGATTGATTGTTTTGAAGGTTCACTAATTATGGAGTTCGATGGTAGAAAGATTGAGTTTTCTATATTTGAGCCTATTGTTTCTTCTACCAATGATTCCATAGATGTTCTTGACTCTAATGAAACTAATCACAAGAATTAATCAAATGTTTTGTTAGATGTTTCTCTTAAAAATGAATCTATGAATATTGAGTTTTCTAACAAAGATGAAATTGGATCAGGGAAAGATGACATTGTAAAGAAAATTGATAATTTGTTTAAGTCGCATGAAAATGTGTCTCATTCAAATTATTCTATTGCTATTCCCTATAAAAATTCGATTCCTAATAATGTTGAGGTTTTTGTAATTGCAGGACAACCTCCCGGAGTTACTCATTTTAAGAAGAAATCGATGGATGCTATTGATGGCTATGTCTGAAAAGTTCCTAAAATTCCGCCTCTTGTTCTGAAAAGAACAAGTGTGGGGGATCTTGGTGGAATAACTTGATCAAGATTGTATCACGTCGAGCCAAAGACGTGAAACAAAGGCGCTTCTTGGGAGGCAACCCAAGGTAGTTAGGTAATATTTCTATTCTTTTTGCATTTGTTTTTCAATTCAATAAAGTAGGATCAATCGTGTGTAAGGATTTTTGATGTTACGGTGAGTGAAACCAATTTTGGGTTTGAGTTTTGATTGATTTAAAAGACGGAGTTGCACTCTATGAACACGCCGCCCGCCGCCCCAGCCACGCCGCCCACCGCCTGTGTGTCCGCCTGACGAATCCGAATTTTGGTAAACTTGAAAGGGATGTTTCTATATCTTTTTGTTTTTGGTTACTTTCCGAGTTTGGTTATTTGTTTTTATATCTTAATAGGACTAGATTGTTTTATTTTATTATGATTCTATGATTAGATTATTTCTTATCTATTTTAGGTTAGATTATCTTTTATCTATCTTAGGTTAGTATTTTATCTCCTATCTATTTTCTATTTTATTTTAGGATTAGATTTTTCTTTTTAGGAATAGTTTACTTATTTCCTAGGACTAGATTTATATCTTTTCTATTTCTATTCTATCTAGATCTAATATTTTCCTTTTTCTTTTTGATAGATTTCCTTCCAATTCACCATATAATATTTCTCCTTATTTGTGGATCAATTAAACTTGCTCAAGAGGAATCTCAAGAATACCAAAAGTCTATTGGAATCCAATTCAACTACCTAAAGCCTTGCGTTTCAATCGATTCAATCCACCAAAACAATTTTCCGACACTACCCTACATCCACAAAAATCAATCTTTAATCATTCCATTCCCATACCTATCACAAAAGAACTTTTTGAAATCAAGTTGTTCGAGAAAAGTTGAAGTTTGGAAGAGTGGATGTCGGTTCTCCAATGTTTTCACTCGGATTCGTGGTTCTACGTACACGGCGCCCGCCGACACTACAACGAGCCCGATTTTTGGTCATTTTTATGGATTTTCTTCGGTTTTCCCTCGAGTTATGCCATGTCGTCTACTCCTATCAACAACAAGGCACCATCCTACTTCGATAACACGGATATGCTATGCTGGAGCGCATTTGGAGAGTGCACCTACACATCCAGCATGTTCTTTGATGAAATTACTTTGAGACGGTTGAGCCTGTTTGAGTCGGTGCTCGAGTCGATGGCACATGGAGGGCTGCATGATTTTATTGGCAGAAGAGCTCCCACCTACCCTTGCTTGGTGAAGGAGTTCCTTACTACGTTAAAGGTGATTTCACCCAAGGATGTTCGTTTTTGATTGCAAGGAAGAGCTTGTAATTCATCATATGCGGCGATGGGAGTTGCTTTTGGAGTAACGAAGAAGTGCTCTAGGAAGTGGAATAATGCCATGCAAGTTCTTGATTCAGCAGAGATTTGGAGGAAATTGACGGGAACACCTAAGAACTTTAAAGATTTCAGACTTGATGATATGGTTACCCATCCCGCTCTTCGTCTCTGTGTGCGAGTTTTGGGCTCCAATTTCTATGAGTCTGGAAGTACTACTATTGTTGATCCTGGTGTGATTGATCTCATATATTGCTTGATTCCTGAGTCTACCATAGTACCGGATTGGGTACTCTTATTTTTTAGGATGTGTGATAAGGTTCGTGGCCAGCGCAACAAGAATTATCCTCTTGTCACCCCTTTTGGAGGCATAATTAAACTTCTGGCAATATTTCATGGTGTCGATGTTAGTTCACTGCAGCATGTGAGTCACTCTTATACTTGGGACATCGATGCTCTTTTTTCTGCATGGATGTTAGAAAAGATGTAGTTATCATATGCTATTGAGAGATGTCGGTTGTTATCTGGACCTCTGTAGTCTCATCATCAGTATCTGCCTACTATTTCACCTATGGGGTTAAAGCTAGTTGATTCCGCCGAAGCCATGCCCCTGTTGATACTCAATTGCGGAAGCCCGACGACACTGTAGCCCCTACGAGCGATGTTGAAGATATGCAGATCGAGATGACGCCGGCTATGGTTTAATATACCTCGCTCATTACCTGCATTGAATTCGAAAAGCGGCAGGCTAATGAGTTGATGAAGCTTACAAAGTCCCATGCGGTTTTGGTTGGGAAGATCGATCAATTACATGAGATGTGTCTCTTATTGATGGATTGGATCAATGAGCGGTCTGAAACCCAGACCCCGCCTTCACAGTAATTGGTTAGTCATTTGCTTCTTTCAAACCTTTTATTTTTATATTTTCATTGTTCCTTTTTGTGTTTTATGCATTGAAGACAATTCAACATGTAAGTGTGTGTGGGAGGGGGGGGGGGGGGGGGGATTGAAGTGAATTAGTTAGGTTAGTTTATGTTTGAATTTCTATTTTTCTTTGAATTTGTGCTTTTGAGTCTTTGTTATTTCCTTTATGTTATTTCTTTTATGTTATAGAAAATGTCAAAAATGAAAAAAAAAATTGAAAAATGTCAAAAAAAATATGGAAAAAAAGTGAGTTTTGTTTTGTTGTTTTCCATATTGTGTTTTGATTTGATCTTATCTTGAAAAATTGGTTTTTATGTGAAATATGATTGAGCATATATAATTGAGCATGTATGATCTAAGTTTGGGAGTATGCTTTAAATTCAACAAAAATTTGTCCCGGTGAGATATTTTTGGCCTTATAACGGATACATCTTTAATCCTTTTGCTTTTCTTGTGTGATATACTCTTCCTATGCATTTATCATTGAGTATTGATATAGTTATCTATTTTCGAGGCCGATTATATACATGTTCAATGCTTGATAAGTTCAAATGACAGAGGCAACCTTTTAGCCACATATTTATCCATATCTACCCAATGTTATATCTTGCTTTGAAGCCAATTTGAGCCTTTAGCCTTTTTGTTGTGAGCTCCAAAAAATTATTATTCCTAGCCTATGATAAGACTTACCCTTATTCCGGGGGAATTGAGATTTTAAGTGGGTTATGAAATATATTTTGGAGATTGAGGATAATGTTGTGAGCTAAATCTGCCATGTTTTACAGTAACTTTTATATCGTTTTCTGCATACATTTCAGGCATTTGGGCTAAGATAATACATAATCTATGTAGTTTATGCTTATTTGCCAAATTATGGAATCTACACCAGTTTCTGTTTAATTTCGTAGAATTTGAGACAAATCACAGCAGTTCTGAGAAAGGGTGGAAAAGCTCGGAAATCAACAACAGAAGTCCAAGGTCAAGAAGCAGCGAAACCAGTCGAATCAACCTAGGATCCCAGCTTTACTTGATCTAGAGTAATCTTACTCGATCTCGACGAAGGTGTCCGAGCACAGGCCTTGTCGACTAAGCACTGATCGAGAAACTGAGTCAGAGACAACCCGACTCCGGAAGCCAACTCGATCTCGAGTAAACTGTGTCGAGATCGACAAGACCTTGACGCCATGTCCAGAGTTGACGAGTTGTGCCAAGTCGAGAAGCCGAGGCCGGAGACGCCGGGCACCACTATACTCGATCTCGAGTAAACAACTCGATCTCGAGGACCACCATAGCGCCAGTCCGTGTCGAGGAGGAGCTACTCGACAATACCAGGCCACACAGAAGTCGACATGTCTACTCGATCTCGAGGAATCTCCTCGATCTAAAGGACCCAGCACCGCACCTGTCCGAGCATGTCGAGGAAGAGCAACCCGAGATGTCCAACGAAGCGAAGTCGACGACCAATTTTACTCGATCTCGAGGAAGGTTGTCGAGATCGAGGAAAACGCGTCCCGGAGCCGCGTTACGCGGTTTGCTGTCCTATGCGCTTTGGGAGTCCTTGGAGCCGAAGGAATTCGAGAGTTAGCCGAGATCTATCCTACATCTATCAAGTTCTACCTATGGAGAAGATTTACCACACAAGAAGATATTTTTCCTATTTTAGATTTAATTCCTTAATTGGATTTATTTATCTTAAAGCTTTTAGATATAGATTTAGATAAAGATAGATATATTCTATCCTTGAATAGCAAGGAATAGAAGGCTATAAATAAAGCCTTAGGGGCTGGTTTTTCATGATTCAATTTCAGAGACAATTAGTTACACATAGAGAGAGAAGCAGAAGAAGTTGTAAGTTTGAGTTTATTAATGCAAGTTAGTTCTTTTTCATCAAAGATGTCGGCTATTGCGATGAAGAGCGAGTAGTCCACCCACTTCTGGGGCTGGGGTGAGCCCGACGGTGGCCATGTAAGGTGATGCGGTAAAGGTACAATCTTGTTATGCAATTCATCTTCTATCCCTATGAGCATGATTCTTTTGCGAGAGTTGAAGGTGGTCCTTGTTTGTATTATTGAAGCGAAAGTGATCTTAATGCAACTTGGGTTAATTATGTGAAAAGGGTTAGTAACAATTAGGGTTTATGCGAAAGCCTCTATATGCCTATTTGTTAGTAACGAAAGTTATTTTGATGGAAAGCATGATCTTTTATGCCTTTATGTGTTACTTTGCATGGTTATCGTTGTGGTGTTGATACCCTGGCCTTGGAAGTTCTTTATATATTGAGTTTATTTCTGTCCAAATCTGCGAATCTGTGTTCGAATATGCAATTTACAGTTTTTGTGTGTTTACTCGATCTAGATGAGTTCTTTATCGAGATCGAGTAGGCTGTTGTCCATCTCGAGTAGGGTTTTGTTTAGATCGAGTTGTGTGTCTGAGGTTTGCTTCTGTCGTCGATTCTGAAGTTTCTGTTTCTGCTATTGTTAGTCGATCTCGAGTTAGCTTTGTCGAGATCGAGTAGTTGCTGTCTTTAATTTTATTTCTTGCTTTCGTTTGTTATTTCTGTCTTTCTGTCTTTGTTTCTTTGTTTCTGTCCTTCTGTTTGCTTTTCTGTGAGATTTACAGCTACCTAGGATCCGCTGATACGCTTCCTCGTGGATTCGATCATGACTTTCTCTTACTACATTGGAGGGAGTCTTGTAATTATTTGCTGGGGCACGAATCTGGTTTGAATTATTTCATTATATTTCATACAGAATCCACGAGACAAATAATTACAGAATCTATGTAGTTTATGCTTATTTGCCAAATTATGGGATCTACACCAGTTTCTGTTTAATTTCGCAGAATTCGAGACAAATTACAGCAATTCTGAGAAACGGTGGAAAAGCTCGGAAATCAACTACAGAAGTCTAAGGTCAAGAAGCAGCGGAACCAGTCGAATCAAGCTAGGAGCCCAGCTTTACTCGAACAAGAGTAATCATACTAGATCTCGACGAAAGGTGTCCGAGCACAAGCCTTGTCGACTAAGCACTGATCGAGAAACTGAGTCAGAGACAACCCGACTCCAGAAGCCAACTCGATCTCGCGTAAACTTTGTCGAGATCGACAAAACCTTGACGCCATGTCCGGAGTCGACGAGCTGTGCCAAGTCGAGAAGCCAAAGACGGAGAAGCCGAGCACCACCGTACTCGATCTCGAGGAATCTCCTCGGTCTCGACGACCACCACAGCGCCTGTCCGAGCCTGTCGAGGAGAAGTTGCCCGACATCACCGAGCTAGCCATCCTCGATGCCAGCCCTACTCGATCTCGAGGAACAGACACCACACACCCGAGCCATGTCGAGCAGCTGCTACCCGTGACGTCCAGCGAAGCGAAGTCGACAACAATCCTACTCGATCTCGAGTAAGTTTGGTCGAGATCGAGGAACGCCATGTCTGAGCCGCGTTACGCGTTTTGCTTTCCTACGCACTTTGGGAATCCTTGGAGCCGAAGGAATCCGAGAGTTGGCCGAGATCTATCCTACATCTATCAAGTTCTATCTATGGAGAAGACCTATCAACACATGGAAGATATTTTACCTATTTAGATATAGTTTCCCCTTTTAGATTTAATTTCTTAATTGCATTTATTTATCTTTTAAGCTTTTTAGATATAGATAGATATATTCTATCCTTGAATAGCAAGGAATAGAAGGCTATAAATAAAGCCTTAGGGGCTGGTTTTCATGATTCAATTTCAGAGACAATTAGTTACACATAGAGAGAGAAGGAGAAGAAGTTGTAAGTTTGAGTTTATTAATGCAAGTTAGTTCTTTTTTATCAAAGATGTCGGCTATTGCGATTAAGAGCGAGTAGTCCACCCACTTCTGGGGCTGGGGTGAGCCCGACGGTGGCCATGTAAGGTGATGCGGTAAAGGTACAATCTTGTTATGTAATTCATCTTCTATCCCTATGAGCATGATTCTTTTGCGAGAGTTGAAGGTGATCCTTGTTTGTATTATTGAAGCGAAAGTGATCTTAATGCAACTCGGGTTAATTATGTGAAAAGGGTTAGTAACAATTAGGGTTTATGCGAAAGCCTCTATATGCCTATTTGTTAGTAACGAAAGTTATTTTGATGGAAAGCATGATCTTTTATGCCTTTATGTGTTACTTTGCATGGTTATCGTTGTGGTGTTGATACCCTGGCCTTGGAAGTTCTTTATATATTGAGTTTATTTCTGTCGAAATCTGCGAATCTGTGTTCGAATATGCAATTTACAGTTTTTGTGTGTTTACTCGATCTAGAGGAGTTCTTTGTCGAGATCGAGTAGGCTGTTGTCGATCTCGAGTAGGGTTTTGTCTAGATCGAGTTGTGTGTCTGAGTTTCTGCTTCTGTCGTCGATTCTGAAGTTTCTGTTTCTGCTGTTGTTAGTCGATCTCGAGTTAGCTTTGTCGAGATCGAGTAGTTGCTGTCTTTACTTTTATTTCTTGCTTTCGTTTGTCATTTCTGTCTTTCTGTCTTTGTTTCTTTGTTTCTGTCCCTCTGTTTGCTTTTCTGTGAGATTTACAGCTACCTAGGATCCACTGAAACGCTTCCTCGTGGATTCGATCGACTTTCTCTTACTACATTGGCGGGAGTCTTGTAATTATTTGCTGGGGCACGAATCTGGTTTGAATTATTTCATTATATTTCATACTCGATTTCCTCCTTACAACAAATTGGCGCCGTTGCCGGGGAAGCAATCATTCATGCCTTAGGTAGTCAGGTATATGCGCCGTTCTAGTCGAACACCTGAGTTTGACGCCTTAGACGAACCGGAGCGCCTTATACACATCCAAGCTAAACTTAAAAGGACCATGGCAGCCGCAGAGACACAGGAACAACTGATTGAGAGGCTCATGAGGGATCTAGCCGCCAGGGATGCTGCTCTCGCCACTGAGAGAGCAGGCAGGCAACAGGAAGCCGAGCGTGCGAGGCAAGCAGAAGCTGAGCGTGCCCTATATCCAACCACTGCAGAGGATTATATGCATCCGACTCTCGTCGTGCCTGAATCGGCCATTCTAATCCCTGAAAACAACTATGAAATTCGCACTCAATTCCTTATTGGAATTAAAAATCATGCTTTTCATGGTAGATTTAATGAATGCCCTCTGCGCCATATTACCAACTTTACTAACATGTGTCGCACTCTTTCTGAAGGTACCACCTTGGAGTACATCCTGATGAAAGCTTTCCGTTGGTCTCTGGCTGGTCCTGCATTGAAATGGTTGGAAGTGCTGAAACCACGATCTCTCACGACATGGGCTCAAGTGAAGCAGGAATTTCTGAACAAATTCTTTCCTCCTGCCAAGACAGCACTCCTGCGCCAAAAGATCACATCTTTCAAACAGCAACCTGGAGAGACGCTAGCAAAGGCTTGTGAACGCTATAAGGATCTACTGCGATCCTGCCCTACACATGGACAACAATCCTACGTAGTTCAAGAGATCTTCTTCAATTCTCTGGACTTGGCTGCAAAGGACAGAAACAACACATATACTCACTATGAGTATCTGACAATGCCGCCTGTTGATGCATGGGCTGCTCTCGACAAGCTGACCAACTATGGCAACAAGTATGGGACTCTAGTCAACTATGAGGAGAACCCCTACGCCAGGCCAGCACCATCCATGCCCCTCTATGAGCCCCCTAAGGAGATTGATCCAGATGTTAGGGAGCAGTACTACAGAGACCAGAATAAGAAGTTTCTCAAACAAGTAAAGTATCTATCTGTCAACCAGCCTTGTATTGAATGCGGATCACAGAGGCACACCACTACTAAGTGCCCACACACTGAGCAAGTCAGGCTGGCAGAATACCATGAAGAGGCAGCTTACGCAGGGGGTCCCAATCGCTACATGGGGGACCAAAGGTTTCAGCAACCACAATGGAACCAAGGTGGAAAAGACGGATATGGAGGCCCAGGTTGAGGAGATCATGGCCATCCTAAAGGAAGAAACAGAGAATCCACTCAACATGGACCAAGGTACGTCGTTATGGACTAACTATTTTTCGGATGCCTTGACAGAACCAAGTATGGGGTCATAGTCGAACAAGATTCCTCGATATCGAGGACTCTAGGCGATCTCGACCAAAACCAGGAGCCTCCACCAGCACCAGTGTCGTCGAGCAGCAAACTTGAAGATCAGAACTCCTCGAGATCGAGTAGAGTACTCGAGATCGACCACCACCTCACTGCCTTGACTTCGCCTTCCTCGACGCTGACTCCACCAGAAGGGCAAATCTCCTCGAGATCGACCAATCTAGTCGAGATCGAGCAAACCTCACCGTCCTCAGCTCCTATATCCTCGAGCAGCTCACCACCAGAACCTGAAAACTCGTCGAGATCGAGTACCCCTACTCGAGATCGACCAAACACCGTGGTCCCCGATTCCGTTTCTGTGAAGGTAAGCCAAGGTATGGATCTTTCTTCTCCTATTTCCATTAAAGATTTATCTATACATGGGAGAGGTTTGCCTTGGTATGTGCGCTTATGTAGGATATCCAATGATGAGCCTAAAGAGTATGAAGTTGGAGACAAGCTATATGTCTCTAAATCAAAGGATCATTGGTTTCCTAACAAATTCAACAAGAAGAGGATGTGACCTTTTGTGGTGAACAAGATCCATTCTGGAGGATTACAGCTGATGGACATGAATGGAGTCCTATTTGAAGCCCAAGCTACATGGTCCCTGCAGATGTCACCTTGAGCTTAATGGAGAAAGTCGGCCTAGCGACTATAAAATCTAGAGCTTGTAAATAGACATTTATTTTTGGGACTTTTTGGACATTGTTTTGTTTGTTTTTGGTTTTGAACACTTTTAGTTTTTCTTTTGTGGGTATATGTCTTCTACACTTTTCAGGTCAATTAATAGAAGAAAGCTATATTCAGACTCGGCCCAGGCGGTTCTTTCATTCTATATTATGAAGCCATGCACACCTGTCTAGTGGGTTTCTTTCTTTACCCTTATTTTTATACAGTGAGGACACTGTAATGTTTAAGTATGGGGTGGGGGAAGGGCTTACTTTATGCATATTGGCTTTATTTGACCATATTTGTGCATTATTTCTTGAATTGCTTATACATGGCTATTTTGGAATGCATTATTGATTTATGTGCTTATATGCATGTTTTCCAAAATTTGAAGAAAAATGACCCCATTGAAAATTTTGAATAATGTCATGGAAGCTTATATTGAACTCGACGATGCAAAATTGGATTCATTAGAGATATATCAGGAAATTGCCTAGTAAGGGAAGTCACAATGAAGTGCATATTTTCTTGAAAACCATGAAAGGAGGTAAAATTTGATATTGCTTTTGACATATTGCATGATAAGAGGATGGAGGACTTTATATTTCCATACAATGCTCATTGTTTAAATTCCTAGCCTTACCTATGCTTATATGCATTACACAAAAGCCATATTATGCCTTATTTCATATTGCTCCACATGATCTAAATATTGCCCATTCTTTACCTTATTTCCTATCCGGGGATTATGTTGAGAATGATGTTACATTATGGAGATATCATATGGTGTTTGTGTTGTTGTTATCATCATTGGAGTTTGGCGGGAAAGTGTTTGAAATATATGGAAAATTGAATGAGTGAGAAAAAATCCAATCACCTCAGGAGATAAAGGTAGATTGACCCTGCTCGCTGGGATAATAGTTTAGCGAGATGGGACACATTGTGAGGAGTCCAAAGCACTAAGTATCCGGGGCCATTCATGACACCCATGTTTGCGACTCGCGAGAAGGCAGTGCTGAGGTTAGAGAGGTAAAAGCATTATTATTGAGAAAAAGCATTATGAAAGGTGATGAAACTTATGAGAAAGAATGTGGTATGAAATTCAGTTTGGAAATACACCATTTCCCCGGATCATTAGCACCACATTGCCAAAAATTGCCCACTTTTAGCCTTTTACCAATCTACTCCTTATTGAGCTTAAATTAAAGTCCTCTTGATTATTAATTCTTTGTCACATGAATTGTTTTTGCATAACCCTCCTTTTGTGAGTAGATGTTGCTTTTAATTGCACATGCATGGATCTGTGAAACTAGTACCTTTTCGAGGATGGTAATTGATTACAGGGTCATATGACAATGAATCTAAGATGTTGAGAGTTTTGATTTCTTCCCCTGAATGACAAATAAAGGTATTGCCTGAGGACAAACAAACTTAAGTATGGGGTGTTTGTTGTGAGCTGAATCTGCCATGTTTTATAATAACTTTTATGTCATTTTCTGCATACATTTCATACATTTGGGCTAAGGTAATACAGAATCTATGTAGTTTATGCTTATTTGCCAAATTATGGAATCTACACCAGTTTCTGTTTAATTTCGCAGAATTGGAGACAAACTACAGCAGTTCTGAGAAAGGGTGGAAAAGCTCGAAAATCAACTACAGAATTCCAAGGTCAAAAAGCAGCGGAACCAGTCGAATCAAGCTAGGAGCCCAGCTTTACTCGATCTAGAGGAATCTTACTCGATCTCGATGAAGGTGTCCGAGCACAGGCCTTTTCGACTAAGCACTGATCGAGAAACTGAGTCAGAGACAACCCGACTCCGGAAGCCAACTCGATATCGAGTAAACTGTGTCGAGATCGACAAGACCTTGACGCTATGTACGGAGTCGACGAGCTGTGCCAAGTCGAGAAGCCGAGGACGGAGACGCCGAGCACCACTGTACTCGATCTCGAGTAAACAACTCGATCTCGAGGACCACCATAGCGCCAGTCCGAGTCCGTGCCGAGGAGGAGCTACTCGACAACACCAGGCCACACAGAAGTCGACATGTCTACTCGATCTCGAGGAATCTCCTCGATCTCGAGGACCCAGCACCGCACCAGTCCGATCATGTCGAGGAAGAGCATCCCGAGACGTCCAACGAAGTGAAGTCGACGACCAATTTTACTCGATCTCGAGGAAGGTTGTCGAGATCGAGGAAAACGCGTCCCGGAGCCGCGTTACGCGGTTTGCTGTCCTACACGCTTTGGGAGTCCTTGGAGCCGAAGGAATTCGAGAGTTGGCCGAGATCTATCCTACATCTATCAAGTTCTATCTATGTAGAAGATTTACCACACAAGAAGATATTTTTCCTATTTTAGATTTAATTCCTTAATTGGATTTATTTATCTTAAAGCTTTTAGATATAGATTTAGATAAAGATAGATATATTCTATCCTTGAATAGCAAGGAATAGAAGGCTATAAATAAAGCCTTAGGGGCTTGTTTTTCATGATTCAATTTCAGAGACAATTAGTTACACATAGAGAGAGAAGGAGAAGAAGTTGTAAGTTTGAGTTTATTAATGCAAGTTAGTTCTTTTTCATCAAAGATGTCGGCTATTGCGATGAAGAGCGAGTAGTCCACCCACTTCTGGGGCTGGGGTGAGCCCGACGGTGGCCATGTAAGGTGATGCGGTAAAGGTACAATCTTGTTATGCAATTCATCTTCTATCCCTATGAGCATGATTCTTTTGCGAGAGTTGAAGGTGATCCTTGTTTGTATTATTGAAGCGAAAGTGATCTTAATGCTACTTGGGTTAATTATGTGAAAAGGGTTAGTAACAATTAAGGTTTATGTGAAAGCCTCTATATGCCTATTTGTTAGTAACGAAAGTTATTTTGATGGAAAGCATGATCTTTTATGCCTTTATGTGTTACTTTGCATGGTTATCGTTGTGCTGTTGATACCCTGCCTTGGAAGTTCTTTATATATTGAGTTTATTTCTGTCAAAATCTGCGAATCTGTGTTCAAATCTGCAATTTAATATTTCTGTGTGTTTACTCGATCTAGAGGAGTTCTTTGTCGAGATCGAGTAGGCTGTTGTCGATCTCGAGTAGGGTTTTGTCTGGATCGAGTTGTGTATCTGAGTTTCTGCTTCTGTCGTAGATTCTGAAGTTTCTGTTTCTGCTATTGTTAGTCGATCTCGAGTTAGCTTTGTCGAGATCGAGTAGTTGCTGTCTTTACTTTTATTTCTTGCTTTCGTTTGTTATTTCTGTCTTTCTGTCTTTGTTTCTTTGTTTCTATCCTTCTGTTTGCTTTTCTGTGAGATTTACAGCTACCTAGGATCCGCTGACACGCTTTCTCATGGATTCGATCCTGACTTTCTCTTACTACATTGGAGGGAGTCTTGTAATTATTTGCTGGGGCACGAATCTGGTTTGAATTATTTCATTATATTTCATACTCGATTTCCTCATTACAACAAATTGGCGCCGTTGCCGGGGAAGCAATCATTCGCGCCTTAGGTAGTCAGTTCTCACTTTTCTCTTGAGTTACTTTGCAGGTATATGCGCCGTTCTGGTCGAACACCTGAGTTTGACGCCTTAGACGAACCGGAGCGCCTTATACACATCCAAGCTAAACTTAAAAGAGCCATGGCAGCCGCAGAGACATAGGAACAGCTGATCGAGAGGCTCACGAGGGATCTAGCCGCCAGGGATGCTGCTCTCGCCACTGAGAAAGCAGGCAGGCAACAGGAAGGGTGAGCGTGCGAGGCAAGCAGAAGCTGAGCTTGCCCTATATCCAACCACTGTAGAGGATTATATGCATCCGACTCTCGTCGTGCCTGAATCGGTCATTCTAATCCCTGAAAACAAATATGAAATTCGCACTCAATTCCTTATTAAAATTAAAAATCATGCTTTTCATGGTAGATTTAATGAACTCCATCTGCGCCATATTACCAACTTTACTGACATGTGTCGCACTCTTTCTGAATGTACCACCTTGGAGTACATCCTGATGAAAGCTTTCCGTTGGTCTCTGGCTGGTCCTGCATTGAAATGGTTGGAAGGGATGAAACCACGATCTCTCACGACATGGGCTCAAGTGAAGCAGGAATTTCTGAACAAATTCTTTCCTCCTGCCAAGACAACACTCCTGCGCCAAAAGATCACATCTTTCAAACAGCAGCCTGGAGAGACGCTAGCAAAGGCTTGGGAACGCTATAAGGATCTACTACGATCCTGCCCTACACATGGACAACAACCCTGCGTAGTTTAAGAGATCTTCTTCAATTCTCTAGACTTGGCTGCAAAGGACAGAATCAACACATATACTCACTATGAGTATCTGACAATGTCGCCTGTTGATGCATGGGCTGCTCTCGACAAGCTGACCAACTATGACAACAAGTATGGGACTCCAGTCAACTATGAGGAGAACCCCTATGCCCGGCCAGCACCATCCATGCCCCTCTATGAGCCCCCTAAGGAGATTGATCCAGATGTTAGGGAGCAGTACTACAGAGACCAGAATAAGAAGTTCCTCAAACAAGTAAAGTATCTTTCTGTCAACCAGCCTTGTATTGAATGCGGATCACAGAGGCACACCACTACTGAGTGCCCACACACTGAGCAAGTCAGGCTGGCAGAATACCATGAAGAGGCAGCTTACGCAGGGGGTCCCAATCGCTACATGGGGGACCAAAGGTTTCAGCAACCACAATGGAACCAAGGTGGAAAAGACGGATATGGAGGCCCAGGTTGAGGAGATCATGGCCATCCTAAAGGAAGAAACAGAGAATCCACTCGACATGGACCAAGGTACGTCGTTATGGACTAACTATTTTTTGGATGCCTTGACAGAAGCCAAGTATGGGGTCATAGTCAACCAAGATTCCTCGATATCGAGGACTCTAGTCGATCTCAACCAAAACCAGGAGCCTCCACCAGCACCTGTGTTGTCGAGCAGCAAACTTGAAGATCAGAACTCCTCGAGATCGAGTAGAGTACTCGAGATCGACCACCACCTCACTGCCTCGACTTCGCCTTCCTCGACACTGACTCCACCAGAAGGGCAAATCTCCTCGAGATCGACCAATCTAGTCGAGATCGAGCAAACCTCACCGTCCTCAGCTCCTGCATCCTCGAGCAGCTCACCACCAGAACCTGAAAACTCGTCGAGATCGAGTACCCCTACTCGAGATCGACCAAACACCGTGGTCCCCGATTCCATTTCTGCGAAGGTAAGCCAAGGTATGGATGTTTCTTCTCCTATTTCCATTAAAGATTTATCTATACATGGGAGAGGTTTGCCTTGGTATGTGCGCTTATGTAGGATATCCAATGATGAGCCCAAAGAGTATGAAGTTGGAGACAAGCTCTATGTCTCTAAATCAAAGGATCATTGGTTTCTTAACAAATTCAACAAGAAGAGGATGGGGCCTTTTGTGGTGAACAAGATCCATTCTGGAGGATTACAGCTGATGGACAAGAATGGAGTCCTATTTGAAGCCCAAGCTACATGGGCCCTGCAGATGCCACCTTGAGCTTAATGGAGAAAGTCGGCCTAGTGACTATAAAATCCAGAGCTTGTAAATAGACATTTATTTTTGGGACTTTTTGGACATTGTTTTGTTTGTTTTTGGTTTTGAACCTTTTAGTTTTTCTATTGTGGGTATATGTCTTCTACACTTTTCAGGACCATGGATAGAAGCAAGCTACATTCAGACTCGGCCCAGGCATTCTTTCATTCAATATTAAGAGGCCCTGCACACATGTCTAGTGAGTTTCTTTCTTTACCCTAGTTTTTATACAGTGAGGACACTATAATGTTTAAGTATGGGGTGGGGGAAGGGCTTACTTTATGCATATTTGGTTTTATTTGACATTATGTGTGCATATTTAGAATTTATTTCTTTGAATTGCTACATGGCTATTTTGGAATTCATTATTGAATTATGTGCTTATATGCATATTTTCCAAAAAGTTTGAGAAAAATGACCCCCATTGAAAATTTTGAAATAATGTCATGGAAGCTTATATTGAACTCGACGATGCAAAATTGGATTCATTAGAGATATAGCATGAAATTGCCTAGTAAAGGGAAGTCACAATGAAGTGCATATTTTCATGAAAACCATGAAAGGAGGTAAAATTGAAGTTGCTTTTGACATGTTGCATGATAAGAGGATGGAAGACATTATATTTCCATACAATGCTCATTGTTTATATTCTTAGCCATACCTATGCTTATGCATCACAAAAGCCATATTATGCCTTATTTCATACATTAATTGCTCCACATGATCTAAATATTGCCATTCTTTACCTTATCCGGGGATTATGTTGAGAATGATGTTACATTATGGAGATATCATATTGTGTTTTTGTTGTTGTTATCATTATTGGAGTTTGGTGGGAAAGTGTTTGAAATATATGGAAAATTTAATGAGTGAGAAAAAATCCAATCACCTTAGAAGATAAAGGTAGATTGACCCTGCTCGCTGAGATAATAGTTTGGCGAGATGGGACACATTGTGAGGAGTCCAAAGCAATAAGTATCCGGGGCCATTCATGCACCCATGTTTGCGACTCGCGAGAAGGCAGTGCTGGGGTTAGAGAGGTAAAAGCATTGTTATTGAGAAAAAGCATTATGAAAGTTGATGAAACTTATGAGAAAGAATGTGGTATGAAATTCAGTTTGGAAATACTCCATTTCCCCGGATCATTAGCACCACATTGCCAAAAATTGCCCACCTTTAGCCTTTTACCAATCTACTCCTTATTGAGCTTAAATTAAAGTCTTCTTGATTATTAATGCTTTGTCACATGAATTGTTTTTGCATAACCCTCCTTTTGTAAGTAGATGTTGCTTTTAATTGCACATGCATGGATCTGTGACACTAGTACCTTTTCGAGGATGGTAATTGATTGCAGGGTCATATGGCAATGAATCTAAGATGTTGAGAGTTTTGATTTCTTCCCCTGAATGACAAATAAAGGTATTGGTTGAGGACAAGCAAACTTAAGTATGGGGTGTTTGTTGTGAGCTGAATCTGCCATGTTTTACAGTAACTTTTATATCGTTTTCTGCATACATTTCATGCATTTGGGCTAAGATAATACAGAATCTATGTAGTTTATGCTTATTTGCCAAATTATGGAATCTACACCAGTTTCTGTTTAATTTCGCAGAATTCGAGACAAATTACAGCAGTTCTGAGAAAGGGTGGAAAAGCTCGGAAATCAACTACAGAAGTCCAAGGTCAAGAAGCAGCGGAACCACTCGAATCAAGCTAGGAGCCCAGCTTTACTCGATCTAGAGTAATCATACTCGATCTCGACGAAAGGTGTCCGAGCACAAGCCTTGTCGACTAAGCACTGATCAAGAAACTGAGTCAGAGACAACCCGACTCCGGAAGCCAACTCGATCTCGAGTAAACATTGTCGAGATCGACAAAACCTTGACGCCATGTCCGGAGTTGACGAGCTGTGCCAAGTCGAGAAGCCGAAGACGGAGAAGTCGAGCACCACCGTACTCGATCTCGAGGAATCTCCTCGATCTCGAGGACCACCACATCGCCTGTCCGAGCCTGTCGAGGAGAAGTTGCCTGACATCATCGAGCTAGCCATCCTCGACGCCAGCCCTACTCGATCTCGAGTTCTTTACTCGATCTCGAGGAACAGGCACCACACACCCGAGCCATGTCGAGCAGCTGCTACCCGTGATGTCCAGCGAAGCGAAGTCGACAACAATCCTACTCGATCTCGAGTAAGTTTGGTCGAGATCGAGGAACGCCATGTCTGAGCCGCGTTACGCGGTTTGCTTTCCTACGCGCTTTGGGAATCCTTGGAGCCGAAGGAATCCGAGAGTTGGCCGAGATCTATCCTACATCTATCAAGTTCTATCTATGGAGAAGACCTATCAACACATGGAAGATATTTTACCTATTTAGATATAATTTCCCCTTTTAGATTTAATTCCTTAATTGCATTTATTTATCCTTTAAGCTTTTTAGATATAGATATATATATTATATCCTTGAATAGCAAGGAATAGAAGGCTATAAATAAAGCCTTAGGGGCTTGTTTTTCATGATTCAATTTCAGAGACAATTAGTTACACATAGAGAGAGAAGGAGAAGAAGTTGTAAGTTTGAGTTTATTAATGCAAGTTAGTTCTTTTTCATCAAAGATGTCGGCTATTGCGATGAAGAGCGAGTAGTCCACCCACTTATGGGGCTGGGGTGAGCCCGACGGTGGCCATGTAAGGTGATGCAGTAAAGGTACAATCTTGTTATGTAATTCATCTTCTATCCCTATGAGCATGATTCTTTTGCGAGAGTTGAAGGTGATCCTTGTTTGTATTATTGAAGCGAAAGTGATCTTAATGCAACTCGGGTTAATTATGTGAAAAGGGTTAGTAACAATTAGGGTTTATGCGAAAGCCTCTATATGCCTATTTGTTAGTAACGAAAGTTATTTTGATGGAAAGCATGATCTTTTATGCCTTTATGTGTTACTTTGCATGGTTATCGTTGTGGTGTTGATACCCTGGCCTTGGAAGTTCTTTATATATTGAGGTTATTTCTGTCGAAATCTGCGAATCTGTGTTCGAATCTGCAAGTTTCTGTGTGTTTACTCGATCTAGAGGAGTTCTTTGTCGAGATCGAGTAGTTGCTGTCTTTACTTTTATTTCTTGCTTTCGTTTGTTATTTCTGTCTTTTTGTCTTTGTTTCTTTGTTTCTGTCCTTCTGTTTGCTTTTCTGTGAGATTTATAGCTACCTAGGATCCGCTGACACGCTTCCTCGTGGATTCGATCCTGACTTTCTCTTACTACATTGGAGGGAGTCTTGTAATTATTTGCTGGGGCACGAATCTGGTTTGAATTATTACATTATATTTCATACTCGATTTCCTCCTTACAACAGATAATTAAGCTAAAATGTGATTCTATGGTTTATGGTCTTTGAGAAGATGTAATGTTATGTGCTTATTTAGTCCCTCGTGTATATGCATTTGATTTTCATGCATTGTGGCTCAAGAAAAAATATGTAAAAAGCTTGGACCTAGGGAGGATAAAATTCACCTAGGGGTAAAAGTAAGTTGAAAAAAATTCCGAAAAAAGAAAGAAAAAAAAAAGAAGAGAAAAAAAAGTCATTTATCTTATGTTTGCATATTGAGAAAGAATTGAGATTTATGTTGGTTATGAGATATATTTGTTGGGTGTTGAGATTGCACTATATGTAAGATGATGAGATGATGAGATTTGAGATGATTTTGGAGTTACTTTAATGATATTGAGAGATGTTGTGCATTTGTGAGCTTGATTTATTGAGTTGGTTTGTGTTATGTTGGGAATTTTGAAATCTTGTTTTCCCGGAATTTATAGCACCACATGACTAAATACAATTCCTTGCCCTTATGTTTCTACCAACCCCCATTACAACCCCTCCAAATGGGATCTTCAATGAAGGTTTTCATTGAGCGAAAGTCCTCTTGATGTTTTTATTCTTGCATTGACGTATCCGGTGGAGATTTTGTGATATAAATGTCAATATTCTAGTTGATGCTTGTATATGGAATTGAGGTGAGTGTGTGCTTAAAGCAAAGCCTAAACACATGAGAGTGAGAGATACACATTTTCTCCTTGGTAAGGTTGATTTTTGAGCATGCAAGCTACTTGATCCCATATATACATGTTATGACGTTTATATGTTTGGTTGTATTTTCACTATTGATGATGTTGCTTTTGATGAGTAAAGTTGTGAAAGATTTCTTGTGGGATGCGTGGATGATGTTTTTCCTTATGGTTGCTTCAGGACAAGCAAGAGTTAAGTGTGGGGGGATTTGATAATGCATATTTCATATAGGCATTATAGGTGTTTCTTAGTGCTATTAGATATTGGTTTGGTTATGTTTTGAGTCTAGTTCCGTTTACTACTTGTGAAGTACTCGAGTTCGGAATCTATGCGTTTTTAATGTTTATTTTGCAGAATTAAATTCCGGCCTTAGATGGACTATGGAAAGAGCTTAAGAAGCATGTTTTAGAGCATATGGAGGCTGAGGAAGAGTTAAGAAGGAGCAAGAAGGCACGACATTGGAATTCATTGAAGGAAATGAGGAACGTCGAGCACTGCAGGAACGGTGCCCGCCGCCCCTTGCATGGCGCCCGCCGTTGCCCAGATCCCGAAAATGCGTTTTGGATCCGAAGATTATTATTTTTATATTATTTCTTTTATTTCACCGGGGTGTGGCTATTAGAGAGAAACTATGAACACCATTAGAGAGAGAGAGAGAGAGAGAGAGAGAGAGAGAGAGAGAGAGAGAGAGAGAGAGAGAGAGAGAGAGAGAGAGAGAATTGGCCTATGAGTTGCTAAACTCATAGTTTCGCATGTGATTTGAAGACATGGTTGTTTGGATTGGGAGGATTTGAATTTATTTGATTATTCATGTTCTTAGTTATCATCTTGTGCTTAATTTATATTTGTGTTCCCTTTTATGCTTGATCAACATGTTAGGAATTGTATCTCTAGCTATGAATTCGTTGTTGTTTTCTTGATACAAAACAAAGGTATTGATGATAGTGATGTCTCTTTGTCTTTGTAGTGGATGATTTCAGTTGATCTATGTTGAGGATATTTGATTAGGATTGAGTTCGGTATGCGCCTATCTGTCTTGATTGAATAGAGTCAATGTGCCAATTGGTCTTGATTACTTGAGTTCTTAATGCTATTTTTTAGTGATATTGAATAAGATAAGTGAATCTCAACGGATCTCTCAACTTTAGTCAAGTAGACCTAGGAATATGAATAATTGATAAATCAATCCGAGGACCATCAATTCCAACCATTGTCAGAGAATTACAGGTGAAATGTTCTTTCTACTTTGATGTCAATTTGCTTTGTGATTTGCAATCTGTTTACTTTTGTATTTGCTATTTGTTCAAAAGGTTATTGATTTGCTTTTAAAGAGTCTTGTCTAGAGTCATTGAATAGGAATTGCTCGGCAACTCGAGGAGTTGTTGTATTTGCTATTTGTTCACTGCCCTGATCAACCAGGCAATTGCTCGGCAACTCAAGGAGTTGAAACAGACTCAGGCTTCTGGATCTACACCGCCAGGTGGTAAGCCGCCTCCTTTAGGTAATACACCCCTACAGGTAATACACCTCCCTCAGGTAATACACCCCCTTTAGGTAATCCACCTCCGTCTGGTCAATTACATTTTTAAGCTTCGATCTGCTACGCCTAACACTTTTGCAGGCGAGACAGATAATGATCTGTTATCTGGCTTAAATGGTAATGATGTAAGCCGAGACCACACCCCCCTCGGCATCAGCAAAAAGGACGGCAGCAGCAGTACCACCTGCCTCACCAGGCTCACGCCAATCCTCTATTCATCAGATCCAATTGGGACGACAGTCGTAGCAATGCTGATTTGAACGACATGCCCCACTTGGAGGACGCTTACCAAGAGGTTGATCCTAACTTTTATTATTTACCTAATCCTAATATTGCTCGTCCAAGATTTGATAATGCACAAGCTATCCATAGGTACGATGTTAAAATTAAATTAGAAACATTTGATGGTACTAATAATCCTGAAGCTTAGCTTGTTTGGGAAGATTATACTAATTATGTTCTGGAATGTCTGCGCTAAGAGGAAACCGAAAAGTTTGAGGTTGATATATTACACTTAACAGCTATGGCTCACACTTGGTGGTTTCGCACCCGTCGTCGTCAAGGTAAGCAGCCTGTTGAAACTTGGCCACAACTTTGCTATTTGTTGAAGAAGCACCACGTGCCTAAGGAATACACCGAAACAATGAGGATGCGCCTAGCTTCTTGCCGCCAAGGAGCTCGCTCCCCTATGGAATACAGAGATGAGCTTGAACGTCTCGCTCATCAGGCTAATGTTTATCTTACTGAACGTGCTTTATGTACTCAATTTCTTGCTGGTCTTAATGTCTGTATTAAAAATCCATTGGCTTTTCATTCTATTAGGGATATTAACACTCTATCTCATAAAGCACAGATTCTATATGAGCAGCAACAACAACAGAGGGCTAGGACCGATCAAGCTTCCCAAGGTCGCAGGTTTGTTCCCTTTGCTTCTTCTAGTCAATCCAGACCTTCTTCTAACCCTTCTATGCAGCAAAAGGGAGTTTCCAACTCACCTACACATGGTTATGAGGTTGAAACTAGGAGGCTTGGTGCACCATCTAAGGACCGCACTAAAGACATCCGCTATTTCACTTGTGGTGGTTCTGGGCATGTTGTTGTGAGCCTAATTTGCCATGTTTTATATCTACTTTTATATCGATTTCTGCATGCATTTCATACATTTGGGCTAGAATAGTACATAATCTATATAGTTTATGCTTATTTGCCAAATTATGGAGTCTACACTAGTTTCTGTTTAATTTCGCAGAAATCGAGGCATTTACAGCAATTCAGAGAAAGGACGGAAAGCTCGAAGTCAACTACAGAAAGTCCAAGATCAAGGAGCAGTGGAACGAGGATAAATCGAGCAAAGAACAAGGAAAGAGCTACTTGACAAGGCTGGTCGATATCGATTACTTTAGTCGATATCGAGTAACCCGAGCCCAGAATTCTACACAGAGTCGAGCAAAGTCACTCGAGAAGAACAATCCTACTCGATGTCGAGGAGTTTGGTCGACGTCGAGTACATCCGACGAGTCCGAATCCTGCCTGAGCTCGAGTGCAACCCTGGGAGAAAAATCCTACTCGACGTCGAGGAGTTTGGTCGACGTCGAGGATAATCCAGTCGAGTCCGAGTCCGAGATTGAGTTGGATACGAGAAGATAGAATTGCTTGCAAGAGAAGATATGTGGAATTCTGACAGAGGATTTTCAGTCGCCTTAAATTCTATCAAATAAATCCGATTAACCTAACTAATGTAGTTTGGCAAGTATGGGTCGATCCCATAGAGAGTCAACGATTTGTATGCAAATCAGAGTGTGTCAACAAGAACAAGAAACAAGGAGAGGGGATTGTGATGATTCGAACTAACTAATTAAGGAATAAAAGTAAACAAAAGTAACAAACTAAACAGATTAAGTGAATAAATATGAGAGAAATAGCTTAGGTCAACCAATCTCAGCAATCAGGTTTGTTCATTAATCATTGATATCGAACAGATAACTTCCTCATGAATACTTTGTTGTGGAAAGACTAGGTCTTTTGAATCCAATTTCTTATCGAATCTAGTTAACAGGACAACCAAACCCTGAAAACCCTAATTATCAAACAATCTTGAAACTATCAAGATTCAATTCAATAATCAATTAAGCTGAAAGGAAATAAACAAAGACAATCGACGCGCACAACCAGTTATTGCATCAATTGCAAATCAATTCTTTATACAAATCCCTAAATCAACCAGTTTCAGAGATTTATACTTTGCTACTCGAGAATATAGATAATTCAACCAGAAATTACCTATATCTAGCTATAGATCATCATGAAAAGGCATTAGTTGATCAAGCTAATGGAAATTCACGAAAACCCTAAACATTCGATGCAAAGAATTGATAATATTGAAAGAGGAGTATTAAGATAAAGAAATCTCACAATGAAATGATAAACCCGATGCTTCGATTAATTTTCCCAAGCAAAGAGGATTAGTTGTTCATACTTGAGAAATCACAAAAGGGGTCCAATATGCTGCGTACTAATCCTGTTTGAATCCCCTTCTCACTACTAGAATTATCTTCATAGACGTCGGTTAAAAACCGATGTAAAACAAAAAACAAATTCAACGTGTTAGTGGGTGGTGTTAAAGATCCCAATTTTACCACATCGGATTTTAACCGATGTCTATAATAATTTATAACATTGTTTTTATGTTTGATAACGATTTAAATGTATTGATATAATTACGATTTGGTTGATGAACCTAATGTTGAGCCATTGTTATTTTTCATTTTTAGATGTTTAAAACAGTGTAGGGCAATAAAACAATTGACATTAAAATCGCTATATTTTAAATAAGAGATGTTTTATATTGATATACACATCGGTTATATATGACTCATTTTGTGTACAATCTTTATTCATTTATAAGTTTATGATCTTAATTTATATAAATCTAATGTATCAAATGAAATATTTTAAAGTCGATGTCATTAGTATATTTTGAAATCGTTTTTCAGTTGGAAAACGATATTTTTATGTTGTAAAACATCGTTTTATAATGGTTTAATGATGTAAGAGTTTCCTATTGACATCGAGTCGCATTGCAGTTTTGATATATTCGAGGGTTCCAAAATCATTTTGTATCTTTGCGATCGACGTATGTACAAAAATAGACATCGTTTTTTTTCCCAGATGTCCGATGTCTTTTGGTTATTAGCTATATATGTCATACGTTAAAACACACCTATTACAACCAAAATACTATCCACTAACATGCATTCACCATACTCAATATATCTTCCACCAATATGCATTACCATATTACATATACGTTCACCACTTATATAACAAATTTATAGACATAAGCTTTGAGAAATGAAGGGTACAAATTTATGGAGTTAATCCACCTCAAACAAAATCAGCTAGTGAGAGCAATAATAACATTACTTGCTAGTCCCATTCAGCAGCAATGAGACCCATATAACAGCTAGTGTGGCTTACTTAGTTTTCTTCTTGGTGTTCAGTTTTGTGCATTTCTTTCTCAGCACAAACACTTTTTCTACACTTGATCAGCATCAGCACATGGCATTTTCTCAGCAGCAATTACAACTTCAAATTGTTGTCTTTCAGCAGCCCTTACAACAACTCTTTTTGGTGTGTTTCCAGTTGCAACAGCATCTCCAAATTGCTGTCTTTCAGGTGCATGACTCGGCCGGTTTTCATCAGCAACAACCTCTGCAGTTTGCTGGCTCAAGGCAACCTCCAAGTGTTGTTGTGTAGCCCCAATAGCCCTTATTTCCAGCATGTTAGCAGCCCCAATAGCACCATTTTGATGCCCAGATGCTACACTTTTCAGCTTGTCAGATACTTCACTTTCAGTAGCAAACAATTGCATTTTCGAGCCTTTTTCTGACTCAACAACAAGTAAGGAATTCAAATTCAGCGGGAAGGAATGACATCCTTGAATTCAAACTCAGCAAGTAAGGAATTCAAACTCAGTCAAATTTTAATTTCACTGCTAAACTGAATGACATCCTTGAAATTATCAAACTCAGTAGGTAAGGACTTCAACAAAAGAATAGCAAGATAAGAATCCTTGATTTTGTCATCACATCTCTTCAAACTGAACAAAAAGGTTCAGGACCAATCTAGTGTTTCAATGCATGAAAGATTCAGGACAACCTATTTGCAAGAGAAACTTTTATTAAATTCTAGGAATCCAAACCCAAGATGCATATTAAATAACAAACCACGTAATCTATGGCACTCTATCGTTCTCGTTTGCAACATTCATCTGCCACTAAAATGTTTTTTTTCATGGTCAGCTCTTTATGACTGTTAAAAAATAAAGATTATGCATGATTGTCTTTCTTTTTAGCATTTAGGAACATGGTTGTCTATTCATAAGAGAAGTTGATTGTAATAATCAGTTAAGATCTCCAACTTCATACTAGACATAATTCATTTTTATTCAATTGTAGCTTCATGAAGTTGAAGTGAAAAATATAAAATGCCAAGGTTCTGCTTACTTCATTGAGATGACAGAGATCAAAAGGAAGGGAATGCATCAGCTATACGGATAGAGTAATGACATAAACGGGAGGTAAATAAATGTTTACACTTAGTAGGATGCTAATTAAGAACAAACTCCAAGTACATCATCTATTATTTCAGGTGATATGTGAGTTCTAGGTATTTACATTTTCTAGTTTTGTAAGTAAAGATATAATAAATAAAATATAAGCACGGAATTTTTATCCCTAAACTATAGTACAAGGGTTCAGAAAAACGAAATAGGATAAGGAGGAGCATACAAAATAACATAACAAAAGCGGCTACTAGGCTTAGTCTCTCTTAAACAAAGATTAATCCCCATTTGACCCAATTCTTTATGATGATCAGGGGGAGAATGATAGGTCAATGAAGCAGAAATATGCTTATATATAGAAGCAAACAGTGTAACTTTCCAACAAATACAAGTAAAGGTGTTGGTGACAATGCTATAAATAGTGAAAACGCTTAAAGCATTACCTCATAATGTATCAAATTCAAGAAATGATCAGGACGAGCTTCCACAATTCCCTTCTGCAGCCAATAAATATGTGCACCTCTATCTGCTGTGTATTAGAAGTCAAGGTCAAACTATCAAATCATTTGTACAATCTTCATCCATTTCCATTTTACATGATCATATATTTCTTTAGAGAAAAGTAAAAGAGGATATGTATTGTCCAATCAGTCTATGAACACAGCCGTTGTTATCCAGCACCACCTTTTCTCTTTTTAGAAGGATGTCTGTCCTGGAGCTCCTTCCTAAGGGATCCAAAGGAGTGTTCTAAAATTTTTACAAGAAAGTGCGTTAATTAAAAAAAAAATACTCAAAATCATGTAGAAAGGTAGAGTCATGCCCTTTAAGAATTGGTGAAGTTATGCACATTGAAGTTGCTTAGACTCATATTTTATCGAACAAATAAAAAACATACCAGTTCACCGAGTCAATTAAAGAGTAGAAATATTCTTGTTATTTCTTCGACTCATATAGCTTCGAACAAATTAAATACATATAGTAAGATACGAAGGTTTCTTATTCCACAACAACAAGAGTATTCTATCTTTATTTTAAACAATTAGAAGAAAAATATACTTGAGGTATTGCATATTTACAATCACGAATATCAGGTCCTTCTAGAGAGGATCATCAACATATTGCTTCATTAACTCCTCAACATCATCCCATGTGCAATGTACTTGAACCCTAAGTGAGCTAATAATACTTAGTATTTACTAGATTCAACCCCATTTTTAGCGAACATAACATTTCTCCTAGCCTCCAACAATTGAGCCCAGGTATGAGCTTGCTCCCAATACCCTGTAATGAAAAAAAAAACGCTGATATCTCAAAGAAAAAGCTTATATCCACCACAAAGAAACCTTATATTCAAATCCCAAATCACTGAAATTTAAAGAATCAATAATCGAAATCACTAAGCTTTAAAGAATCAAAAATCGAAATCATTTAACTCTAAAGAATCAAAACCTTAAACCCTTAAAGACTAAACTCGCAATGACCTTTAAAGAAACCCTAAATCTTTAATATTGAAAATTCAAGGGGGAGAAGTGACACAGGCGAGGCAAGTAGTGTTAAGAGGGGCGATGAGGGAGGTGGTGTTGAGAGCGGTGGTGGCCGGTGAGATCAGAAGCATCTACGTCGAGTATATATGGACACACCTGAAGATAATAGAGGAGCGAGAAAGGACAAACCTGGAGATATGAGAAGGAAGACGATGGTCAGCCCACATCAGGCAAGGAAGGTGTAGGCGACGGCTTCTGGGTTGTCTTTGTTCTGGTTCCGGCGAAAGCAAGGAAGGTGGCGAGCTCTTGGCATCGACATCAGATGACAGCAAGCAACAAATGGGTTTAGGTTGAAACGAGCGAGATAGAGACGGTATACAAGAGATGGAGAGCGTCAGAGACAGATCTCGAGATGATAGGAGATCTAGCTTCTTTGCTTAATTTGTAGGTAGAAGATTCGGCTCTATCAGATCTAGGATTTGGGTTTTAGGGTTTGGGGGATCTGAGGCGGTGGAGGGGGTAGAAGAGAGAAAGGGGACGAGCAACAGGAGATGGTAAACACGACCAACCGGAGAGGATGCGGTGAGGGCACAACTCAACGCTAGTTGAAGAAAACCAGTCTGAGGAGCGAATGGAGACGACCCGTCGGAGAATATGATGAAATGACGACCGCCAAGAAGAGAGCGTACTTGGGAATTTTGGAATGGAATGGATTTTGGGGTTAAGTGTTTGAATTTGGGTTCTTTTTTTAAAAAAAAAATTGAATGTCTCTTTTTTTTGGTTAAGTCTTTCAGAGTTGCTAAATTTTAGCGCTTAAAATTTCAGCTAAAAATATTCTGCGCTCTTTGATTTTTTTTAAAATGAAATTTTAACATTGTCCATTAAATGAAGTCGATGTATCATATCTCAATAACATCGATAATTTTTAAACCGATGTTATAAATATTTTTAACATCATGTGTTTTTCTGACCGATATAAAAGATCCGATGTGTATGAAGACAATTCTAGTAGTGGATCTGTTCTATCGAATTTTCCAAAACAAAAACCAAAACCTGCTAATTGTTCAGTACCTACCGTTTCATCTCCCTCATTAATTCCAAATAAAATAATATATATAACAACTTTCAGAAATTAACAAAGTAACAACTCTTTCTTGAATACACAACAAACTCGGGCTCGCCACCAAATAACTCGGCCGAGTTTGTCTTGCTCCACCCGAGTTCTTTTCAACAGCAATCTTGACGTTCAGATTTCGCTGTTTTCAAAGCCGAATTTCGAAAAGTCATAAACATGAAATTGTAGGTCTTCAAATCCTCTTTCCAACAAGTATAAGTATGCCCTGGTCCGATAACTACAGTCTTCGAACCACTCATTTTAGTGAAGCGTCGCCAACCTGGAAAGCTCCAATCCTTTACATGCTTAGCTCATCTCCTCGGCTCTTGTGCTCTTCTATTTTCGTCCAATCTTCAAGCATTGGCTTGAGCTTAGCTTCACCTCTTTACAATCACCTGAAAGCATGCACAAATCTTGTAGATTCCGACTCTAATTGAAACATAATGAAAACATGAAAACTACTCTAACTCATGCATTTTACCCTACCTAAACACATCTAAATGCTTATATTAACACTACCTAAATGTGTCTTATCAAATTCTATCCATCCACATCAAGATATATCAAGTCAAGAAGGGATCTATCCACATTAGTCCTAGTTTCCTTTAAGATTTAATTATTTTATTTCCAAGTTTTATCTTAATGTTATTAGATAGAAAGTTTTAGATGTAGATATAATTGTTCCATCCTAGAATAGCTACATGGAACACTATAAATAAGGCTTTAGGGGTTGGATTTTAGGATCTTCCAAGCCAAGCCACAAGAGAACACATAGAGAGAGAGATAGCAAGTAGGAGAGAGAGAGACTTGGAGCCGAGTGCAAGTTTGTGAAGCGAGAGCGGAGTTGGCTTTATTCAGTTGTAAGTCTTGTTTGAGTTTATTTAATGCAATTTAGTTCCTTTTTGTTATTGATGTGTTTCTTGATGATGAAGAGCGAGTAGTCACCCAACTTCTAGGGTCGGGGTGAGCCCGACGGTAGCCATGTAAGGTGATGCGATAAAGGTACATTCTTTTGATGCGATTTCGTCTTCTATCCCTACGAGAAAGATTCTTTTGCGAAAGTTGAAGATGATCCTTCTTTGTGTTATTGAAGCGAAAGTGATCTTAATACAACTTGGATTAATTATTTGAAAAAGGGTTAGTAACAATTAGGATTTATGCGAACGCCTCTATTTTCCTATTTGTTAATAACGAAAGTTATTTGACGAAAAGCATGATCTTTTATGCCTTTATTTATTATTTTACATGGTTATCGTTGTGGTGTTGATACCCTGATCTTGGAAGTCTTTAGTTTATAGATTTTATTTCATCAATTTCGTGTTCTGTCTTGCGAAAGTTTTGAATTTTATTACGTTGTGTACTCGACATCGACAACAAGTAGTCGACATCGAGTAAGTTTTGGTCGATGTCGAGGAGTTTTGGTCGACATCAACAAGTTTCACTTGGTTTTCATTTCTGCTCGTTTCTGTTTTGTAGTTAGTCGACTGAGTGGTTGAGATTGAGTACCTTACTCGAGATCGAGTACTTCCTGAGTCGTTTTCAAGGAGTTTTCTAGAACTGAAAAGGCGGGCGCTGACACGCTTCCTCGTGGATCGATCCTGACTACCTTCTACTACAACGGGAGGAAGTCTTGTATTTATTTGCTGAGATAGGGTGTCAGTTTGCTTCATATTTTATTTATATTTCATACTTGACCATCCTCCTGCAAATTTCGAGTGGGGAATGCCCTCAGAAAAGGAAGGTCCTTCTCAATGATTTGGGAGACCATTACTATGAGGAGGAGACTCTCGAGGACCATGAAATTTCGAGTGGAGTGGAGGAGGAGCAGCCGATTGAGCCTGAGGAAGAGATTGATACCAGCCACTTCAAGGATACTCTCTGTCTTGTCAATCGTCGGGTCGTACACATTCAGGAAGCTCCCATGGCTGATCAAAGGGAGAACATTTTCCACACCAAGTGTGTGGTTCGTGAGGCTACCTTGAGCGTCATCATCGACGATGGGAGTTGCTGCAATCTTATCAATGAAAAGGTAGTAGATTTCTTGCATTTGACTACTACTCCTAGAGCTACTGACTATGGATTAAATGGTATTACTGATGATGGATATGATATTATGGTTACTAAATAGTGTTTAGTTTCATTTTCTATTGGATCATATCATGATAAGGTTTTATGTGATGTTCCTAGAATGGACTGTAGTCATATTTTGCTAAGTCGTCGTTGGTTATATGATCGTTCTGTTATACATGATGGTCGTGCACATACATATTCCTTCACTTTTGATGGGAGGAGAGTTACTCTCCTACCCCTTTCTCCTCAAGCTGTTTTGAAGGAACAGGTTCGCAAGCGACAACAACAGGACGCTCAAAAGAAGGCCCAAAGGAAGGAGTTGAGCCGTGACACCTCCACTGGACACACCGCACCCGCGGCCAGGTCACCCGCGCCCGTGGCGTCCAATCCCGCACCCGCGGCCGTCACCACGCCTACCCATCCTCCTTCTGCTTCGACACAGCCTTCGCTTAAAGGCTCCATTGAACGACGATCGTTGGTCTCTCAGCCTCAGAAATAGACCATCACATGGAATGCTCATCGACCTCACATCTTATTGGTAATGAAAGAGGTATTGCTTAATGTTGTGGATTTGAGTCATATTCCTGCACCTATTGCTGCTCTTTTGTAGGATTATCTTGATGTGCTTCCAGCTGATCTACCACAAGGGATTGAGCATCAGATTGACTTCATCCCTGGCGCAGCCTTGCCTAATCGCGCCGCCTATAGAGCTAGCCCTAACGAGCCTGTCATCTTGGTTTTGTTCGTGAGAGCCTGTCACCTTGTGCCGTGCCTGTCATCTTGGTTCCAAAGAAGGATGGCTCTTGGCGCATGTGTGTTTATTGCCGGGCAATTAACCAAATAACGGTTAAGTATCGTCACCCTATTCCTCGTTTAGATGATATGCTTGATAAATTATATGGTGCTTGCATTTTCTCTAAAATTGATCTTAGAAGTTGCTATCATCAAATTAGGATGAAACAGGAAGATGAATGAAAAATGGCTTTTAAAACTAAGTATGGATTGTATGAATGGTTAGTAATGCGTTTTGGTTTAACTAATGCTCCTTCTACTTTTATGAGGCTTATGAACCATGTGCTTAGACGTTACTTAGGGAAATTTGACGTTGTTTACTTTGACGATATCTTAATCTATAGCAAGAACATGCATGATCATCTTAATCACTTAAAATTGGTATTTGACAGCTTAAGAAAAGAAAAATTATATGCCAATTTAAAAAAGTGTTCTTTTGCATTCGAGTCTACCATTTTCCTTGGTTTTGTAGTTTCTGCATCTGGACTGAAGGTAGATGAGGAGAAGGTTTGTGCTATACAAGAGTGGGCCCAGCCGCATACCCCCACTCATGTCCGCTCTTTTCTGGGCCTTGCTGGCTTCTATTGACGCTTTGTCAAGGACTTCAGCACCATTGCCGCCCCCTACATGAGCTGATTAAGAAGGATGCGATGTTTCGGTGGACAGACTCACATCAGAGGGCATTCGATACTCTCAAGGATCGGCTCACCCATGTCCCTGTGCTGCAACTACCTGACTTCGCACAACCGTTCGAGCTCGAGTGTGATGCTTCTGGCACTAGCATTGGTGGAGTTATGCTTCAAAATAGGCGCCCTATTGCCTATTTCAGCGAGAAGTTGGGCCCCTGTTGTGAGCCTAATTCGCCATGTTTTACAGTTACTTTTATATCGATTTCTGCGAAATATAACAAAAACTTGTGTAGACCTCCATATATTGCAAATAAGTGTAAACTACATAGATTCTGTATTATTCTAACCCAAACTTGTGTAGACCTCCATATATTGCAAATAACTGAGTTTTATTCATTCAATTCCAACGACAATTAGTTACATAGAGAGAGAAGGAGAAGAGGTTGTAAGTTTGAGTTTATTTAATGCAAGTTACTTCTTTTTCATCAAAGATGTTTACGATTGCGATGAAGAGCGAGTAGTCCACCCACTTCTAGGGTCGGGGTGAGCCCGACGGTGGCCATGTGAGATGGCGCGGTAAAGGTTTGATCTTTCTATGCGATTCTTCTTCTATCCCTATGAGCATGATTCTTTTGCGAGAGTTGAAGGTGATCCTTGTTTGTGTTATTGAAGCGAAAGTGATCTTAATACAACTTGGGTTAATTATGTGAAAAAGGGTTAGTAACAATTAGGGTTTATGCGAAAGCCTCTATCTTCCTATTTGTTAATAACGAAAGTTATTTGATGGAAAGCATGATCTTTTATGCCTTTATGTGTTACTTTGCATGGTTATTGTTGTGGTGTTGATACCCTGGCTTTGGAAGTCTTTTAATATATTGATTTATTTCGTTGGAAGTCTGCGATTCTGTGTTCGAAAGTTTGCAATTTAAATTTCTGTCTTTTATTCGATCTCGAGCAAGTTTTGTCGATATCGAGTAGCTTCTGTGTCCTTGCTTTATTTTCTGCTTTTGTTTGTTATTTCTGTCTTTCATTCTGTCTTTCTACTATTCTGTCTGTGAGATTTACAGCTACCTGAGATACGCTAACACGCTTCCTCGTGGATTGATCCTGACTTCCCACTACTGCATAGGGAGGGAGTCTTGTAATCATTTGCAAGGGACGAAATCTGGTTTGCTTTACATTATTTATATTTTATTGCAAGTCTCGATTTTCCTCCTACAACAGCCCCGCTGAGCTCAACTATTCTACCTATGATAAGGAACTGTTCGCGCTGGTTTGATGCTTACAGACATGGCAGCACTACCTTTGGCCTAAGGAGTTTGTGATTCATTCGGATCATGATGCTCTGAAGTACCTCAAAGGACAATCAGTGCTCAGCATGCGACTTGCTCGTTGGGTGGAGTTCTTAGAGACCTTTTTCTATGTGTTTCACCACAAAAAAGGAAAGGATAATGTGGTAGCTGACGCGCTATCACGCATGTATATATGTTCTCCTAAACCATATGGATGCACATGTTTTGGGTTTTGCTTTAATAAATGAATTGTATGCTTCTGATGGTTTCTTTAAAACTATTTATGCTCAATGTGTGTCCAAAGGTGAAGTTGATTCTTATTTTCTTGATAATGGTTATTTGTTTAAGATGGCCAAGCTTTGTATCCCATCTTCTTCTATTAGACGATTGTTAACTCAAGATATACACGAATCCACGGGACATGGTGGTTTTGAAAAAACCTTAGCTGGATTAAAAGAACATTACGTTTGGCCTAAAATGTCGAATTATGTGCTCAGATTTGTCAAAAGTTGTGTCACATGTGCTGAAGAAAAATCTAAGGCTAATTCGAATGGTCTTTATCAACCTCTACCAATTTCGAATGTACCCTGGGAAGATGTATCTATGGATTTCATTGTTGGCTTGCCTAGAACTTCTAAGGGTCATGATTCTATTTTTGTGGTAGTGGATAGGTTCTACAAAATGGCTCATTTTATACCATGTTACAAAACTGATGATGCTATTCAAGTTGCACATTTATTCTTTAAAGATGTTGTTCGCTTACATGGATTGCCTTTGTCTATTGTGTCTGATCGTGATTCTAAATTCTTAAGCTGTTTTTGGAAAACTTTATGGTCTAAGTTGGGTACAAAACTTTTATTTTCTACTTCTTGTAACCCTCAAACTTATGGCCAAACTGAGGTTACAAATCGAACTCTTGGGGCTCTCCTAAGAGTCATGCTGCGAACTAACCCCCGGAGGTGGGAAGATTGCCTACCATTTGTTGAGTTTGCTTATAACAGGTCTAGACACTCAGCAACCAAGCAGACTCCTTTTGAGGTGGTCTATGGTCGAAATCCTCTTACACCTGTGAATATGATGCCACGGCCCCTCAAGGAGAAAGAGAGCATGGATGCAGCTAAGCAAGTGGACTTCATCAAGCGCTTGCATGAGCGAACCAAGGCGCAGTTGGAAAGGAAAAATGCGCAATACAAGGCAGTGAAGGACAAGCATCGCAAGGATGTGCAGTTCAACGCTGGTGATCTTGTGTGGCTGCATCTCAGAAAGGAAAGGTTTCCGCAACAACGGAAATCTAAGCTGGACCCTAGGGGAGATGGACCATTTCGAGTGGTTCAAAAGATGGGTCCTAAAGCATACAAGCTGGATCTCCCCGCCGACAAGTACAGTGTTCATTCTAGCTTCAACGTCGCAGACCTCTCTTTGTTCGTGCCTCATGATGACTCCGACGACGATTTGAGGACAAATCGAAATCAAGTGGAGGAGAATGATGCAGTGCAATTTTCGATGACTCCTAGTGACATTGAGGACAACATGAAGGTTCCATTCGATGGTCCTATCACTCGTGCAAGGGCCAAGAGAATTCAAGATGCAATTAAAGCCCTTCTTGTCCATTACCAAGGAACTATGGAGCAAGGGTTCAGGCCACCCTGGATCATTTTTCTCAGGACTACACCACCAGCACAATTAAAGCTCATGACGATTCGTCAACACCCACCATGACCACACATCACTCGACACACATGTTACACTCGGCCTACACATACACATCGAGTGGAGCATGGGCCATGTCGAGTAACACCATGGGCTTGTCGGGTCCTCCTTATGTTGGGCCGAGATATTTTAATTATTTAGTTAATTCTATTATTTCATGTACTTATATTTAATAAGGTGGAAGAGTTATATCTCATATAGATCGATTCTTGTTCGCTAAGTTATTGAACTTCTATCTTACTTAGGGTTACTTTATCTTTAGGATTAATATTCTATCTTTAAGAAACCAAACCTCCACTCTTGCAAGGTGGAATTGGTTCATAGCTTTTCTATTTAAACATTGTAGTTCTATTGTATTAATCAGATTGAATAGAATTGAGGAACCCCTTTAAGGATTAAAGGGTTCTTCGATTTCAATCCCAAAAGCTTCCTTGCGCTTGTGATCTATCATCTTCGGCACCACAACCATCATCACTGTCACCTTGTTCACCTTCACCGAACCAAAACCAAACACAACCCTAAACAACAAACTGTCGCAAGAAGAGAACCCGGCTCCCAGCGAGCGCGGTGCATGTTGTGAGCTGAATCTGCCATGTTTTACAGTAACTTTTATATCGATTTCTGCATACATTGCATGCATTTGGGTTAGAATAATACAGAACCTGTGTAGTTTACACTTATTTGCAATATATGGAGGTCTACACAAGTTTTTGTTATATTTCCCAGAAATCGGACGCACTTTGGAGCTTAAAAGAAACTCATGGAGAGGCTAAGAATGGTACAGCTGGAGAAAAGGCCATTTTTCACCGTTCTTCGTTCTGAATCAAGCTTTGATGTCTTCATGAGAGTTGTAGCCCTCGTAAAGAGCTTTCCAACGCATGGTCATATGCGTCAATCCGACGAACGAGGACTCGGGAAAGTGCGTTTGAAGAACAGAGCAGAAATCTGAGAAAACTCTACTCGATCTCGAGTACACTTACTCGATCTCGACAAAGGCTGTTCGAGCACACCTGGTCGAGCAGAGCTGATCGAGGACACTGAGTCAGAGACAACCCGATCCCGGAACCCTACTCGATCTCGAGGAGGCCTTGTCGAGATCGACTACACCTCAGTGCCATGTCCGGAGTCGACGAGCTGTGCCAAGTCGAGGAGCCGAGGACGGAGAAGCCGAGCCAACTCTACTCGATCTCGAGTACAGCTAGTCGAGATCGAGGAGCCAAGGAGCACCAGTCCGAGCCTTGTCGAGCAGAGCTACCCGAGACAGCCAGCCCAAGTCGACGCCAGTCTGACTCGAGATCGACTAGCCCTGGTCGAGATCGACGAGCGCCGTGTCCGAAGCCGCGTTACGCGGTTTGCTGTCCGACGCGGTTTGGCTTTCCTTGGGGCCGAAGGAGTCCGAGATATCCTAGATCTATCAACATCTATCCACACCTATCAACACATGGAAGATTTTGCTCTTTAGATAGAATTTCCCTTTTTTGATTTAATTCCTAAATTACTTTTATTTATCTTTTAAGCCTTTAGATATAGTTTTAGATATAGATAGATATTTCTATCCTTGAATAGCAAGGGTTAGAAGCCTATAAATAAAGCCCATGGGGCTGATTTCTAGTAATTCAATTTCAGAAGTAGAGAAGTAGTTCCAAAGAGAAGTTTTAGGAGTTCGAAGGTTTTAGGGTTTTGGCGTTCAACGAGAGTTGGATTGCCGGGATTGTAAAGTATTTTGAATTTAGTTTAATGCAAGTTTCTTTTCATCAAACAATGTCTGAGGTTGCAATGAAGCGCGAGTAGTCCACCCACTTCTAGGGTTGGGGCGAGCCCGACGATAGCCCTGCGTGCCTGAGGTAAAGATCCGACCTTTGTCATGTTTTGAGCATCTACTACTTGTTTATGTGTTTATTACCCATCTAATGGAGGTCCATGCTAAAAACTTGGATTGTAAACATAAAATCAGTAGAGACAATTAGGGTTTCTTGAAAGAGTTGTCTAATTGTTGGAAAAGGCGAAAGCTTGTCCTTTGATGCAATTTACATGATTATCTGTTTTATTCTTGCCTTATGCATGTTTGGTTATCGTTGTTGCAAACCCCAATCTTGGAAGCCTTTTACATTAAGTTTAGTTCGAAATCCCCAAAGCCTTTGCATTTACTTTATTTTTATTCTCTGTCTTTCTCGAGATCGAATAGCACTCGTCGATCTCGACTACTGATCTTCGACCCAAAGTCGTTGTAGCTTCTGTGTGCAGGTGCTCGACAAGACAAACCGACGTCGACCAAGACTCTACTCGATCTCGAGTAGGCCTTGTCGAGATCGACCACCAGTGCCTGTGCTTGCTGCTGCTGTGTTCGACTGTCCGATCTTCTGTCGATTTGCTGTACTCGAGATCTAGGACACTATTGTCGACTTTCGTGAGATTTCTCCACTACCTAGGATCCGCTGACACGCTTCCTCGTGGATCGATCCTGACTTCCCGCTGCTGCATCAGGAGGAGGTCTTGTAATTATTTGTAAGGGACGGAATCTGGTTTGCTTTACTTTAGTTATATTTTATTTGCAATCTCGATTTCTTCCTTACAACAGTGCACCCGGCTTCCTCGCGCGCAAGCGCTCTCGCATCCCCGGTACCCTCGGCGCTCTCGCTCGCGTCGTTTTTGCTCGCCCCCATACTCGCTACCCGCGAGCGCTGCTCCGTGGATCCCTCGCGCTCACCCGGTGCTCTCACACACCCTGAAGAGTCGGCTCTTGCGTGTCCGAGACCAGTGCTGCGCGCAACCCCCTGCTCCCTCTCGCTTCTTTCCGTCGCTTTAATTAGTTTATTTATTAGTTTAGTTAATTTGTCAATCAGGAGTTATCGAAAGAGCATTGTAAGATCGGGCAAATATACGATGTGGTTCTTGATCCTGCACCCATAGGCAAAGTATCGGGTATCCGAAACGTATAACATGGGGCAACCCAGCTTCATCGAGAGTTGTCCTCCTTGAGTCATTTATATATATCAAGAGATACGAGATGAGCATGACATACGATATGATGATGAGATTTAACATGGTATAGAATCGAACTGGCCAGTCTCCACCCTATTTGAAGGGAGGGGGGGTTAAAGATGGATAAACCACTTGGTATTCTTTGTTAAGGCCTTAGTTAATATTTTGCGTATATGAATTAGGAGCATGATAGTGTGGTTAATAATTCAGTATTGCGTGAAGGCATCCTTTATTCTAGGTATAGGCGTATTATATGTCGTCAACGCAGTCTTTAGGGCCCGCAGGCGGACTCTTGGCCTGACTTTGTGGTATAGTTTCAGGTACCCGATCCATTGCTTGATTTTGTGCTGTTATGACGGGGTCCATTCATATGGGGGAGAGTGACTGTTTGAACCCTGATTTCACCAGATTCATACTTTTGGGATTTCTTCCTACTTATACTTTGTTTTGACCTGGCTCTATCGTGGCACTGGTTGTATCATTTTCAGAACTTATGTCATTTGCTTGATAAAAGGGTTTTCTGCGTTGTAGACTTATGACAGGTACATGGGTTTACCTCGGGGTCTCCAACGGACCTTCCGGATTTGGATGCGAAATCCCACTTTAAACTACACATCTTCGGTTTCAAACCTTCAACATGTACTTGGGGCGCGAGATCCCAACGAGGGGTTTCATCCCTCGAAACGTAAGTCGGGAATCATAATCCTAGGTCGTTACAATATGGAGGTTGAGGAAGAAGCTAGAAAGGAGCAAGCAAGGAAGCACGACATTGAAGACAATTGAAGACAAATGAGGAAATCCCGTCAATGTAAAGACGGGGCCCGCCGCCATTTACACGACGCCCGTCGTGGGCGGGTTTCTAGCATTTGCGATTTTAGATCCAAAGATCATATTTCCTATTATTATATTATTTTTTCTATTAGGGTTTTGCCGACTCCTTATGAGTTTATGTTAGGTTTATTTTGTTCATTCAGCCGATGTGTCGCTATTGTGTGAAAATATGAACACCATTAGAGATAGAGAGATTTGGCATATGAGTTGCTAAACTCATAGTTTCTCATGTGATTCGAAGACATGGTTGTTTAGATTGTGAGGATTTGATTCTATTTATTTATTCATATTCATAGTTATCATCTTGTGCTTATTGATTATATTTGTGTTACTTTCTATGATTGATCACCATGTTAGGAATTGCATCTTAGCTATAAATTTTTTATTGTGTTATTGATAGCAACAATGTATTGAAGTAGTGATATTTCTTTGTCTTTGTAGTAGATGATTTCAATTGATCTATTCTGTGGATGTGTCGATTAGGGTTGATTAGGGTTGTTCCGGTTTGTTTTAATTGCATTGAATCAATATGCCAATTGGTCTAATTACTTGAGTCATTAATGCCATTCTTTAGTGATATTGAATAAAGTGATTGTATCCCTGTGAATCTCTCAACTTTAGTCAAGTAGACATATGTTTACGAATAATTGATAGATCAATCCTAAGACCATGAATCTCAACCATTGTCAGAGAATTACAAGTGAAATATTTCTTCTACCTTGTTATCAATCTACTTTGAAATCATAAAGTTGGCTACTTTTACATCTTGGTTACTTTCTATAAATCATTGTTTGGTCATAAGAGTTCTTGTTAAGAGTTATGGAATAGGAAATCGCTTCTCCCTGTGGGTTCGACTCCGAACGTAATTGCTATGCTAGTAGTTGTTTGGTTTATCATGTGATTGATTGACTAATCTATTGGTTTTGTGTTTGAGTTTGGATTATATTACTATTTGGAAAAGGGTGAAAGTACCAACGACGTTCGTCCCGCGTCAGTGTTATTGAATGACGAGCAATTATGTGTGATTGAATGATTAGACGTAGACTTATATGTGTTCTGACATGTATCTAGTTGATACTTTGTTATTATGATTGATGTGTATCGGACCCTCTATTAGGTTGTTTTGCATAGCCAGGTAAGTCTCTTCGAATCTTACTCAGATCGACAAAGAGACTTCCCTGTCTTATTTGCCTGATATACTAGGTGCTTGCATTCGTGATCAGCATGCCATGTAGTATCATGCTAGGTTGCATTGACCATTGAGCATTCTGTTTCTTTATGCGTTTGTAAACAGAATGGTCGTTATCTGTGAAGTATCTAGAGTCTTTGCTAGGGTCATAGGATGGTCCAGTCTCATCGGGTTCATCCTGAGTCATTCAAGTTCTAATTATCACTTTACTTACCACTCTTATTTATTTTACCTTTCACATTATATTATTCTTTTTCTCTTTTAAGTCCAAATTCATGATTGATAAAAAGTATGCAAACATGGGGTCGGGTACCAATACAGACCTCGCCCCATTAATGAATTGGAATGCATTCGCGAGGAGGCTAGTCTCCGCCCTATCCGAAAGGGGGTGGTGGTTAGGAAGCGGGATATACCACTTGAACTTAAGGGCATGCTAATGTGTTAATATTTCGTCTCGCATCTAGAAGCATGATTATTAGGTATAACGTATATGTGTGTCTGGGGCAACGGAAAGAGCTGGTGGGAGTCATCTGATCCCGCTCACCATTAACATTTTTAGGTATCCATTATGTTTATCACTATTTTTGTTGATTGGCTCCATGACTTCTTCTTCACCAATGATTTACGATTTGGTTTTGGATATTTTGGTCATGTTTTGACCCGGCTCCGTCGCGTTACTCTTATGTATGAATTTGGAACTTTCTCGGTTGTATGATCAATGAATTTCACGATCATGTTTTGACCGGGGATTCCAACGGTCCGTCTCGGCTTTTGTGTGCGAAATCCCACTTTAAAAGTAAAATTGTTAATTTCAAACCTTCAACCTGTACTCGGGGCCCAAGATCCTAACGAAGGGTTTCATCCCTCGAAACGTAACCCGGGAATCATAATCTCGGGATGTTACAACAGGTGCGGCGTCCACCGGTAAAGGCACCTGCTGATGCAGAGTAGGCGCGCCGCTCGCCAAGTCCAGCGCCCCTCAAAATTGATAAACACACACCTGCTTAGGCATGAAATCTAGGGTTTTTAGGTCGTCCGTGAGCACTATTTAAGGATCTTTAGCCATGGGTTTTCAGCACAATTAATTTCATAATTCATTCATCACCTCTTTGAGAGGGTTCCGCCTCTCTCATGGGATGAAGGAACCCTAAATACTCATTTCTTTATATTTAGTTTAGGAATTGCCATGCTAGGCTAATTCCCTTGTTTTTCTCGGGATTCAAGACATGAGTTTGGTGTATCGTGAGGGCTAATTTTGGGTATTATCCTCTTATATTATGTCCATTTCCCTTTTGCTTTAATGCTTTATGTTGTTATTATATTTACAGTCATGGGATAGATATAGTTGCATCGATCTAGGGTTTAGACTACAACCGCATTAGTGGGAGTAGCAAACACCTCATGTAGGAACTGTTCGGGAATCCGGAGATTGTAGGGAGATCGACATCTAGAAGTATTACTTTTAGTATAATCAATAGTGAGGGTTGTTCACTGGGTGACTGTAACGGCCCAAATATAAATATTCGGGTTACGTTTCGAAGGTTGGTTACCTTCGTTCGGATCTTCCAATCCAAGTACGGGTTGAGGTTTCAAACCTCGAAAGTTAGTTTTGAAAGAGGGGATTTCGAACCCCAAAATTACGCGAATGGGAATTGGGTACCCAGAACCTGTCCTAGCAAACTAAGTCGCTCAAACCATTTGGAATTCAAAACGTGAAAAAAAGGAAATATGCGTACAACTTGCCACGACAAATCATGGTCAAAACCAAAACACGATAAATACGAGTATTGAAAACATCCAAGTTTATAATACTAGAAGTCAGTATCTCGATCCAACAATCGCCAAAAGGGGAATCCCGTCATAAAGACATCGAGCAATCAAAATCTGCAGAAAATACCTAAAAACAATATTGCGGGGCATGAGGTCAGACTGAGGCCCAACGAATGCTATATCCCACAGTAGCACACATATACGCTAATTAAAATACGCAAGTCATACTTATCTTATATATATGCAGAAAAACTCTAAAGACGCCCAAAGAATGCCAAGTGGCATATCCCACTCAAAATTACGACCATACCTAGGGTGGCAACTCGTCCACTCCCCTACCTAGGGTGGACCCTTTCCACTCCCATACCTACGGTGGAGATGCAGTCGTAGCTGAAATGTATGTATAGCATGCTCAATGTGTATGTATATGAATCATGTCTCAAAATCATACTCAGATACTCAGACTCATGGGATTCGATAGGATCAACCGGTGAAGCTGAGTTGTCTTATGACCCTAGCAACGAAGACTCACAGATAACGACCGTTCTCTTTTCAATCACATAAAGAAGACATATGCTCATCCATAAGTGCAAGTCCTAAGCATAGTACTACATGTTATGCATATGCAACACCTATTATATCATGCGACTACATGTAGGATGGATCATAAGCAATCAATACGCCTGCCATGGACAACTTCATCTTTACTAGTTTCAACTCTCCTAAGCTCAGCTTGTTGCATATGGAGAGGGGGAGAAGACTTGCACTTGCGCCTAAGTCGCATAAGGCCTTGTATTCATAGTCACCAACCGAAATGGGCACTACAAAGCTACCTGGATAACCTAGCTTTTGTGGGAGTGCATTTTGGATCAAAGCACTACATTCCCTAGTCAAGGACACCGTTTGCGCCTCATCAAGCTTACTCTTGTTGGAGATGATCTCTTTTAAGAACATGGAGTAGGATGGTATTTCCTTCAAAGCGTCTACGAAGGGTATGTTTATGTGTAGCTTCGTCAACATCTCATAAAATTTTTGAATTTCTGATTCACAAGCTCCTTGTTTTTCCTTTGCGGGAATGGCAACAGAGGTTTATAAGGTTGTGGTAGCACATAGGGAGATTCCTTCTCTGGTTCAAGAGTTCTTTTCCCAGTTGGATCATCTGCCCCTTCATCTGTTTTTGGCTCAGGCACTATCACTTCTTCCAAATGCGTCCCACTTCTCAATGTCACTGCTGAAATGTTCCCCCTAGGATTCTCCTCAGCACATCCCGAAAGTTGGTCAGATTGCCTTGGTGAAGCAGCTGCCTGCTGAGCCACTTGAGTTTCTAGCAACTTGTGACTTTTGGCTAAGTTTTGCATCTCTCCTATTAGGTGTTGGAGATTCCCAGCAAAGGCTTGCACTGTAGTAAGCAATTTCTCCATCATTTTCTTCGTCCCAACACTCTGTTGTGCAGGGGGTACAACTGAAGCATGGTATTGAGGTCGTGGAGGGCCAGGATGGAATCCAGGAGGTGGTCTTTCAGCACCTTGTTTATTTGAATAGGAGAAACCAGGATGATCTCGAGCACGAGAATTATAGTTGTTGTACCTTGATGCCCCATTGAAATCTCGATTCTTGTACATATCAGCATTTTTGTACATGTCCTTCATATATCTAACCTCCTCAGCTTGTTTTTCTGCTTGGTGGGAATTATACAACTCGCATGATGAAATGGAATGATCTGTCCCACTACAGAACTGACAAGGAATAACCGGTTTTGATGATATAGAACAAGCAGCTTGTATAGATGGAGTCTTTGATAACAATTGGCCCAAACGCTTCACCACAGAAGAGAGAGCATCTAGCTTAGCATCCCTCATGGTTTCAGCACCCAACTCAAACATACCAGCACTCTTCTTGGTGGTAGGTACAATTGATCACCCAGTAGAGTATCTGCCACAGTTCTTTGCAGTCTTTTCAATAAATGCCTATGCCTCATCAACATTCTTCTCCATGAAAGTCCCACCAGATGAGGAATCAATCATAAACCTAGTAGCATCATCGAGCCCTTTGTAGAAGACTTCAAGGAGATTCAGTTTTGGCTCTCCGTGATGAGGACAATCGAGTAAGATATCCTTGAACCGTTCCCATGCTTCATAGATATTTTCTCCTGTTTGCATCTGAAAAGTATAAATCTTCTTTCTCATTTCAGCTGTTTATTCGGTGGGAAAACTTGTTTAAAAACTCAAAAGATAATGCATCCCATGATGTTATAGAACCGTCAAGAATAGCATTGTACCATGTCTTAGCTCTATCCCTCAAAGAAAAAAGAAGGCTCGCATCATAAGCCTTCGATTCCAATCTCTTACCATTCAACTAAGAAGCCCCCTTTTCCCAAAACCTAAAATATGAGTTTGTAGCCCCTTGTGCACAAAATGTCACCCCCCAAATCAGACTAAATTCTCAGTATTTATGACCCCTTATAATAATCCAAAACCAAATTAAACAAACATATGGAAATATGAAAGGTCTAGCTGGATCTGGCATTGTCACGACTCGTGAAGAGTCTGTCACGAGTCGTGTCACCCCGCAGAAGGTCAAAAAACACACGGGTTCACTCGTCACAACTCGTGAAGACCTCCTAGGAGTTATGACAGCTTGTTGTAGCTGAAAATTGCACAAACGCCCTTGTTCCGCGAGTCGTGCTACATCGTCTTGAGCTCCTATGAGTGATTCACGTGATATGCTTGCTTATTGTCTCATATTTTTGCTCGTCTCTAGACCCCTTTAGCCCGTCTTTGATGACTTATTTCCCCATGAAAGTGCCTCTAATCACCTCTTTATCCTTTAGCTCTTGAATCGGCTCCAAAATCGCTCAAAAGTACCTGAAATCATAACAAACTAGCGGTAGACACCAATTCCTCAAAATGGGACACGAAGGGCTAAGAAATAGGTAGAATACTCTAGTAAAATGCCCTAAACTCTACACAAGAGTGCCCAAAAAATATTGCTATCATATACGCTATCAGCTACTATAGGAACCTTCTTCCTTGCTAGCCATTGTATTCTCTACAAGTTACTATTTAAGGACGGATTTCGTGGGTGAAAAGTTAGGATCCACCCCATCTACACATAGTGGAGCATTATTAGAGGGAGGTAGGTGTTATAGGTGAGATGATATATGGATCCCAAGAGAGGGCATATTTAAGATGCTAAATTTGTCAATGACAAGGCGTGAGGGCGATTAATTGACTTGATCAATCGAGACCGGGAGAGTGTGATAATATATTGGTAAGGGATCTCCTCCATGCTCCAGATGCGGATTTTGTTGTGTAGATGAGACTTATTAGGTATGCAACTAGCTTGCCAAGGAAAGGTGGAAGGAGGGGAGCGGGTGGGTGTTAGGGGAGTAAAGTAGATATAGATATAAATATCAAACAAATCTTCTTCTAGTCCTAGCAAAGATAAAATACAAGACTCTCTAGCTGTAGTGGAAGGGAATCGGGATCGATCCACAAGGAATCGTGTCAGCGCTCGGCTAGATAGTCTTAAAATCAGCTCTCGGTGTCAACCGAAATTCGCTCGACGCCGACTGAGATCCATTCGATGTCGGCTGTGGCAGTCGATCTCTAGTGCAAAATTTAAAACACAAACAAGGCAGTCGACCTCAACTGTGCGGTACTCGACGTCGAGTCAATCCACTCGATATCGACTGAAGTGCAGTCGATCTCGAGTCAAATAACAAAAAACAGAAAGTAAAGAGTTGGTAAAGAACGGACGAAGAATGTAAGGATGGATAAGAAAGATGAACATAAATAGTAAAAGGGTTGTAAACAACATATGAAAAAGCTTCCAAGGCAGGGGAATTACCATGACAATAACCATGCAAGCGACATACTCAACTCATGAGAGGTATATGCTTTTCATCGAAATAGACAACTCTCACCATCAACAAATAGGAAAATAGAAGCTCTCGCATACAATCCTAATTGTTTCTGTCCTTTTCATAATTGTGGTTAACTGACTTTCGTAAACAAAACCTAACTACTATCCAAATTCATAATAAATCCACTTTTGCTTTAAAATCATAAATATGGAATCGTCCACTACTCTCGCAGCAGATTAAGCACATAGGATATAAGATAAAAATCACCTAAAAATCATAAATTAAGCATACTTACATGGCTATCGTCGGGCTCACCCCGACCCTTGAAGTGGGACGACTACTCACATCTCATCATAGCAACCGTCATCATTGACATATACAAAAATAAACTTTGAATTGAAATCGTCGAAAGATTACAACCGAATGCTCCAAACTCTCTCTCTCTCTCTCTCTCTCTCTCTCTCTCTCTCTCCACTCGGCCTTCTCTCTCTCTAACTATTCTAGGCTGCACAATTGCTTGTGGAATTGGATAATGAAAACCTAGGTCTAATGCCTTTATTTATAGTAGATCAATCCTTACTAGTCAAGGAAAGAAATCTCTATCTACTTAATTACTAAAGATAAAAGTTCCTAATTAAAATAACATAAACTAATAAATATCCCCCATGGTAAATGGACTTTAAACCATAAGGTAGAAGTTCAACAAGGAGAATAAAAGATCTTCTCTTCAAGTGTAAGCAATCTCCTTCTCATTCGGGCTACTAAAAAATGCGTCTCGGTGGCTAGGGTTTTACTCAAAATCGAGTAGGGCTTAGTCTTGTATGTCGAGTACTTATTTCCTCCTAGGGTCTAAGTGTTGATGCCTGGACTTGACGTCGAGTCATCTTCAGTAAACGTCTAGTGGATCATCAGTAGCTTAGTTAATACAACACTTAGCCAAATTCAGCCTCACTTCAGAAGATGTCGAGTGATTTCTAGTAGACATCGAATGAAATTCCATCTCACTCGGTTTCTTCTTCTCCAAATTACTCCAAAATGTCTCCGATTCAGGCGAAATCACACTAAAACTTGTGTAGACCTCCATAACTCCTAAATAAACACAAACTACATAAATTCCATACCTTTTTACCCTGAAAGCATAAAATATAAACGAAAATCAAAATGAAAGTAAGTACAAAACATTTTAAAATAGGCGCACATCCACTCTCTATACGTAAGTTTGTTTGTCCCCAAGCAATATTTTTAATGGTCCTACAGGGGAAGAAACTACACTCTCAACATAATAGATGCATTCTTACATAACCTCTAACAATCAATTTCCATCCTCGCGAAGGTACTAATATTACCAAATCCAGGCATGCGAATAAAAGCAACATCCCGCACAAAAGGAGGGTTATGCAAAAACAATTTTCTGTGTAGCATAGCAATAATACTCAAGAGGGCTTTTATGCCCATGGTGAAGTAGAGGTAAAAGGTATGGTGGTGGGCTATATTTGGGCAATGTGGTGCTAAATACGGGGAGAAATTTCTCAAACTTTCTTTCTTGCTTAAATGGTCTTTCTCCCAACATATGATATCTCCACATCCTTCTTCCTCTCATAATAACACTCTTTGCTTTTTTTTTTCCATTAATATGTTTTTACCTCTCTAACCACAACACTGACTTCTCGCGAGTCGCAAACATAGGTGTCATGAATGGCCCCGAATACTTAGTGCTTCAGACTTCTCACCTTGGTGTCCCATCTTGCGGAACTAACATATCATGCAAGCAGGGTCGATCTACCTTTATTCCTAGAAGAACGAATTTTCTTTCACTCATTCAATTTTCCATAATAATCATCCTTCCATCAAAACTCCAATAATGATAATAACAACAGTAAACAACCATACAACTTCTCTAAAAATTACTTCCATTCTCAACATAATCCCCGGATAGGAAGTAAGGTAGAAAAATGGGCAATAAGTATAATATGTGGAGCAAACTTGAAGTGTAAGGCTCATATATGGCTAGATGTGATGCTAATAAGCATAGGTAGGGCTAGGATATAAGCTCATATGGAAAATATAAAGTCTTCCATCCTCTTATCATACATATGTCAAAAGCAACATCAATTTACCTCCTTTCATGGTTTTCTCAAAAATAATGCACTTCATTATGACTTTTCTTTACTAGGCAATTTCATGCAATATCTCCAATGAATCTAATTTTGCATCGTCGAGTCTTGTTAAAACTTTCATGACATTATTGAATTTTTTTCAATGGGGGTGATAAAATAATCTTTGGATAAAAATATGTAAGCATATCGATAAATAATCATATATCCAAAGTACCATGTATAGAGAATTAAAAAATCATAAAAGTAAGCCCTTCCCCCACCCCATACCTAAACATTAAAGTGTCCTCAATGTATAAAAACTAGGGTAAAGGAAGAAACTTATTAGACATGACCTCAGAAACTCGAGATAGGTGTTGTAAACTGCTGCCAGGAGTCGACGTCGAGTGGACATCAGTCGATATCGACTCCTTCTTCTGTTTCAATATCAGTCGACTGGAAAAGCCACAACCACTCGATATGTTCACTTGATAACGACCGAGTCTTAGCCGATATCGAGTGGTCTTCTCTACTCCGTCATTGGTTCCATGTGTGTTGTTCTTGCACCTATATGTTGTTAGAAAATCAAAACAAAACCAAACCAAACCAAAAACAAATCTAAAAGCAAGTTCAAACCAAACAAAATATCAAGAAACCCTAAAAACCAAACAAATCTAAAAGCAAGTTCAAACCAAACAAATCTAAAAGCAAGTTCTTGCACCTATATGTGGTTAGAAGAAATGTTTTTATGAATAGAGAAAGTAACCAACTAATAAGACAAAACTATACAAAATTGGCATTAACACAATGGATACGAGGCAAATCTAAGGTAAATGATCACCACAACGATGATTTAGTAAATTAAAATTAATATTCGTGTCACCTTGTCTGAATTTGTTGAAGGTAGATTGTCTAAGGTAATCGCAAATCTCCTTTCGGAATCAAAGTGAATGTGTCTCAATTGGTTAACAATCTCCTTTTGGACTCAAGAAACCAATTTAGACCCCTTGAATTCTTAGAATTCTAAATGAAAATCATATCAACGTAACCTTTTGGTCTTTGTCAATATCACAATCATCCAAAATATCTATGACAATCTATGAATCCTCGAGAAATTCGATTATCTTTCGAAAAATAAAAGTTCAAGTTTAATCATATGGTTCCAATGGATCCAATAGCTTTTCGGCCTAAATTCACCATCTAAATTCTAACTTAGGGTTTTAGTCTTTCGATTTCAAACCCTAAATTAGTTCTAACCAATTTTCATCAATTAGGGTTGGCGCAATAGGATTAACCACAAATTAACAGAAAACGAATATCAATCTTAACGTTACCAAATCATTATTGGGATTACCTAAACCCTAGAACGAAGATTCAAGCAAGCATAATATGATAATCAATGAAATAAATCATAGACAAAAATAAATCGCTGAAATAAAATAGAATGCAAACCGGACTTTCGTCTTCGATTCAAAGTGTATACCATAAAAAACAAATAACAAAACTAAACCTAAAAAGTGATCGGCCGAAGCCTTCTACGTTGAACAAAAGTCCGAACCCCCTAAATTCTAAAACACACGGAGTATATATTAGGTTTTTACGAAAATTATATTTTTAACCCACAAAATTAAATAATTGAAAACTAGCCCAGCACCCAATTATAGATTTAACTCCACAAAATAACCCCTAGATTTAGCAACTTCCGCACTTGGTAATTTAGCTCATCGAGTCCAATCCAATATGCTCGCCGGTCCGTATTAAAGCTTGAATTTCCTCAATATTAGACTCCAAATGCCTAAAACAAATCAAAACCAGGTGTAGACTCCGAAAATGTAAAATAAAATAAATAAAGCATAAAATATGATAAATATGCATGAAAATGACCTAAACTAATATGCAAATGCAACCCTAAAATATGACTAAAATAGATGTTATCAAATCACCCCATGCTTAAACCTTGTTTGTCCTCAAGCAAGAACAAGTGTAAATATTCACAAGAAAGATTTCAGTTTCTATCCAAGAAATGTGTTTGCTCATTTACATTTAGACATCGGGTTCAAAACAAGGCAAGCAAATCATACTAGAGACCAGTCAAAACATCAATTCCAAGACCTCACATAGGGACATATTTTGTGGAACACTCTCACTCTGTGTCTGAGGTACAAAAGTTTCGCTCTAGCTCAAATCTTGAAGACTCGTCTACCATAAGCTTGAATTAGCGTCCTTTCATAAGCTTGAAGACTCGTCTCCACCACTTGGACAATGCACATAAACATATATCATGAGGTCTTTTCATAGGTTGTAATGGGGCCAAGGTAAAAAGAACAAGGTATGGATTTTTTTGGCTACGTGGTGCTAAATCCGGGAAATAGAACTACTTCCTAAACTTCAACCACAATTTATCTTTTTTTTTTCAACACACATACCAAATTTCTCACAACAACCGCATCACATAATCAAATAAGCTCATAAACTCTCAACTTTAGATAACCCATTCCCTTTTTACAAATTATTTTTTAGTGATGAAGAAGAATTTATTCTTTTTTTTTCCTTTTTTTTCACTTCATTTTTCTTCCTCTTTTTTTCATTTTTTATTTCTTCATCCCAAGAAACTTACAACATAAGCACCCTACCCCTCACTCAATACATAATCACTCAAAGCACATATTCCTTCTTGTCCACAAAATTATAGATAAATCTATTTCATCCAAACTTCCGGATAGGTAAACTCCCGGATAATCTCGTGGAGCTACAAATGAATTGGCTCAACGGGCTTCAAGGAAAGGATACAATAAATGGGTAGGAAGGGAATAATAGGCTAACAAAAATTGCCTCAATCATGTTTATGCAATGTACACAATTCATATATGTGACCTCGAGAGGTTCTAACGCAAGTTCTGAAGATAGAGCAATCAAGATGAGCAATTAATACACAAGAGAAAGAGGACTCATGAATGTCAGTCGTAGGCTCAGAAGCTCACGACTTTTGTCTTAGAATCTCAATCTCAACAAGTCTCAAGCAATGATTAGTTTTGAAAGAATTAGAACATAAACCCAAATATCCTAATCATCACAAGCTTTTTAACATGCCTTAGAGGATATCATCAACCAATTTCAATCAAAGAAGTGACATGTTCTTCAAGAAGAGCAAGGAATTTTTATTAGCAAGGGTTCATCTCAAAACATCTATATGCAAATGAAATACAATGTATGAAATGCACATGAAAAAGAAAAAAATGAAAAAATTATATGCAAAAACGGAGTTACACTAGAAGTTCCCTACCCCATGCTTAAAATATACTTTGTCCCCAAAGTAGAGAAATGAAGAATGAGAGGTAGAGGAAACTCACCAAAGAACGAGGCAAGATCATGAGCACAATTCATCAGTTTGGCCCATCCTAATATGAGGTAGTAGTGCAAGGAGTTATCTTAGAACCTTCTGTGATATCTTCTAAAATACCGACAATAACTCCTTTGTAATTGTGCCAGGGCATAACACAAAAACAGCAGCAACTTCAAGCCTAACGAGAATAACAATATCACAACAAAAACCAGGAACCCATCGCCAATGGAAATCAGCACTATATCACCTCATCAATAATACATATAGATCAAAACCATCCGAACAAAAGCAGCACTAGGGAATAAACACCTAAGATCAAACAGACTTGATAAAATCATCATGTACAATTAAACAATCAAGTCCAGTAGAAAGATCATAAGGCATGGAAATTGCAGAACCTACCCTTAATCAAGCTTATCAAAAACAACTCCTAAATAGATAATAACTCCTACGCAACTGCCACCATCAAAATTCATAATAAGATAGGCAAAATAGCAGCCGGAGTTCAACATTGAATCTGTGCAAACCAAGGCAGTTTTAATGTTTCATAAGCAAAATTCAGCAGAGAAGGACTCCTAGCACCTTATCAATTCCAACACCAGCAAGTTAAATCACAAATTTTATACCCAGCTTAGTAGCAAAATCAGGAATTATGCCAATCCATTCAACATCAATTAAGCACAAAAACAGAAATTTCCCAAAATCAAAATTCACCAATAACAACTAATATGCAGATTATGTTTGCAGTTTTGCACAAAAGCAATTTTCCACAAGAGTTTCACAAGAGCACGATTAGATAGTGGAATTAAGTGACATGCCTGGTGAAATTGAAGACTGAATTTTTTTATATGCGTCACAATCGGGGCTGAATCAGGTTGTGTACATGAACTCGGGAAGAAGAGCCAGCGATGGAAGGCTGTTGCTGCTGCACGGTCGGCTTCTGGTGGTTTGCGGAGGGCTCCGTTGACAGCGGGACAGAGGTGGAGAGGGGTGAACAGCGAAGGAGAGGCGGGTTGTGCAGTTCCGGCGAAGGTAGTGCAGCGAAAGGGCGCCGACAGCATGGTCAAATGATGGACGCCGGAGTGGAGATGCAGCGCCGGAGGAGAGGAAGGGAGATGGTGATGGTCTGTGCTTCCGTCGGGGCTGAGCGAGATAGAGACCGGGGAAGAGAGAGCAGGGGCTGCAGCGCTAGCTTAGGTTTCAGGCGGGAGAACGATGACTCGGAGAGGTAGGCGAGAGGGAAGAACGGGAAGAGGCCAGAAGAACGCGTCTCTCCCTTTTTTTTCATTTTCATTTTCTTTTCTTTTCTTTTTTCTTTTTTTTTGCGTGGAAAATTGATACTCACTTGGCCGAGTGAACAACACACTCGACCGACTGTGAATCTCGTTGCACATTCTTGAATCCACTCGGCCCCTTGGAAGCCCGAGTGACGATTCCACTCGACCGAATGGACTCCAGTTTTTTTCCCTTTCCTCTCTTTTTGTATTTTTTTTTTTTTTAGACAATGAAACATATATAATCCTTAAAAAATCCAACTTTATTTAAAATAAAATAAAATAAAATAAAAACTCACCTTGATTGCTTCAAAAACGTTTGAACCTTCCCGAATGGATGGTCCATGGCTCGATCCATCCATCAAGTAGACTCTTTTCGGAGTGGAATATTAGAGATCCGTTGAAGTTCAAGCTCCCGAGGAATGTGCTCATCCTCTTCTTAACATCTTGTCTTCACTAAACTTCAATAATGGAACCCGCTCCTCATGCTCTAAAATCTCCATATCTTCGAACCCCTGCATTTCAAGAAAGACGACAGTGCAATCGTCATTATCACTAGCCTAAACTTGAACACATAAAATTTCTGAAAAATATGGAAACTTCATTTGTTGAGCCTCTTGGATCCGCATCATCTCATCCTCAAAATTGGCTTGGATCCTAGCAAGTCGAGTCTCCAGTTCAGTGAATAACTTCTCGATGTGACTCAAGTCGGACGATTCTTGTGAATTTTGAGAAGATTGATATCGACAACCAGGTGGTGCATATATCTCAGTGAGATCCCTCTCGTAAGAAAGGTGAGGATGCAACATGTAGTACACCTCTTGTTCCTTCCCGAACGGAGCTCTCAATACTAGGCAATCACTAGCTACATGACCAAAAGCTCCACAAAACTCACAATAATAAACATAATCCATATCAAGAGCACAAATCGTTAATGAAAAAACAAAAAGAAAAGAAATCAAAATTAAAAGAACGACTTAGAAAAATCAATCTAAATAAATGAACAATACAAACAATAGTTCCCGGTAACGGCGCCAAAAACTTGATAGAGCTAAAACCTACACTGCAAGTGTATGGATTCTGTTGTAGTATATCGAGTGTCGTATCCACAGGGACTATGTGGTATCGGTTGCTAATTCAGACAGATTTAACTAAGCCAAGAAAATACGAGAGAAGAAATGTTTATATGAATGGACAAAGCAGCCAACTAATAAGACAAAACTATACAAAATTGGTATTAAGACAATGGATATGAGGCAAATCTAAGGTAAAGGATCACCACAACGATGATTTAGTAAATTAAAATTAATATTCGTGTCACCTTGTCTGAATTTGTTGAAGGTAGATTGTCTAAGGTAATCACAAATCTCCTTTTAGAATCAAAGCGAATGTGTCTAAATTCGTTAACAATCTTCTTTCGGACTCAAGAAACCAATTTAGACCCCTTAAGTTCTTAGAATTCTAAATGAAAATCATATCAACGTCACCTTTTGGTCTCTTTCAATATCACAATCATCCAAAGTATCCATGACAATCTATGAATCCTCGAGAAATTCGATTATCTTTTGGTAAATCAAACTTCAAGTTTAATCATATGGTTCCGATGGATCCAATAGCTTGTCGGCCTAAATTCACCATCTAAATTCTAACTTAGGATTTTAGTCTTTCGATTTCAAACCCTAAATTAGTTCTAACCAATTTTCATCAATTACGGCTGGGGCAATAGGATTAAATCACAAATCAACAGACAAACGAATATCAATCTTAACGCTACCAAATCATTATCGGTATTACCCAAACCCTAGATCGAATATTCAAGAAAGCATAATATGATAATCAATGAAATAAATCATAGACAAAAATAAATCGCTGAAATAAAATAGAATGCAAACCGGAATTTCGTCTTCGATCCAAAGTGTATACCGTCAAAAACAAATAACGAAACTAAACCTAAAAAGTGATCGGCCAAAGCCTTCTACGCTGAACAAAAGTCCGAACCCCCTGAATTCTAAAACACACGAAGTATATATTAGGTTTTTAGGAAAATTATATTTTTAGCCCACAAAATTAAATAATTGAAAACTAGCCCAGCACCCAATTATAGATTTAACTCCACAAAATAAACCCAAGATTTAGCAACTTCCGCACTTGGCAATTTAGCTCATCGAGTCCAATCCAGTATGCTCGCCGGTCCGTATTAAAGCTTGATTTTCCTCAATATTAGCCTCCAAATGCCTGAAACAAATCAAAACCAGGTGTAGGCTCTGAAAATGCAAAATAAAATAAATAAACCATAAAATATGATAAATATGCATGAAAATGACCTAAACTAATATGCAAATGCAACCCTAAAATATGACTAAAATAGATGTTATCACTGCCGCAACATCGCCATTTTGGAAGGAGGAAAGAACTTGTTAAGGAACACATCCTTCACCTCCGTCCATGTAGTGAGCGAGCGTGGAGCCAAGCCCTCAAGCCATTGCAATGCCTTCCCTGCAAGAGACCATCGATAAGATCTAAGCTTGACATATTCTAAATTTTGTCCATCGGTAATAGTCTCACACAAGTCAACAAATGTGGTAATATGAGTAAGAGGGCATTCATTAGTTTTTCCTTCAAAAGGATGTTTTTTAAGTTCAGAAAGGAATGAAGTTTTAATCTCAAAATTAGAGGGAGGGATAAGAATAGCTGGTTTAGGGACAGTCAATGTAAGGTGCATGTATTGCTTGGTCGCCTGATGATATTGGTTGACGTGTGCCTCAAACTGCCTCCGTTGTTGTTCCTCTTGGTTGCCCCTTGCATTTGCAGCTTTAAGTTGCTGCCTAAGCCTCTCAACCTGCTGAGCTACAGTCACGTTGTCCCCCATGATCCTTTGCAACCTATAATGTATGTGGAGAAAACGCTTTGGCTCGAATAGTCCTTCAAACTCTGGTGTGCGATCAGTGCATCGCATACACCTATAAAGCAACACTAAAAGAGAACCAAAGTAAGACTAAAAAGGGCTTGATTGATAGCTTCCCCGGCAACTTCACCAAAATTTGTTAGGGGAGTAAAGTAGATATAGATATAAATCTCAAAGATATCCACTCCTAGTCTTAGAAAAGATAAAATACAAGACTCGCCCACTGTAGTGGAAGGGAATCAGGATCGATCCATGAGGAAGCGTGTCAGCGATCGCCTAGATAGTCTTAAAATCAGCTCTTGGTGTCGACCAAAAGTCACTTGACATCGACTTAGATCTAGTCGACGTCGGCTGTGGAAGTCGATCACTTGTGGAAACCTACAAAACACAAACAAGGGAGTCGACGTCGACTATGGGGTACTCGGCATCTAGTCAGTCCACTAGATATCGATTGACGTGCAGGGATTCTCCAAATAACAGAAAACAAAAAGTAAAGCGTTGACAAAGAACGGCCGAAGAATGTAAGGATAGATAAGAAAGATGAACAAAAATAAGAAAGGGGTTGTAAACAATTTACGAAAAAGCTTTCAAGGCAGGGCAATTACCACGACAATAACCATGCAAGCGACATACTCAACTCATGAAAGATATATGTTTTTCATCGAAATGAGCAACTCTCGTCATCAACAAATAGGAATATAGAGGCTCTCGCATCTCCTAATTGTTTCTATCCTTTTTATAATTAGGTTTAACCGACTGACGCGTGGCAAACGTCGTTGGCACTTTCACCCTTTGTCAAATAGTAATAATATCCAATCTCAAACACAAAACTAATAAATTAGGCAATCAATCACTTGATAAACCAAATAACTACTAGTATAGCGATGAAGTCCGGTTTCAAACCCACAGGGAGAAGTGATTTCCTATTCAATAACTCTAAGCAAAGAATCTTATGACAAAACAGTGATTTGTAGCAAGTAACAAAGATGTAAAAGTAACCAGATTTATGACTGCAAATAGATTGATATCAAAGTAGAAAGAACATTTCACCTACAATTCTCTGACAATGGTTGGAATTCATGGTCCTCGGATTGATCTATTAATTATTCATATTCATAGGTCTACTTCACTAAAGTTGAGAGATCCGCAGAGATTCACTCATCTTATTCAATATCACTAAAGAATAGTAAGGACTCAAGTAATCAAGACCAATTGGGACATTGAGTCAACGTAATTAAGAATAATAGGCGCATACCGAACTTAGCCCTAATTGAATATCCTCTACATAGATCAATTGAAATCATCCACTGCAAAGATAAATAAACATCACTATCTCAGTACCTTTGTTTGCTATCGAGAACACAACAACGAATTCATAGCTAAGATGCAATTCCTAGCATGGTGATCAAGCATAGAAAGGAACACAAATATAATAATTAAGCACAAGATGATAACTAAGAACATAAATAATTAAATAGAAATTAAATCCTAACAATCCAAACAACCATTTCTTCGAATCATAGGCGAAACTATGATTTTAGCAACTCATAGGCCAATTCTCTCTCTCTCTCTCTCTCTCTCTCTCTCTCTCTCTCTCTCTCTCTCTCTCTCTCTCTCTCTCTCTCTAATTGTGTTCATAGTCTCACGTACAATAATCAACTACATACTTAATAGAACTAAAATAACCTATAAAAACCTCTCAAAGAGTCGGCCAAATCCTAGTAGGAATAGAATAAAAATAATAGGAAATAATAGTTTCGGATCCAAAATCGCAATTGCTGGAAACCGGCCCACGACGGGCGCCGTGCAAAGAGAGGCAGGCGCCGCTTATGCAGTGTCCGACTTTCCTCAATTGTCTTCAATAAACTCCAATGTCGTGCTTTCTTGCTCCTCTCTAGCTTCCTCCTTAGCCTCCATATGTTCCAAAACATGTCTCTTAAGCTCTTCCAAAGCCCATTCAAGTGTCGGAATGTAATTCTACAGAATAAACACTAAAAAGGCGTAGATTCTGAACTCGAATACTTCACAAGCAATATACGAAACTAGACTCAAACAATAGCAAAACCACTACCTAATTGCAATAAGAAATACCTATAATGCCTATATGAAATATGCATTATCACCGACTCTCGTAAGCAAAACCTAATTATTATCGAAATTCATAAATATGGAATTGTCCACTACTCTCGCATCGGATTAAGCACATAGGATATAAGATGAAAATCACATAAAAATCATAAATTAGGCATACTTACATGGCTATCGCCATGCTCACCCCGAACCTAGAAATGGGACGACTACTCATGCCTCATCACAGCAACCGTCATCATTGACATAAACATAAACAAACTTTGAATTCAAATCGTCGAAAGATTACAACCGAATGCTCCAAACTCTCTCTCTCGCTCTCTCTCTACTCGACCTCCTCTTTCTCTCTAACTACTCTAGGGTGCACAATTGCTTGTGGATTGGATAATTAAAACCTAGGCCTAATGCCTTTATTTATAGTAGATCAATCCTTGCTAGCCAAGGAAAGAAATCTCTATCTACTTACTAAAGATAAAAGTTCCTAATTAAAATAACATAAACTAATAAATATCCCCTAGGGTAAATGGACTTTAACCCATAAGGATAAAAGTTCAACAAGGAGAATAAAAGATCTTGTCTTCATGTATAAGCAATCTCCTTCTCATTCGGCCGGACTCCTTAAAAAAGTATCTCGGCGGCTAGGTTTTCACTCGACATCAAGTAGGGCTCAATCAATATCGATTCATCCACTCGATCGCCAAATTCAGCTTCACTCCAGTAGATGTCGTGTGGTTTCTAGTAGACATCGAGTGAAATTCCGTCTTGATTTCTTCTTCTCCAAATTTCTCCGAAATGCCTTCGATTCCTGCAAAATCAAACCAAAACTTGTGTAGACCTCCATAGCTCGCAAATAAACACAAACTACACAAATTTCATGCTTTCCTACCCTGAAAGCATAAAATATATACAAAAATCGGAATGGAAGTAAGTATTAAACATGGTAAAATAGGTTTGCAGGATTGCAACCCCTCCTCCGATTCGGACATTCATATTGAGGGATTCTAAGGACATCCTTCCTTATAAGGTAATTCTTGCAAGGAGGCGAGTGCTAAATTAGGTGGTATGCGAGGTGTGTGGAGTGCTTGAGTATGGGTTTCATGTGTTATACATGTGCCAACGAAATATAGTTTTTTGGAAGTAAGTACTCGAAGGAGGGCTATGCAAGGGTTGGAACTCGGCGTTGGATTTATTGGAATGAGTTAGTCAGAGCCGTTGGGAGGGGTTATTGCATGTGTTGAGCTTCATCATGGAGGATATATAGAGAAATAAGAATGGAAGGATTTTCTACGGAGCCTCAATAGGTGGTGGGGGGATGTGTTAATAGTGGTCAAAGAGCACACGGGGAAATTGGGAAGAGGGAAGATGGGGGAGATGGTGTGTAGGTGATAACGCATGTTTTAGTAGGCATTATAGGCTAGTTTTAGGTGCATTTCATTTTCAAATAGTCATATTTTAGAGTTTATTTGGCATATTGCTCTTTTCGTGATAAAGTTGAAAATTAAACTACGCTATTTCGGTTGATTTATCCAGATTCATAGATCTGAAGTGAAGAGCACGAGGAGATGAGCTAACAAGGCTATAGAGATACTTGAGAGAGGTAAGGAAGAAGTGCCAAAGAGCAAGGAAAAAATCAAGGAAGGGTGAGAAGCCAAATCGGGAAGCTAAGGAACGAGCCGAGATAGAGGAAATGGAGAAACCTCATCTTTTGGCTTTTGAGAACTTTGAATTAAGTTCTGATGTCTTCATGAGAGTTGTATTCCTCGAAAATATCTTTTTAGTGCATATTCATACGCATCAATTGGATGAACGAGCACTATGGAAAGCATATTACAAGTTCATGCTGTCAGAGTTGTCGCCACGGCGAGATCTTAGTCGCTCCCGCGACCCAGAGCAAGAACTTGAAGACTCGGTTCTAAGTCCCTGCGGTGAGTGAGTCTTGTCCCCATGGTAAGTGAGCCATGTCCCCGTGGTGAGTTTCTCCTTCACCGTGGTAACAACCCACCTGTCGTGGCCGCGTAAGAGTGGGGCGGCATCAGTGTTGAAGATCTATCTTTATAAGGAAATCTTATCCTTTCGATTTGAAAACTTTATCAATGGCTCACATCCATCTTTTGCATCTGATTGAAGATTATATTATTTAAATTAGATATTTTTATTAATTTAGGAATTTAGTTTATCATTTAAGATTAATTTACATTATCTTTTTAAGGTAAATCTAGGGTTTTCGGGCCATGTTTTCCCCATAAATACCCTAAGACACGAAATTCTCTAGAATAATTCAGAATTCTCAGCCACTGTCATACGTAATTTCAGAAGTTTATTTAGAGTTTTTAGAGTTTTATTTTCCATTCAGGATAAGTTAGGTACGCCATGTTTATCTAATTTTCTATTATTTACGCCTACACTAGTGTAGGCAAAAGTACTTTCGAGACTTGGTTGGTGGTTAATTTGTGAGTTTATAATAAGTTAGTATTTTTCCTCTCCTAAATATCCTTCAACTTTTTTTTTCTTCTTATATCGATATTGCTATGATTAACTACCATGATAGTATCTTGCTAGGGTTTTATTTTATCAAATTGGCGTAAAATTCGTAATGGCATGTTTAGGATTGTGAAAACCGTTGTTGAATCGTGACTCAGTAAGAAGTTGATGTGTGTCTTAAACATTTATTTACCTTCTCTAATTGGTGTTATTCCTATGCCTAGATTCTTAGGACTTTGTGCTATCTTTATGTTAAATCTCAACCGTATTTTGATTGCATAAATGTATAAAGGGTTAATTACACTTGCTGTGCATTGAACCATTTAAACTAAGATGGGAGGAATTCATATGAAACAACTTGAATTGGATTCGATGACCAATAATGCCATCAAAATTTGAGAACTTGTGGGTGAAAACATCTCTTTTCTATCTATCACCTGCATTTGTTTATATTATTTTCTTTTAATTTCCTTTTAATCTTTGTCCTTTCAACCGATAAATAGACAATATATCGAGATATTTGTTTCTCTATGGGATCAACCCTTTGCTTGGATACTATACTAGTTTGTTTGTTTGGGAACTATTTTGATGAGGTAAATCACAAATTTCCCTCCATAAAAATGGTGTCGTTTCCTTGGAATTAAGTTATTTCTTTGTTTTTTGTGTTTATTGATTTTTGTATATATATATAACCCTATCTTGGACCTATCTTACGGTTCGCGACACCTCGTTTCTAATCGTTTGTAAAGGGTTGGATTTATCTCAATACCAGGGAGAGTACTTTCACCGTTACCTCGCAAGAGTGAAAGGTTTAGTGGACGATCGTGTTTCACGGTGAATCCAAGATGACTTGATAAAGGAAATACTATGCGTTCATATTGGCATGCTTCCCGAGAAACGAGAACTCACCATATAGGGCTTCACGTCATATCCAACATGCGATGCACGGTTACCCAATGGTGTTCACCGACATTTGATTTGCTAAAGAGGGCGTTGACAATGTCCGAAGTATTGAACACACTGACGAATAAACTATCGAGTCTTAGGGGATAAACAAGGACGCTTCTCGGGAGGCAACCCGAGGTAAGTTTTCTAGTTTTCAAGTTTTTCAATTCTTAGTTAGGTATTTACCCGCTATCTTTCAATAAATTTTAGAATTCTAGATTGTTAGATAGATGTTCCAGGAATTGTTGTGAAGCTAACCACATAGGATAGATAGAGGAAATGAAGGAAGGAGATCAAAGGAACGAAATCAACCCTAATGTTGTCACAACGACACCAGGGTTTCTGTTCCACGAGGAGACTAAGGCCATTTGGCACCGCAAGACCAGCCGGTTTTGAAATATAAAATGAGTTGTGTGGGTCCCACCTTGACCCACATACCGTTTCTTTTATACAATTGTCCAACTAAGAGGCTCAAAAGAAGATTTTTGATGAATTTTGCACTCACTTCACGTCGATGCACTTCCCAGGCTACTAGTCCTAACACCACCACAAGAGTGCATGAGTCAGTTTCCTCTTCCCTCGCCTCGTGTTTTTTTTAATTGTGTTGTCTTTGTTGATTCATTGTGGGGCAATGAATGATTCAAGTGTGGGGGAGGGGTTTAGTGTCTTTACATTTAGATAACATGCCTTTACTTTTATTTATGCATTATAAAGAGATAGAAAAAATTGAAAAAATTAAGCACCATCCCTTGCAACATTGTAGTTGTAATGTAGTGAGAGTTTTAGGTTTGATTAAGATATGAGAATTTCGGATTTGATTAGAATATGAGAATTCTTGTTGAATTTAGGATCCATCAATCTAATTCAAGCCCTAAATGCAGTAATGCACACTAGGAGCTCATGACTCACCCTAAGATTTTCCACTAGAAAATACACTTTTCCGGAAGATATATGGGATAATATAGGCAAAGGTTCACCTGTAGATTAGGTTTCGGCAATGCTTAGAACCTTTGCAGTGGTAAAAAAATCAAATATAGTCCGTCCCCCCTGGCAGAAATACTGGGTCCACCAGTGCATGGACTCTTACTTCAATCTAACATGGAAGAACACTAACATCGGAACCCTCACCCCATCCCTTGGCTACCTAGCCATTTTCAACATGTCCCTCAACGACTTCCTAATCGTCGATACCTTCCTCGCCAATAACTGCCACACCGAAACCACATCCACCACATTACTTTATTGTTGGGCCACTCCTTGGACCACCACCTATAAGTTCCGTTTCTCCACCATGTGCAACAACTTCACCGTCATGGAATGTGACACTGTCGTCTTCCTCAATTTGGAACCCCGTTACTCAAAGCTAGTTCGGGTGCATCATGGTGTGTAACTGTGTAAGGGTGACAACTCCATGGTTGATGGCAAATGTGACAACGTAGGGTGCTGCCAAACTTTCAACATCACCGATGGGCTCCAATCGATCATCATCAGCCTCACCAACTTCCACAATCTCTCCCCAATTATTTCCCGATCTCGCGGTTTCTGTAGATTTAGTGAGAGAGAATGTTAAGCAAGAGAGGTGGGGGAGGGAGGAGATACGATGGATTGATAGATCTAATAAGATTAGGGTTAGTCTGGATAAAAAAAATTGAGGTGGAATTTTAGCTAATTTGGAAAGGTTGATGGACATTTAGTTAATTTAGACCATTTAAAAGGACTCTAGATTAATCTGGACCATACAAAAGGACTCTAGATTAATTTGGACCATTCAAACAGAATTTTAGTTATGTTGGATTTTAGTATATACACGCAGGTAGGTCCAAAATATTTTTTAAGGAGGTCTAAAAAAATTTTGAAATTTTTTGTTTTTGTACGAAAAAATAATTTTTTTGTTTAAATATATTATAAAAAAACATTAAGTTTGTGATTTAAATGGACAATTTTATATGAAAAATTAATAAAAAAAACAGATAGAAATTATAAAAAAAATGATAAATTTTTTGTATGTATATTTAGAAAAGAACTAGTATTTGTTACCCGCACGATTGCGTATTTTGTTAATAAATTATATTTTATTATATTAATTATATTAATATATTATATTATATTATTAATTGACGTGGCTTAAAAAATAAAATCAAATTGACGTGGCCCGCAAAAATAAAACCATATATAAATATATTATATATATTCAGTTTGATCTAAAAGGTAGAATAATTGATCAAATATTCCTTCTTCATCTTTTAGAATCTTGACGGCATGATACATATTTATATATAGATATATTATATCAAATTTGATCTAAAACCTAGAATAATTGACCAAATATTGGATAATTTATTTGATCTACCGAGTGCAGCGAATGCAGCGACCCACCGCCAAGCTAGCACCAATGAAGGGGCGGACTGGAGAGCCATCTGAACCATACGTTATCTATAAAAAAAATCGAAAGAATAGTTTTTCATTGGTATAAATCCAACAATACCTAGGGAAGAAAGAAGAATAGGGTTGCACGAATCGGACCGATCGATTGAAAAATGGGGGAAGTAGACTCTGATCTAGCAAAGTCCCAAATCGATTTTGGGTTTCGATCGAAATCAGAAACAGATTTATCGGGGCTAAGATGAGACCAACATGATTGACATCCGGTGAGATATTGAAGCTTTGCAGTGACGGAGCCACCGTAGCACGAGACGGCCGAAAGCGGGATGATTACTTTTAAATTAGTTTGATTATTTAGTTAAATTAATAAATTAGTTTGATTATTAAAATTTTAAATTGAGACATTTTTTTAAAATGAAAGGTCGGCCCATATTTAAGTAAAAAGTGACACGTAGGATGATTGAAGGAGAATCCGCCATGTAGCATCTCTAACATGTGTTTTAGTATTATATTAGATGTCTTTGTTAAAATATACTTCATAATAGAGAAAACCTTAAATTTGTTATTTAATTAGGCATTTTTAGGAGAGCAAAACTAATAGAAACAAAATTATACTCCGTAAAAAAGTAAGTGTTATGAAATTTGAACTCATGATCTCAAGATAATAAATACCTCTCCTACCCACTAAGCTAAGCTATATGAAAAGTAAGGTTTCATTACCCCTCTCATTCCTGGCTTCCTCTGACAAAAACATTCTCTCAATATTTGCTCTCTCATTCTGAAATCACCATGGTTGAAGATCACTCCAAAGGTAAGCAACCTCTGATAGAGGAAAAAATGCTTTCGAGCATCCAAAACACCGCAAGGGAAAAACACCTATTCGGAGGATGTACACAACATGTCTCCCCTATTAAGAGGAGCAAGAAAAAATCCATGCCGAATTTGGGCTTTTCAAAACCAAAATCCAGGGTGTGCAAGGCAATATCTCCAAGCTGTGCAACTCATCGCTATATGCTACAGTGATTGGAAATCCAGTGGAGCTCAGATCAATTTGGAAGAAGACTAAATGCGATTGGCACTTCATGGATGGTGGATTCCAGCTGATCCCCGCTCCCAATAGTTGGATCGAAATCAAATTTGACTTGGAACCTAACAAGAAGCGAGTGTGGAAAGGGCGCCCCTACCACATTGATCACCTATTGATGCTTCTCAAGCAATGGAGTGTCGACTTCAATCCTTTCAAGCAGTCGATCTTTGTGATTGACACTTGGATTCTCTTTCCAGGGCTCTCCTCAAAGTTTGTTAGTAATGAGTTGTTGGCCTCTACTGGTTATGCGGATGCTAATGGCTTGGGCAAGGTGTTCATGGTGGACGATATCAAAAACAAAGGGGCTCGTCGTAGGTACCCAAGAGTGTGTGTCGACATCGACATAAGAAAAGCTCATGTGAACCATGCCTTTGTGGTCGATGAAATGGATGTGGTGCTGAAGTTTCCGGTTTGGTTTGATGACTTCTCCAAGGGGTGTGCCGCCTGTTGGGAACCGGACCATGCCTTCAAGGAATGCCCCTCAAGGCTAATGCTTCACAGAGCCCTTGCTCATGGCGCTAATGATGCTGCTCTTCTGGACACTCCTGCTCAACAGAATGTTGATGGCACTAACACCTCTAATGAATGGGTAAAAGTTGTTTCATCCAAGAAGAAATCGAGTACCCCGATCATACTTGGTCACTCCAAGGAGAACTTCGCCAAGTTCTTTGAAGCTAATGTGTGCATCACCTCGGATTCCTCCTTCTCTGGCGCTTTGGCTCATGATGATGTCATGCAGTCGCTCAAGGAGCCGCCCAAGGTCAGGGTGATCGAATCTGGTGTTGGAGTTCAAATGAAGGATGTAGAAGGGTCTAGCTCCCTGATTCCTCCTACAGCAACAGTTTCTGTACAACCGGCTGGGTAATGATTCTTCGGTATGGCTTACTGAGGGATCCCCGAACAATTTGGATTTTCCTATTGCTGATAAGGAGGAACAGCTGGTGGATTACACAAAAGAGCATGAGGACAATAGCTTTGCTCGTTTGATGGGCCTTCTTGGCCAAGAGAAAGCGGAGGACATGCTCAAGGTTATTCCCCCCTCTTAGGAGTATGTACTGACAGATATGGATTTCTAGGAATTCCCCACAAAGCACCCAGCCTGCCCCATGGCTATTGATGGAGACACTGCTTCTTTGGTGGAGATTAGCGAGATCAAGGAGGTGGATGCTTCTACAAACTCGGAGTCAACCAAATGCAAAACAGAAGAAGGAATTGTTGACACTCCCTCGACCTCTCTCTAGGGGGTGGTGTCAAGCGAGTGAAGCATGATTTGTAGCTCCTGGGTATTCCATTGCATTGGCTTCTTGACTAGTGGCCTAGCCAATGTCGTAGTGGTAAGATCTAAGCCATCCTACTTTTTCGCCTTATCGAACTGCCCATCCTTTTGTTGTATGATATGTTGGGCAAGGGAGTATCTTGTCTCTTATAGGAATATGATACAAGGGCTTACTTCCTTTTGCTCCCCCTGGTAGTTGTTCAAGTGTCTACTTGTATGGTCATGTAATGAATCGTTGATAAGGCATATTTTGATAGGCATTATAGAGTAGTTTTAGTTGCATTTCATAGGTGTTTGGTTATGTTTTAGAGTTAATTGCATATTATTTTCTTTTAGTGGTAGAGTTCGGAAACTACGCTATTTTATTGGATTTATGCAGATTCATAGTGCGGACATGGTAAGGAGCTTGGGAAGAGACCAAAGAGGATGTCAAAAGAGCAAGGAACAAGATAAGAAAGGGTTAGAAGGCAATTTGGGAAGCTAAGGAGCACAAGAACAAGAGCGGAAATGAAGCACATGGAGAAATCGTCTCTTTAAGGTTCGAAGAAGTTGGATTCAGCTTCTGAGTTTTTCATGAGATTTTTACTCCTTGAAAATTGCTTTCCAACACATATTCATATGCGTCAATCAGACAAACAACGACTCCAGAAAGTGCATTACAAGTTTAGTTTCCCTAAGCTGTCAGCATTGCATAAGCGGCGCCCGCCATGGTTTAGGCGGCGCCCGCCGTCCCTTCAGATCCAGATCTGGGCAAGCAACCCAACTTCTATCTTTGTGGAAACTCTTTCTATATATTCTAAGGTTTTTGGCCGATGAATTGAGCCTTATCTTAGACCTATTTTCTTTATTCATTCGACATCTAAAACTCTAACATTCAGTTGTTTTCTCTCTTTCAATTAGAGTAGTTTAGGTTTTGTTTTCCATTCAAGAGAAGGAATTTAGGTAAGGTATGCTTGGCTAATTCTCCGTTGTTTTCATCTACATTTTCGAGATTTGGTTGGTTGTTTGTGAGTTTCTAATGAAGTATTATTTCTCTCTTTAATATCTTTCGATTTTCCTTGCGATTATTGATGATATTATTGTGATTGATCACCATGATAGTATCTTGCTAGGTATTTGTTCTTTCGTAATTGAGTGAATTACGTAGTAGAATGCTTAGGATTGTGAGAACCTTCGTTTGATCATGACTAAGTAGGGATTTCGACATATGTCTTAAACAACGGTTACCTTGCATACTTGCTGTTATTCATATGCCTAGATTCTTAGGAACATGTGATGTCTTTATGTTAAATCATTGTCTGTGCTTAGGTTTCATAAAGGTGTAAGAGATTAATTGTGCTCTTTATGCTTTAATCTATTCAAACTAAAATGGGAGGAATTCGTAGAGAACACTTTAATTGGATTCGACGACCAATAAACCCAACCAATGTCGAGAATTTTTTAATGGAAACATCTCTTTTATCTTTCAATTTCATTAGTTTAGATTAGTTCTTTTATTTACTTTATTCCCATATTTTGCCTTTCAATCAATAAATATACAATTATTGGAAATACTTGTTTCTTTGTGAGATCAACCCCTTACTTGCATCCTATACTAGTTTGTTTGTTTGAGAATTATTTTGATAAGGGAAATCAACGAATTTCCCTCCCTCAATCGTCTTATCTTTCATTGGATTTTCCCCTCCTTACATTTTCTGCGACCTTTGTGTATACACTCACTGAGTTTTGCAAAAATAGCCCCTCTAAAAACCTCAATTGTTACCATAATTGATCACAACAGGCTCTTGATGCTTACTTACAAACGATCCATGTCTTACAAACACATTAGGAAATGAGGCCATCTGTGCTACTCACTATTCACTTTGCTCCTTGTCTTACGATCCTCTCCGATGGCTATGTGAGTTTGTCCCAGTTGTATCACTTTATGATATTATCAATGAGCATCACTTTGATCCTGCAAGTAAAGTCAGAATTTATATCTTCAATAGCCCATCCGCCTTTGTTATAAATCTCAAGAAATTAAGTATGCACCTTAATCCCACACACTCCTCCAGCTCATGCTTGAGGTACAAACACTCCCATCCCAATTGGATATGGAAAACTACCCCTGGTCGACAACTGCTATGGTCAAGAGTACACCCCTTCCTCGTCAATGATCCACCAGAGTTATTACTATCTAATATGATATATAATGCCTTTGTGTGTTGTCGTCTTCAGCCCGACCTTACTGTCTATATGGACTGGTGCAGACCCAGAAACTTCTAGGGAAAGAGGTATCCGTTGCAATCCGTGGATATTGCACAATCTTAAAAGTGAAATACCCCAAAATATTTTTGGGTATTTCTATTTTAGTTAAGTAAATGAATAAGGATAAAATTTGAAAATAAAAGAAATTTTAAGATTTTTTTTGGGAATATATATCCTATGATTGTTAATTAATTATTAATTAAGAGGTGTGTTTTGAATGAAATGTGTAACCTATCAAAGTGTGTGCCGTGAAGTGTGTAATCTATCAAAGTGCTAAAATGTGTCATGCTATATAAAGTTGTGCTCAAGCTATTCAACGTGAGAAAAGTGAAGTTGTGTACAAGCTATTCAACGCGAGGAAAGTGAGTGAAGTGTGTGATAGACATTTGGTTTCATAGTGATCACAATTAATTCAAGCTATATCATATCCCATCTATACTCAGGATATGGTTCCTAAGGGTGCTTGTCGCCCACTTCTTATGTTATTCAATCCTTCGGGATTATCTGTGTCATAACACTTGTGTCGTCAAATTTTTAGCCAATCTAAAATACTCTAATAATCGCATTCGGGTTTAATTCATACCATTAAAGGTCAATGAGTATAAATCTGAAGTAGTCCCAGTTTTCGAGTCGTCACTTGCTAGTTCTCGCGAACTAACCGTCCTTTGTTAATTTGGACGGCTAGGGGTTCATTGTCTTCATACAATACCCCGGTCTCCAGTTCGCAGGTTATGGTCGAGTCTCCGAAGACAAGTTTAAGAAGAGTAAGAAGACATTTTATTTTCAAGATTTAATTATTTAATGTTGTTAGAAAATATTGTATAAAGATTTAAGTGTTTATTTTTACCAAGTCTTCAGCTGTAATGTTTTAGTGTATTGAATATTGTAATTTGAATTATACGTTTAATAAAAAATATTTATTGTATTTTAAGACTTACTCTATTTATATTTAATTTTATTATCATCTTGTTTATGGGAGTATGGTAGCATGTCTCTATAAGCCTAAGGTGGTTACGAAGACATTAAAGTCTGAGTAATCACTGGCGCTGGAACATTCCCTCGTTTACAGAAGGGGGTGTTACAGAAGGTGGTATCAGAGCTAACGGTTTTCGTATACGAGTTTTAAATTGTATTTTCTTAAAATATCTTATATAAAGTTTTAGATATAATAAAGTTAAATTGTCTAACTAAATAGTACCAAAACTCAAGGTGAAATCTTCTTTTAATCCTGATATTCATTTTTGGAAGACAACCAAAATGTTTTTGTCCTTTCAAATAAATAATCTAAACGCTATGGTAATAGGAAAAATTTTGGTTGTACAACATTTCCGAATAGTCCTGCAAATGCTAAATACAAGCCATCATTTCAACCAAAGTATTTTAGAAGTATGATAATTAATGTGATTCTCACCATGAAAAATATAAAACTTAAAATTTTTTTTAATCGATAAACTTCTTTACAATATAAAACTGGTTGTCTATGGTTTTGAAAATCCTAGGTACCCTTTATTGTCAAAAAAGAAATAGTGAAAATTTCCTCGGTAACAATTTTATTAAGTGGGTTATTGAGATAATATTTCATAAGATTTTTCATCTTCCTCCGTAATAGTTTTCAGGGGTTGTAAGTGAAAATTATAAATCATATTAATATAAAGTATATCCAAATGTGTCAAATAAGTATTGGTGTATTATCAATAAAGTGGTTGAATAAATGCTTCAAGTATGAATATTCTCAATCAGACGTATTGTCAAGAAATTTAGTGTTTAAATCAATAAATCTTATATGAACCAAATTCTCAAGTATCCCAACAAGATTTTCAAGCACCTTAAATATGTTTAATGACTCGTCAACATTTCCTTCATAAAATTTCTCAAGTGAATATGTGTTTGGTGTTTAAAAATGTGTTCGAATAAATATCCATAACCTTTATAATTTATAAATCGTCTAATAATGTATGATAAAAGATAATGGTTAAAGTTACCATTTCTTAACATTATTAAATGGTTGTAACTTGTAAGGGTATTGAGAAGATATTTTAGTTATATTTCCTTACTTCTTTAAATCGGGTTAAAAAGTTTGAAATTCAATTTTCAAAGGATGGGTGAAATTGTGAATCTTGGAAATGAGCATATGTGGAAAAAAAAATCATCCTAATCCGCTCCAAGAAAATTCAAATAAATGACATTAGAATATTTTGTCGGTGTTCTACTAGATTCTTCTTCATTATTTTATTGTAAAGTAAATATATCATAAATTGAATACTTAGCATATGTCCTTAAATGAATTTCAGTACTTGAGGAATTTACATGGAAAGTGTTTTGTAGGTGTTAATCAATGTGATTTTCATATTGTAAAATATTAAGTTTGGAACTATGTAAGACGTCAAAATCCCCTTGATTTTTCCAGTGTAATCTCTTATAGGTTTTCATTCTTGAGAGTATGTGTTTAGCTTCAACGAATTTTTAGATATTTAGATTTTGTTTCATGAGTCCAAGTGTTTAAATATTATTTTATGTGAGCTCTAAAGTATCTTAACATATTCTTTTGAGCGTTGGTGTATGTTATAAATACACATAAAAACTTTCTTAAGAGAATTTTATGAGTAAAAGTACTCTATACGAATCTTAAAGTGATAAAGATGAGGCTAAATTTCTAATTGGTGTTGGAAGTGAAATGAGTAATATTTATGAAAGATTTAAGTCTATAAAGGTCAATTTCTCAACTCAAACTTCTCGAGATCGACTCTAAACTAGCAAATCAAGTGATCTATTCCTAGCATCTTCACTTGCTACGTCAACCTTTTATATTACATAAATCGGTAATGGGTATAAGTGTTGTGATTCATATGATACTCTCTTATAGTGAAGAAGTGAAATCAACTTGGTGTATACGTGTACGGTGAAAGATCGTCCAATCCTTGTGTTGCCCGACTAGTAAGGCAAAACTTTATGCTTCCGTGGTGGTTTTCCGTTCAGACTTTAGTAGTGACCCCATATGTTCTCTATCCAATCTAGGTGTAATGTCGCGATGACATTATTTCAAATGTATTCCGAACTCTCGTTGACTAAAGCTTGGGAAAATATCAATCCCTAATGATTTTTTTCATAAAATATAGTCTGCATTCGAGAAGAAGATAAGACACCAGACAACGTGTTAGTCATCGAATTTTAATAAGACCCAAAGAAGAACCCGTTCCATACGGAGTACTCGTCACACTTGAATAGGATACCAGTTTTGCCCATAGTGGTTGCCTTTGAAATCATCGCGCGACCATTTGGTAACCTGGGAAAGGAAGCCAAATGGGGCTGAGAAGAAAGCCAAGGGTAGACTGGGAGACCATGTTCATTGTGTGATAAGAGTTATCTAACTTGCGCTAAATTTAATATATCGATCGTCAGAAGTGTTAAAAAAAAAACTTTTGAAGAAAAAAAAACCTAATCGTACATATGTGATTAAGTCTAAGTTAAGAGACAATTATAAGATAAATAATTCTCATCCTTTAGCCAGAATGAGTTCGGTGAACAACTAATTACAATGGAAGTAATCAGGTTGTTTTGCTCTTTGAGCAATACCATGGCATAGCGTACTCACTTAACCATAAAATATCAAATCTGATTCTCGACGTGCTCATGAACTATATCGTCTTCAAGTTTCATCTTCGTGCATGATTGTTCTCAGCAATTGGCAACAAGGGACCCATGTCAGCTAGTGAGCAGTGATACCAATTCTCTCCATCAAACGGTGTTTTATTATATCGAGTGCTAATAATTCATTCAACATCTCGTACCTCTCATGATAACAAAGCTTCCAATTACAAAATCTACTTTTTCATATCCTTCTTCCCTACTCTTTTCCTTGTCCAAGTTTCGGGTCGAAACTTATTTTTAAGGGGGGAGATATGAAATACCCCAAAATATTTTTGGGTATTTCTATTTTAGTTAAGTAAATGAATAAGGTTAAAATTTGAAAATAAAAGAAATTTTAAGTTTTTTTTTAGGAATATATATCGTATGATTGTTAATTAATTATTAAATAAGAGGTGTGTTTTGAATGAAATGTGTAACCTATCAAAGTGTGTGCCGTGAAGTGTGTAATCTATCAAAGTGCTAAAATGTGTAATGTTATATAAAGTTGTGCTCAAGCTATTCAACGTGAGAAAAGTGAAGTTGTGTACAAGCTATTCAACGCGAGGAAAGTGAGTGAAGTGTGTGATAGACATTTGGTTTCATAGTGATCACAATTAATTCAAGCTATATCATATCCCATCTATACTCAGGATATGGTTCCTAAGGGTGCTTGTCGCCCACTTCTTATGTTATTCAATCCTTCGGGATTATCTGTGTCATAACACTTGTGTCGTCAAATTTTTAGCCAATCTAAAATACTCTAATAATCGCATTCGGGTTTAATTCATACCATTAAAGGTCAATGAGTATAAATCTGAAGTAGTCCCAGTTTTCGAGTCGTCACTTGCTAGTTCTCGCGAACTAACCGTCCTTTGTTAATTTGGACGGCTAGGGGTTCATTGTCTTCATACAATACCCCGGTCTCCAGTTCGCAGGTTAAGGTCGAGTCTCCGAAGAGAAGTTTAAGAAGAGTAAGAAGACATTTTATTTTCAAGATTTAATTATTTAAAGTTGTTAGAAAATATTGTATAAAGATTTAAGTGTTTATTTTTACCAAGTCTTCAGCTATAATGTTTTAGTGTATTGAATATTGTAATTTGAATTATACGTTTAATAAAAAATATTTATTGTATTTTAAGACTTCCGCTATTTATATTTAATTTTATTATCATCTTGTTTATGGGAGTATGGTAGCATGTCCCTATAAGCCTAAGGTGGTTACGAAGACATTAAAGTCTGAGTAATCACTGGCGCTGGAACATTCCCTCGTTTACAAAAGGGGGTGTTACAAAAAGTACACATGTCTTATTTCTCTTTCCTGCACAAGACGTCCGTTGGCCGGGCTAGATTAGGGACATACTTGACCCCCTTCCGTTGATCTTGGCTTGGTTCATTTTATTTCCGGTAAACCTTTTTCTTCTGTACCATTTGTGCCTTGATCTGGACCTTTGGTGCAGCCAGTCACCCGAACATATATTGCCTTCTCGCCCCCACTAGCCAACACAAATGAATTAAGGAAAACTATTAACATACTCACTTTCCTTCGTGGAAAAAATATCATTAGGTGGATGCATCCCTTGGGGCTAAGGCGTTACAAATATAGCCTTAATCCCATCTTAGGTATGACATGAAGATAGCCTTTTGGAATTGTAGGGGGATGGGGAAAAAAAAAAACTTTTGGACTAATATCCTCACGTGGAATCCAGTTGCTTACACTTGCAGAAACAAAATCAGAAAACATTCTTGAAGAAAAGGATAGGAGAAAAGTCGGATTTGATAACATCATTTGGTCGCCTAATATCGGTAAAGCCAACGGGTTAGGGATCCTATGGAAATCATTCCAAATGCCTTATGAAAAGGTAACGGTAGAAGTTCATCTTCAAAGGATAATAATGGTTAATTATATGAACTTAGACGACAAGTACTCTTGCAGAATTTGGTTGGCCTACACCCCTCCAGATTATCACTAAAAACAACAATTTTGGAATCAATTCAGTCATAATTCAAGCATGTCCCTACAACAATTCAAAGATCAATGTTCATTAGTAGAAATGTTAGAATATATATATATATATATATATATATATATACAGGAGGATTACATCTTGACCTAATGACAATTGAGCCTATGGGCCTATATTACATCTAACAAGAAATATCCTCTCAGGGTAATAGGTTTACTTGGAGAAAACGTGTCTCATGTCTGGAAAACACGAAAGAAAAATTGGACAGGGTCTTAGTTCAGCACCCAATTCTCCAAAAATTCCTTGACATCAACACCTTTAATGGAGCATTCTCTTCCTCCGATCATTGCCCAATATCCATTAACCACATAACACAAAAATGATTCAAAGCTCCACCTTTTAAATTCGAGAATTCATGGGTTTACATAAAAGAATTCGGAAATGTAGTTAAGCAAGCATGGCGAGCTTCTTGCCAAGGCTCTGTTATGTTCAGACTAGTGTTTAAAACAAAAATCCTCAAAAGAAGAGATATAAGGAAATAATCAAGTTTGTTCTAAGTCCGTCAAGGCACCCGCTTAGCCGCCTAGGTGCTAGGTGGTCACCCACAGCCTAGCGGTCGCCTAGCTCCTTTTAAAACATTAGCTGCTTCTATTTTAGAAGAGTTTTTGGAATCAAAGGGCTAAAACTAAACATATGAAATTCATAGATATAAACTCTACATAGTTCCATAGAATCGCCTCTGGGCGAAGAAACTGGAAAACAATCCACAGTATCACGACTTTGGAAGGAACACAAATTATTGGAGACAAAAATATTAAAAATGAGATCCAGAAGGACTTTGAAAAGCGCTTTCTTAAGGAACCAACTGACTAGAACAATCACCTTAACATCCTCCAATTGAGTACTCCATCTATATCTCTAATGAAGAAAATCTTTCCCTAATTGTAGCCCCCTCTAACGGAGAAATTAAGGCACCGGTTTTTAGTCTTGGGACCAATAAATCGCCTGGGCCGGATGGTATGACTGCTGAATTTTATAAAACTTACTAGGACATAGTTGGGAATGATGTAATCCGAGCCGTCGAAGGCTTTTTCCACTCTAGCAAGCTGCTACAACAAATCAACCACACTTTTATCACCCTTACAGGCCCATTAGTTTATGCACTAATATTTATAAAATAATATCAAAGATTCTCACTCAAAGATTGAAAAAAGTTATTGGGAAACTCATTCATCCACTACAGAGTGCATTTGTCTCAGATAGGGCCATTCAGGATAATGTGCTCATAGCTCCTGAGATTTCCTAGTCTTTCAGATCTCGTAGGGGTGTTGAAGGATGGATTGCCACAAAATTAGACATGTAAAAGGCCTACGATAGGCTAGACTGGTCTTTAATTGAACTAGTCCTAAAAAAATTCGGATTTCATAACAAGTTTGTCAATTTGGTGATGGAATGTATCACCTCTGTCAAATTCTCAATTTTGGTCAACAATGGTCCTACGAAACCATTCAAGCCACCCAGAGGCATCCGTCAGGGTGACCCGCTCTCACCATTCTTATTTATCTTGGGGGCGAGGGTATTGGCTCGAAATCTAGCACATGTGGCAGACACCAAAAGATTAATTGGGTTCGGGTTCGGAAAGGATGGTCCTCGCATCTCTTTCCTAACCTTTGCCGATGACATCAACATTTTGTCAAAAGAAAGCATTTTGGCATGTCAGGATGTTAGGGGGATAGTCATTGCATACTGTAAAATCTCTGGCCAAAACGTCAATTTCCACAAATCTTCTTTCCAAGCGTCGTGTGGAATTCCCAATTCTAAGGGAAGGGAAATTGAAAGATGCCTTGAAATCACCAATGAACGAAACTTAGAAAAGTACATCAGTTGTCCTATCAGAAATGGACGAGTCGGTTGGAAAACATTTGAAGAGCTGATATGTAAATCTAGGGAGCAACTGACAAAGTGGCGAGCGAACGCACAATCTCAACAAGGACGAGCGGTACTTATAAAGTCCAATCTGTTGACCAAACCACTATATACTGTGTAGAGTTTTTTGCTTCCGTCATCTATCCACAAAGAACTGGACCAAATTAATAGAACATTTTCCTGGAACAAAGACCTCCAGCATCAGTCGCTCATCAGCTGGGACAAGATCTGTAGGCCCTATAATAAAGGTGGCTTGGGGATCAGGAAGGCTTGCGAACTGAATGAGGACTTGCAGTTAAAGATGCTATGGAAAACACTTGCGGAACCATTTAATGTTTGGGTACAAATTGTAAAATATAAATACCTAAAGAGCAAAGACATCCTAGATTACAAAAAAAGTGGATCATGCTCTTGGCAATGGATAAAACTCTATCCGCTCATTCTCAAACTCAAAACTGGCCTAATTTGGTCAGTCAATAATGGCCACTCAATTAGGTTCTGGGATGAGTGTTGGATATGGCCAAAACCACTAAGCTCTCACCCGAAGTGTCCGACAAGCTTTAATAAAACTGGAAGGGTTCGAGACTATATTATAAATATATGGTAATTGGTGGATTGAAAAGCTCATCTCTTGCTTACCACAGGACATTGTCAACGACATCATCTCAGTCCATATCCCGTCTCATCCCTTTGAAGACAGGCTATACTGGTGGCCTAATAAACATGGGTGGTTCACCATGCATAGCGCTTACAATGTGCTGACTCGTAATGAAGAAAGATAAAATGATAGTAATAACTAGATCTTGAAACTTGACACTACACCTGTTGTGAGCCTAATTTGCCATGTTTTGTACTTACTTTTATATCGTTTTCTGCATACACTTCATGCATTTGGGCTAGAATAGTTCAGAATCAATGTAGTTTATGTTTATTTGCCAATTAAGGAGTCTACACCAGTTTCTGTTTAGTTTTGCAGAAATCGAGGCAATTTACAGCAGTTCAGAGAAAGGAGGAATAACTCGAAGTCAACTATAGAAAGTCCGAGGTCAAGGAGTAGCGGAACCAGGACAAATCGAGCAAAGAACGAGAAAATCGACTCGACACCATCTGGTCGATATCGAGTACTCTAAGTCGATATTGAGGAGTCAAGTCGACATTCACCTGAAGAAGCTAGAATCGACTAAGGAAGAAGAGCAGAGGTCGATATCGAGTTGACAAAGTTGATATCGAGTTGGTCCAAAATCGAGTCAAGATCCAGAATGGACCCGTGAAGCTGAAGAGGAAAGATGAAGGTCGATATCGACCTACCTAAGTCGATATCGACTTAAAGTTGATCGATCCGTCTCCTGGAGGCCGAGATCCAGTCAAGAAGACGAAGTTGAAGAAACACAGGTCGATATCGAGTTGTCCTAGTCGATATCGATTTGACCAACAGTGGCCGATTTCGAGCTAGTCCGAGTTCTAATCAAAGTTCTATCCAAAGTCCAATGGAGATATCCACAAGAGGAGGTTCTATCAAGTTCTATCAAGATGGAAGAGATCTTTATCTACTTTAGATATAGTTCCCTTTTAGATTTATTTCTTTTATCATAATGTTTTATCTTATATTATTAGATAGATTTAGATATAGTTGTTCCATCCTATAATAGCTACATGGAACACTATAAACAAGGCATTAAAGGCTGAGTTTTATTCATTCAATTTCAGAGACAATTAGTTACATAGAGGGAACGAGAGAGAGTTGGAGCCGATTGAGGTTGGAGAAAGCGAGAGCGGGATTTGGCTTTGATTGGTTGTAAGCTTTCTTTTATTTTATTTAATGAAATTTAGTTTCTTTTTATTATTGATGTCTTTCCTTGTGATGAAGAGCGAGTAGTCACCCAACTTCTAGGGTCGGGGTGAGCCCGACGGTAGCCATGTGAGGTGATGCGGTAAAAGTACCATCTTTTTATGCGAATTCATCTTCTATCCCTACAAGCATGATTCTTTTGCGAAAGTTGAAGGTGATCCTTGATTGTGTTATTGAAGCGAAAGTGATCTTAATGCAACTTGGATTAATTATGCGAAAAAGGGTTAGTAACAATTAGGGTTTATGCGAAAGCCTCTATATTCCTATTTGTTAATAACGAGAGTTATTTGATGAAAAGCATAATCTTTTATGCCTTTATGTGTTATTTTACATAGTTATCGTTGTGGTGTTGAAACCCTGATCTTGGAAGTCTTTTATTTTATTGATTTAATTCACAAAATTTTGGATTTTTAAGTTTCTGTTAGTCGATATTGAGTTTCTAAGGTCGATTTTTGCCACTCGATATCGAGTTACTACAGGTCGATATCGACCAAAGTTTATGTCTTTGCATTATTTTTCTGCTTTTCTTCTGTGTTTTACTGTTTCTGCTGAGTTTCTGAACTGAAAAGGCGGGCGCTGACACGCTTCCTCGTGGATCGATCTTGACTACCTTCTACTACAGCGGGAGGAAGTCTTGTAGTTAATTTGCGGAGATCAGGGAGTCGAATTTGAGATTTAGATTTCATACTTGATTTTCCTCGTAACAAATTTGGCGTCGTTGCCAAGAACTTCTGCGATCGCTTCTGACGAAAGGTTTGAAAGGAATGCCCCATCTGTGCCATTATATGTGCCACCCAAGGAAGTTGATCCAGACGTCAGGGACCAGTTCCACAATGATCAGGTACGCCGTCTTACCAAACAAGTTAAATTCCTCTCTAAAAATAAACCTTGTTTGAAATGTGGGTCTTTGAGGCACAGTACTATTGCGTGCCCAAACGTGGATCAAGTACATCAAGGAGAGACCCACGAAGAGGTAAGGTATGCAGGGGGACACTACTCAGGGCCACATCAGAACCAGAACTGGATCTACTATCGCCAGCCCCAACATTAGAATCCCCCTCCCTACAGAGCTCCTAGTCACCCTGAGAGAGAAGATAAGAAGGATGACCTGCAGACCATTCTTGAGGAGATGCGGAGGAATCATTCAGACACCAAGCAGTCCATCAATTCCATCCACACTCAGCTGCATGTTGTCAACTCTAGGCTTGGAGAAATCGATATCTGGAGGAAATCGATTGACACACAGATTGGCCAGATGGCAGCATCCGTCCCCAGACAATCAGGTACGCTCCCGGGAGCCTCTGAACCTAACCCTAAGGGTAAATCTACTGGACAAGTGGCTGCCATGAACCTAAGGAGTGTGCGACAGATGCAAACGCAGGAGCAAACGACGAAGGAAAGGGGCATTGGAGACCAGTCGATATCGATCAACCCAGTCGATATCAACCAGTCCCCAGTCGATATCGACCCCACACAACTCGATATCGACCCAATTCCTCCACAAATCCCAAGGCCAGCAGATCAACTCGATATCGACCAGACATAGGTCGATATCGACCAAGCACCAGTCGATTTCCACCATCCCCACCCGAGATCAGCACCTCCGCCGAAGAAAAAGTTGCCTTTCCCGACAAAATCTCCAAATGATCCAGCAGAAAAGAAGTTTCAGCGCTTCATCACGATGCTTCAAAGGCTCAACGTCACCATACCATTCACCGAAGCTTTTAATGAGATGTTGTCCTACGTCAAGTTCCTTAATGAGATTTTGAGCAAAAAGCGATCAATGGCTGAGATCGTAGAGGAGTGCAGCCAAATGGACGTACTTGGGAAAAGGCCAGATCCAAGTAAGTTTGCTATAACCATTGGATTTGGTCAATACAAATTATGTGACTTGGGAGCCAGTGTGAGTATAATGCCTTTATCAATCTGGTCCAAGATTAAGATAGGTGCCTTAGAGCCTGTGGATGCAAAACTATACATGGCGAACAACACGGTGGTCATCCCAACAGTCATGGTGGACAATGTACCGGTGCAAGTAGGTAAGTTCTTCGTCCCTACTGATTTCTTAGTTATTGATATGCCAACATAAGCGTAAGGAAGGGAGTGCTCACTTTCAACATCAGCGATGAGGTAATTGAGTATTCCTTCAATAAAACTGAAAGGCATACAGGTCCCATGGAAGAGGTAAAGTTCATATCAGCCGGGTACATCACTTGCGGGGAGCCAAAGGTAAGAAACATGACCCCCGAAGATCTAGAAAAGAGGGATATGGAAGCCCAGGTGGAGGAGATCATGACCATTCTGAACGAAGAAGCAGAGAATCCACTCGACATAGACCAAGGTACGTCGATATGGACTAACTATTTTTCAGATGCTTTGTCAGGTCTTAAGTATGAGGTCAAAATCGACCAGGAAAAATCAACAGGCCCACACCTCCATTCGATATCGACCACTACTGGTCAAAATCGACCTGATCAAGTCGACCTGACCCCATCAGAAGTCGACCTAGGCAAAATCGACCAAGAGGACTCGATATCGACTCAACCTAGTCGATATCGACCTACTCATACCGACTCGATTTCTCCCCCAGAGACAAAGCCAAGTGATTTCGAGCAGCAAAACTCGATATCGAGTGACCTTACTCGATATCGACCAGATCCTTAGGAGGTCCCCGATTCCGATTCTGCAAAGGTAAGCCAAGGTATGGATCTTTCTTCTCCTATTTCAATCTATGATTTATCTATACATGGGAGAGGTTTGCCTTGGTATGTACGCTTATGTAGGATTTCCAATGATGAGCCCAAGGAATACGAAGTTGGAGACAAGGTCTAAGTTTCCAAATCAAATGATCATTGGTTCCCAAAAAAATTCAAGAAGAAGAAGATGGGCCCTTTCACGGTGAACAAGATCCATTCAGGAGGACTACAGCTGATGGACAAGAATGGAGTCCTGTTTGAAGCCCAAGCTACATGGGCCCTGCAAATGCCACCTTGAGCTTAATGGAGAAGTCGGCCTAGCGACTATAAAGTCTAGAGCTTGTAAATAGACATTTATTTTTTTGGATTTTTGGACATTGTTGCCCTTTTGTTTTTGGTTTTGGACATTATTTTCTATTGTGGGTATATCTCTTCTAATTTTTTCAGGGACAAGGAAGAAAACTAGAAGTCGATTTCGAGTACAGTAGGTCGATATCGACCATGCCTACTCGATATCGACCAGGGCCTACAACATCATCACTCGATTCCGACGATTAGCACACTTGTCTAGTGAGTTTCTTTCTTTACCCTTGTTTTTATACAGTGAGGACACTGTAATGTTTAAGTATGGGGTGGGGGAATGGCTCACTTTGTGCACATTTGACATATTTGACATTTTTGCGTGCATGTTTAAAGTGCATTTCTTGAATTGCTTATACATGGCTATTTTGGAATTCATTATTTATCTAAGTGTTTACATGCATGTTTTTCAAAGTTTATAAAAAAGCACCCCCATTAAAAAATTTTGAATAATGTCATGGAAGTTTAATTGAACTCGACGATGCAAAATTGGATTCATTAGAGATATAGCATGAAATTGCCTAATAAAGGGAAGTCACAATGAAGTGCATATTTTTATGAAAACCATGAAAGGAGGTAAAATTTGATGTTGCTTTTGACATGATAAGAGGATGGAGGACTTTATATTTTCCATATATGCTCATATGTTTATATATCTTAGCCATACCTATGCTTATGCATCACAAAAGCCATATTGAGCCTTATTTCATGTTATTGCTCCACATGATTTAAATTTGCACATGCATGGATTTGTGACTTTAATACCTTTTCTAGGATGAGAATTGATTGCAGGGACATATAAGAATGAATCTAAGATGTTGAGAGTTTGAATTCTTCCCCTGTATGACAATTAAAAGTATTGCTTGAGGACAAGCAAGCTTAAGTATGGGGTGTTTGTTGGGAGCCTAATTTGCCATGTTTTATACTTACTTTTATATCGTTTTCTGTATACATTTCATGCATTTGGGATAGAATAGTTTAGAATCTATGTAGTTTATGTTTATTTGACAATTATGGAGTCTACACCTGTTTCTGTTTAATTTCGTAGAAATGGAGGCAATTTACAGCAGTTCAGAGAAAGGAGGAAAAACTCGAAGTAAACTACAGAAAGTTCGAGGTCAAGGAGTAGCGGAACTAGGACAAATCGAGCAAAGAACGAGAAAATCGACTCGACACCATCTGGTCGATATCGAGTACCCTAAGTCGATATCGAGGAGTCAAGTCGACATTCACCTGAAGAAGCTAGAATCGACTAAGGAAGAAGAGCAGAGGTCGATATCGAGTTGACAAAGTCGATATCGAGTTGGTCCAAAATCGAGTCAAGATCCGGAATCGACCCGTGAAGCTGAAGAGGAAAGATGAAGGTCGATATCGACCTACGTAAGTCGATATCGACTTAAAGTTGGTCGATCCGTCTCCTGGAGGTTGAGATCGAGTCAAGAAGACGAAGCTGAAGAAACACAGGTCGATATCGAGTTGTCCTAGTCGATATCGAGTTGACCAACAGTGGCCGATTTCGAGCTAGTCCGAGTTCTAATCAAAGTTCTATCCAAAGTCCAATGGAGATATCAACAAGAGGAGGTTCTATCATGTTCTATCAAGATGGAAGAGATCTTTATCTACTTTAGATATAGTTCCCTTTTAGATTTATTTCCTTTATCATAATGTTTTATCTTATATTATTAGATAGATTTAGATATAGTTGTTCCATCTTATAATAGCTACATGGAACACTATAAATAAGGTCTTAGGGGCTGAGTTTTATTCATTCAATTTCAGAGACAATTAGTTACATAGAGAGAAAGAGAGAGAGTTGGAGCCGATTGAGGTTGGAAAAAGCGAGAGCGGGATTTGGCTTCGATTGGTTGTAAGCTTTCTTTTATTTTATTTAATGCAATTTAGTTTCCTTTTATTATTGATGTCTTTCCTTGTGATGAAGATAGAGTAGTCACCCAACTTCTAGGGTCGGGGTAAGCCCGACGGTAGCCATGTGAGGTGATGCGGTAAAAGTACCATCTTTTTATGCGAATTCATCTTCTATCCCTACAAGCATGATTCTTTTGCGAAAGTTGAAGGTGATCCTTGATTGTGTTATTGAAGCGAAAGTGATCTTAATACAACTTAGATTAATTATGTGAAAAAGGGTTAGTAACAATTAGGGTTTATGCGAAAGCCTCTATATTTCTATTTGTTAATAACGAGAGTTATTTGATGAAAGGCATGATCTTTTATGCCTTTATGTGTTATATTACATAGTTATCGTTGTGGTGTTGAAACCCTGATCTTGGAAGTCTTTTACTTTATTGATTTAATTCACAAAATTTCGGATTTTTAAGTTTCTGTTAGTTGATATTGAGTTTCTGAGGTCGATTTTTGCTACTCGATATCGAGTTACTATAGGTCGATATCGACCAAAGTTTCTGTCTTTGCATTAGTTTTCTGCTTTTCTTCTGTGTTTTACTGTTTCTGCTGAATTTCTGAACTGAAAAGGCGGGCGCTGACACGCTTCCTCGTGGATCGATCCTGACTACCTTATACTACAGCGGGAGGAAGTCTTGTAATTAATTTGCGGAGATCAAGGAGTCAAATTTGAGATTTATATTTCATACTTGATTTTCCTCCTAACAACACCTAAGGTTAAAAACTTCATGTGGAAAATAAGCCAAAATGGTTTGCCAACAAAAATTCGTCTCGCATAGCGAGGGACCCGTATCCCTTCTACTTGTGCTATATGCGATGATGAGCTCGAGGATGACATTCATCTTCTTTTTGAACTAACAACTAATCTTACAGGGCATTCTTTCGCCTGCTGTAACTGAGGAAATTTATAACTTAATTCAAACATCAAGAGACATCAGGTCGATACTTATATTCATAGAGGAATTTATGAACATGGAATCCAGATTTGCGATTGCCACCGGATGGTGGTCGTTGTGGTATCACCGAAATCAAATTTCATTTGGTAATAGAGGAGGTTGCTCAGTCACTGATATAATAAATATAGCCATTAAAAGTAACAGTAACTGAAAGCGTGCTAGAGACCTGGAAGAAAAGATAATCCTGACAACGTCACCCAACAAAAATAAATGTCTCAGCCGAAAAAGCAAAGTGATCCCTAAATGGAAAAAACCACCTTCTGGTGTCCTCAAACTCAACTTCGACGGTTCCTCAAGTGTTAACCGTTGCAGCTCGAGTGGATACATCATACGTGACTGGGAAGGGCTTCCCATCAGTATGGGATACAAGAGTTTTTTAGGAATACAATCTCCGCTAAAAGCTGAGGCTCACGCCTTGCTTTTAGGAGTTCAAAAAGCTCGGGAACTCCAAATCGAAAAGCTTTGCGTTGAAGGCGACTCTCTCATTATCATTAGATTTTTAGAAGGGCTTGGTCGTTTCCCTGGGAAATTGAACTTCTTTTATCAGAAATCGCTTCACTCTCAAGGGAGTTAATCTGGTCTCCTTCTCTCATGTCCCTCGTTCAGGTAATGCTATGACGAATAGGGTTGCACACCTGTGCCACACGAGCCAGGGGAATGAGATCATATGCGATTCTATCTTATAAGATCTTATCCGCAAGGATGCTATCGAATAGCTACCTTTACCTGAATTCTTACCTTTTCCCAAAAAAAAAAAAAAAAAAAAAAAAAGTAAGGTTTCATTATTGTCTTTGCCGCGCCTGCAGACTAACTTGTATCTTTCTTTAAAAGGTTGGATGTACTGTCAAGTAGTTTCATGTATCGAACATTTTAACTATAATTACTTTGACTGATCTTTCCCTTAATGTGTCTTGCCCAACAAAGTTGAACTCTTTTGCTATTCCGTGACATAGTTCAAATCTGTTATTTTAGTAAGTAATTTTTGGGCATGAATTTCTATGCGCTATCAAAGCCTAGATTTGAATTTTATGTTGGTTTGGTAAACATGGAATCATGACCCATTTGACTTGGGTGTATTAAACTACAGTATATTAATTCAAAGAAGGGTATGCTAATGAACAAATATCCATGTCTTGCCGGCCGGCTGAATTAATTAATTAACACACACATTAGATTTTTCGTACTGTAACACAAAAGCTTAGGAAGACTTTTATCTCAGTCATAAATATAAATAAATAAATATATATATATATATATATAGGGAAGCTTTAAAATGTAAAAACTCCTTAACGTGTAAAATCCGCTTAACGTGTAAAATTTGGGTTTAGGGGGCGCGCGCCGGAATTTAGCTTAATAAAACCGGGTTGAACCGGAAATAAAAAAAAAACAGAAGAAAACCGGTCTAGAAAAAAACAAAGCCCTCTCCTGTCCGTTTCTTCTGCGATGGTAGAGAAGCGAAGGGCGATTGTAGAGAATCGCCGCCCTCTCTCTCGCGCCGCCCTCCCTCGAAATTCATACTTTTCGGGGAAAATCATACTTTCTGGCGAACACGCCGTCGTGCACGGAACAACCGCCGTCGCCTCCTCCATCAACCTCTCCACTTGCGTCACTTTCCGGCTCCCCCCGCCCTCTGGTACTCTCATCTGTCCTTTGAAATTTATATCATCTGAAAGGTGTTTCTTTTGATTGACTGCTGGATTGATTGCTTTTTTTGCTGATGATCTTTTCTTGCATCGTAAATTGACTTAATTTCCCAAGTTCTTTGTAGTTTTGTTTCATTTTTCACATTCTGTATTCCGCCTATTAATGCTGTGATTAGGTTTAGTTCCGCTTTTTCACTGAATTGGTTGCGCTGTGTGTTTGTTCAAATCTCTGAGAAGCATCTAATCAATTTTTTCTGTCTACTGAAATTGTTACTTGTTTCTCTGTCTGTTTTAAGAGTGTGATGGCTTGCTTAAGCTCCACCTGAAGGATGTAGATTTGGAGTTCTCATGGCCAATTGATAGAATTAAAACAGCTGTAGCAGATTTTGGCAATCATGCTCCTCTAATACCGAAATCATGTCCAGCCGAATGCCTCAAGGTCTTAGGATCCTTAGTAGAAGAGCATAATCTTCCAGAGGCGAAACTCGCACTTGCTTCCGGGATCACTGCATTTCTCTGGCTATACACCTCCATCCATGGGTATGCGCCACTACAAAATCTCTACAGGATTTAACATTTATTTGGCCTGGATTGTATGATCTTGTAAATACAAGTTCGTTTCCCTTTTTTGAGCTTATACAATTAAGCCGAATGAAGTTCTACATGATGTTGATTTGTTTCTTTATGGAAATCTTGATAGCCTTTAATATACAAGCCTAATTTATCTTTTGCACCATCCATGCCAGATTTTGCTTGCCTTCTGATTGAAAATTTTATCCAACACAAGTGTAGATCTGCTTCACTGACAGTATCATCTGAGCTGCCGCTCGGTGCAGGACTTGGTTCATCTGCTGCATATTGTGTCTCGCTCTCAGGAGCCCTGCTTGCGCTATCGAGACGAGTAAGCCAAGATAGCAGCAAAAATGATTGGTTGTCATTTGATGAAAGTGAGCTTCATTTGGTCAATAAATGGGCTTTTGAAGGTGAAAAGATAATCCATGGGAGGCCATCAAGCATAGACAACACTGTAAACACTTATGGTATGTGGTCTTAGAAGCATCATTTATGATACTTGCTGTCAGTAATTTCAGTTCTTGGCAGTTATGGTGCTGCTTTTGTTTTTTTTGGAATAATGATGAGAAATTATGCAGGTGCTTTGTTTTGAAACTATAGTCTGCTACAGTATGGTAGATTGGTAGATTAGAAAAAAAAAACCGAACACACACATACACACACACAAAAAAAAAAGAGCCAGTGAAATTATATTCCAGTACTAGGCCATCCAGGATCATCCGATAGAATGATCAGCTGAGGTCATCTAAATCATTCACATGATCTTTACTCTATGTACATAGATGTATGTGTAAAAAGTATTTTTTCAGTTAACCAAAAGCAAGAAAAATTGATGAAATTAAGAAATTTCTAAAACTGAAAAACCTATTTGTGATATCAGCATCTCAACTATAAAAATAATATGAGCAGGAACCTCATAACATACTAGCATTAAGAAATTTCTACAACTGAAAAACCTATTTGTGATATCGGCATCTCAACAATAATAATAATAATGTGAGCAGGAATCTCGTAAGATACCTAGCGTTTATTGCAGTCATGATAACAATCATATAACACAAATCCAACACTAGACCACAATTTTGTAATCTGTGAGCCCTTGCAGCTGCCTTTCAAGCCTTAGTGGTTCTCAACTTCCTAATTCAAGTACTTCCCAACATGTTGGATACTAAACTTTGTGTTGTATCAGGCAATATGATCAAGTTCAGATCTGGTGAACTCACACGCCTAAAGTCGAGCATGCCTCTGAAAATGATGATCACTAATACAAGAGTTGGGAGGAACACCAAAGCATTAGTTGCTGGGGTCTCAGAGAGAACAACGAGGCACCCAGATGCAATGGCTTCGGTGTTCAGTGTTGTTGATTCCATCAGCAAAGACCTGGCCATGATTATCCAGTCAACTGTCACCGATGAGATTACTTTGACTGACAAGGAAGAGAAGCTGAAAGAACTGATGGAAATGAACCAAGGGTTGCTCCAGTGTATGGGTGTCAGCCATGCTTCGATAGAAGCTGTTCTTAGAACCACATTGAAGTACAAGCTAACTTCCAAGCTGACAGGATGACTAAATTAGTTTATTTTATTTTGACAGGGTGGCTATGTGACCAATATATGTTTCTTATGTTTCATTGTAAGATGCAACATGGTAAGCACTCTTTGGCAAACTGTAGGGACATTACCATGCTAATTGCTCTGAAAAGGGGGAAGTAGGTTGCTTCCATTAAATCTCTCATCAGTTATGATGCACAATAAATTGCATTACTTATACTTATTTGCTTGATTTTTACAACTATTGATAGAATATTTTGGACCTATTAGCTCAATTGGTAGAGCGATGTGCGTATGCACAAAGATGTGGGTTCGAATCCCACATAGGTTATATTATAAACAAGAACACATCAATCCCAAATTGTTAAGCATGCACATTATAATCTTAGTTATGCACTTTTAAACCTTAATTATGCACTTTTTAACCTTAAGTATGCACTTTAATTTGAAATTGTTATACGTAAAAAAATCGATTTCAAAATCACATCTATCAACCTAAATTATGCGAGAGGTGAACCCAAACTCTCAAAAGTAAAAAAAAAAAAACAAAATTAAAACATCGATTTCAAAAGCACATCTTTTGTCTTATTCATGCACATTATGATCTTACTTTTGCACAATTTTATTCTAAATCTGCACAATTGTAACTTAGTTTTGCACAATTTAGTTTAAATTTGTACATTTGTATCCTACTTCACGGTTGCACAACTGCATTTTACGGTTGCACAAATGCACTTCACATATGCACAAATGCACTTCACAGTTGCACAACTGCACTTCACAGTTGCACAACTGCACTCCACAGTTGCACAACTGCACATTACAATTTTATTTTCACAGTTGCACAAATGCACTTCACAATTGCACAAATGCATTTCACAGTTGCACAAATGAACTTCGCAGTTGCACAATGCACTTCACGGTTGCACAACTGCACATTACAATTTAATTTTCACAGTTGCACAAATGAACTTCGCAGTTGCACAATGCACTTCACAGTTGCACAACTGCACATTACAATTTAATTTTCACAGTTGCACAAATACACTTCACAGTTGCACAAATGCACTTCACAGGTGCACAAATGCACTTCACAGTTGCACATCACAATTTTATTTTTGCACCTTATACTATTCACGAAGAGAAACATAACAAGAGATACCACATAGATAGCCTATGCGGGATTTGAACCCGCATCTTTGTGCGTAGGCACATTGCTCTCCCATTTTGAGCTAATAGGCTTTCAGACAATAATTAATATTGACCCACATACAAAATTACACTAGTAATTAGATTCATCTCTACCGAAACATTACACTAGTAAATTCTTCACGGAATCAAGGACCAGAAATAATATGCAGGCAGAACCAAATGAAAACGGAGAGAGACGTGAATGAAAGGAGAAGAACTAATCAAATAATTTGCACTCAGCTGACCCACCTAACTATTTGATAATCTGACGGAAGAAAGAGCAACAAGACATAAAGAGGCAGGAACCCTCTCCACCTAACTATTTGGCTAGTTCTGTTGCTTTTGCTCTTGATTTTCAGTTGTATTTTTCTGCGTTTCATTCTCCTAAACAGCTCCCACTTCACTTGTGCTCGGCCCCTTCTTCTCATTCTTCTTTTCTGTCACAACTTTCTCACTGATTTTTTCCAGCCTTTCCATCCCACAATTATCATTGTCTAAGCATGTTCTAGCACTCGACATAACCCCTGCAACATGGACAGACAAAAAAAGCTGATCAGGTTTGGTAACCTTCGCCTTACCTTTTTATGCAGTTGTATAAACCCCTCCTTTGAGTCCTTTCTGTTCCTCCAGGCACCATTCAAACTTAGCCTCAAGACCAATTCCAAGTTGTATAAAACTTTGTTTCCCTCTATTCAAATCTGTCAACTTTGTGCAGGCTTCAAGACCAGTTCTAAGCCTTCATGGGATGCATGAAAGATGTGATTTGGGCTAGCTTAATATAATTTTTTAGGCTTGTAATAACTCTTTTATGGGTAACTCTCATTTCTAGTAGGATTTTTGTAATGCCTAGGTTCCAAGTATATATGTGATCATAAGGATAAATCTTCCTCCTGATCATAGCACTTGCAATGCAATAGGCTTACCTCTCCAGTCTCATCCATAAATATCATTGCGGGAGATATCAGCACAGAGATTTAAAAGGAGAGAGAAAAAACAAGAGGCCCGTATAATCTCAAATTTGCAAGGCACTGGCTATTTCAGTTAATCAGCACAAACGTAAAAGTAGCATTATGAGCAACGAATAATCCTGATAAGTTACAGCCTTACAAGTGGTAGACTCGAAGCTTTTGTGTTTTATTCGTGATGACCGAAAGCTTCTGGCTGATGATGCTCGGATCATTATATGCTGCCACATCCACTGAATATCCTTTCTGTTATGCAGATAAATAGATAAGAATGAACGGATCATTCAAGAACGCTGAAAATTGTAAATTCAAGCTAATAAAATTCTGATCTTCTAAATAATGACCCCGGGAAACAATGAAAATCCCGGATGCCCTCTACAGCAAGCATGTATGCAAATACTCAAAAATGAGGACAGATTTTTCACCAGCTGATCGCGATTTCGGAAATAAACAAATCTTCAGGTGCCAAACACATCAGTTTCACCCCAAAATGATGGACAAGAGGAACCGGCCAACAAATATTATTTAGCTAATTATCATCTCAGCAAATGAACTTGAAGCTGTGATTGATCACCACTCTCTGAACACAAGGGAATGATATAAAATTTGGCCTTATGCAATATGAGAACATATATAGGCATCGAAATCGATAGGTAAAACTTGGCCTTATGCAGGGCAAAATGAAAAACGCAATTGATAAGAACTTTTCGTGTAATTGAGAGCTAGCAATTACCAGTGTCCTGGCACTCGAACAACCATAAATCTATCTGCTATGTGATATGATGTCTCACCTTGTTGACTGCATCAGCAGAGGCACAATTTTTGGCATCACCTAAAAGAAATAAACTTGCATTTCTCAGAAATATAAATTAAAACCATTAGGTGCTTCTCTCCCCAAATTGCAACCTAATCAAACAAATTTCAGCTCAATTGATGTGGTTATTCAAAACCACATTGAATAAATTGCAACCTAATCGAACAAATTGATTCTTAATAGAACAAATTGTAACTCAAAACAAAAATCCTACTTTTGACAGGACAATAGGGCAAAACCTAGGTAGAGCGGTAGGACCTGAAGAAGGACGAGCAGAGAAGCATATTTGAAGGAAATCTGAAGGGAGAGGAAAGGAGAAGAAATCGAGCACAAACCTGGGCGCCTTTGAGGGGGAGAGGTACCTAATTTCGCCGACCACAGCTTCAAAGACAAAGACCTGCCATCTGCTTCGCCATTGCCATTCTCCATTCAGAAAACCTCCAAGATCGAAGTAGAAAGATGATGACGACGACGCGTGACATAGGGTGACGAGCGAGGGTGAGATAAGGCGAGAGAGGAAGCGCGATATCAGATCTGAGGATGATGAGTGATGGAGGAAGGAGAAGCAATAGGAAGAGCTGAAGAACGCGCTAAGTAAAATCACCCCAAACGGCCAAAAGCCCCCAAAACGCAGCGTCTCAGAATTTTACACGTTAAGCCAAATTTTACACATTAAGGATATTTTACATTTGAAGCAATCCCTATATATATATATATATATATATATATATATATATATATATATATACACTCACTTGATACCTACGAATAATGTCACTGCTCACAAGTTACTTTTCATCTCACATGCGTGTTTGATTTTCTTAATCTGATGCTCCAAATTTGCTCACAAATTACACAGTAAGAGCTGCTTACACATGATCTAACCTATATATATATAATGTGGATCATTAATTTGTACATTGCCTTTAAAAATATATGCATTTTAATAAATCTTGATCATTGAATGAAGAAAACAAAATGAAGGAGATTAAAAACAACTTATTATTAGTTATTGGTATTGGTGATTATTCAAAAATAACTAGTAAGGTTATCTGTATATATAATGAATTATTCGTTGGTACTATAAGGTTATCTGTATGTAAATATTTATGAATAATTGAATTTGTTTGTATAGACAAATAGTTACATTGTTAGATACGAACAATCTTGTGAAACAGGCGAACAAATAATTACACTTGCCAGTACATCGTATGTAAGAGTTGTGTACACATGTACCATTATTCGTTGGTACTATACCATCATATTCGTAAATATATAAATCATGTTTGTTAAATACAAATAATTACACTTGCCAGTATAGACATATATAAATGCATGCAGTAATCATCTTGTTTGTATAGATGAAAAATTACTTTGTTAGATGCCAATAATCATTGAAAGCAGATAAAAAATAATCACGCTTATACCTTAAGAGTTTTGTACACACAAACCATTTTCATCTATTGAAGACTTATATATATATATATATATATATATATGTGTGTGTGTGTGTGTGTGTGTGCAAAGCTTTAGATGATGGCCCAGGCTCAATATCAACTAGACCATCCATGGCAGATTGAGAAATGGCGTAGTTTTATCATTTTGAAAGGACACTTATGGTGTTAATTGACACTTGTAGTACGTACGTCAACTAATTAAATTACTTGTGCATGCATCTACTAGAGAACATACTTATATTGAAGAGGATCATAAGAAACACCAAAAGTACTTGCTGGATCGACTACAAGCTAGCTAGCTAGATTGACAAGGGCTAGAAACAAATGAATAAAACAACATATGTAAAATTATAGATATTGGCCTATTTTGTCTTAGGAATAGTGTTGGATCTTGATTTCATGGTTTCTTTTGAAGCGCCAAAATCAGGGCGAGGTTCTCCTGGCGTAGGAGCAATGCCTTCTTCTTTAGTTGATTGTTCTCTTCCATGATGCACTTGTTCTCCATGTACAACTTCAGGTTTTGCTCTTCCATATCCTTCCCGGGTTTCTCTTCCCATTCTCTACTCCTGCACGAGTTTTACAATATACATATCTTGATCAATGAGCATATAAAATGCGTTAATCTATAAACAGAGAAGGGAATAGAGTAAACTAACTATTTTCTCACTTGTAATGTTTTCTTATAGAACATGTGAAGATTGTTGCTATACTCCGCAATATGTATATATGTACCTGACGAATCTATAAACACGAACGCGTGACCTCCTCATCCTTTGGCGACACAGCTTCTTGGAGGAATCCAGTTGGAGAAGATTACATTCGGGCACCCATTTCCTACCCTCATAACACATTATTTCTCCTCTAGTTATGAGACCTAATAAGAGGGAGATCGATGGAAGAAGCCGGTAAGAAGATTTGTTGAAGGTAGGATTTTGGTGATCAAGAAATATGAGAAGGTGGTGCTTATATAAGAGGAATGGAAGGAGTTAGGGTTATTGGATTGAGATGTGTTCATTTATTGGGGTGTAGGATTGTGTGTGTGTGTGTGAAAATGGTGGGCGAGAAAGGATTGAAAGATAGATTATTTGTTTTCTTCTTTCAATGGGTAATGATGGAAGATGGACTGCATGATTACAAAGCAGGGTTATGCTATGATCGCAATTTTGGACCAAAGACCAAAAGCCTAAGAAGGTGGGATCGAGCTTATTCATCTATATGCTTGAATTGAATTGCCACTTCTATTATCTTCTTCCTCTTGCCTTTCCACCCCTTTAATCTTTAGATTTCCTTTATATGATCCTTCACATCAAGGAAAAGGAGAATTGGTTATCATTGCTACTATTCGGTGAAATTACATTAGTATAATCAATAATTAATAAATGTCATATATTGACAAAATAGTGCATATTAATTAAAAACCTTATTTTTAAGTGTCCACAATTTAAGTTTTCAACAACTCAAGTGTAAAAATACATGGGATATAGTCCACTACAAGCTAACTTAGACAAGTCTGAAATATGAGTGGAAGGTGTTGGCGTACATACATACGCATAATGGTTCACATATATGCAAAACATTAAGGCTACGTTTGGCAAACACAATTACATCAACTAGCTTATTGGACCTTTTGATTTTGATATTATATAAATATAAGATTTTGGTTTTATTAGCTTTTGGAAGGAAAGTATTTCAATAGCTACTCTCCGAATTGAAGCTTTTTGGAGCTTATGATTTTCTATTTACAAGTTTCCATCAGCTACTCAAACCACTAGGTTTACCAAACATCATACTAGATTTAACACAAACAATACATCAGGTTCAACTAACCCATCAGCTAGTATTTTGCCAAACGGAGCCTAACTAGCGCTAATTGGATAAAAAAAATGATTAACTAGCGCTAAGTCGGTATAGCATACTATTTATTTATTTCGGTGATAGATAAATACACTATTAATTTTTACATGATACGCCATTATTTTTCGCAACAAGTTCCAGTGTTGTGGAACTGTTGTCATAGGAGGTTTTCCCACATATAAATAATTAAAAAAATCGAACTCCGCAACTACATGCGAACTAAATAAACAAGTATATTTTTTATTAGGTAAAATTCAAGTAGACCGAGCCTACCTAATAGCATCATTTCGGATGAGGTCCTGAATACCTGAATCATTGAAGACCTTGCGCCCCATGGAAAAGCAGCTAAGGTGTGCAACCCTATCAGTCACTTTATTGTCATCTCGGGGCACATGAGAGAATGAAATGTTCTCAATTCTTTGAAGGAGCAGTTTAATATCCGACATAAGAAGTTCAATTTTCCATGAGCAGCGGGTATTATCTCGAAGGTGTATGCTTATTATATGAGAGTCCCCTTCGATCAGGAGGTTTGAAATATGAAGTTGCACGACTTTCTGCACCCCTAGCAATAACGTTAGAGCTTCTACCTTTATAGGATTCTGTTTTTTCCACATTCTGGCATCCCATAGCAATTGGGTGGCCAACCCAATCCCTAACAATGTAGTCGCATGAACTATCTCGGTTGGAAATCGTAGAACTATCGAAGTTTAATTTGACGGTGGGCATATGTGGTTTTTTCCATTTTGTCATTATTTTTTCTATTCACTGATCTTACCGAGGAGTGATTTTGGGAGCTGAAGTCCATGTTGTCGGTGAAGTTACATGGTTGCGACCAGTTGTCAACGTACAGATGATTGACCCATCTTATTGAAATCCGAATTGGTTGGGATTGTTGTGTTTGAGAATGTGATTTTGTTTCTGATAAACCGTGTGGTCCACCACCTAGTCGCCAAGAGGCTCTTATTTTCATTGTTTAATTTGTTTCCAATAAACTTCAAAATTGGCCTAATGTCTCTAGATTGGTGGATAAGTGCTTGGACATCTTATTGATCGGTTCGTGTGAGTATCCCTTGAATGGTATATGCTTGACATTCTAAGAATAAGTAAGTGTCGTCTTCGGTTGCATCATTTTAATACACATGTATTTGGAACCGGCACACCCCGAAGCGCCAATATATCTGGCATTCGTGGGGAGGCCGACTTGACAAAGTTTCCACATGAAATTTTTAACCTTTGATTGAGTATTTAATTTCTAGATCCATTCATTTACTTCATCCCCCACCATCCTATTTTGAGAAACTAAATTATAGGCGTTTGATGTGGTGAACCAACCATTCTTGTCCAGCCACCAATAAAGTTTGTCCTCATAATAGTTGGTTGGAAGTGCAATCGTGATAATGTCATCAACCATAGATTTTGGAAGAGTAGCTTCTAGTTTCTCGACCCATCATTTTCCTCCTATGATGTACTCACTAACCATTTCTTCCAGATTAACATTGTGAGGGCATCCGCTTCGAGAAGATAAATGAACTATATCAACCTAATTGTTCTCTCAAAATTTGATTGTCTTACCATTACCAACAGACCAAATCAAACCCAGTTTTGAATTTGCTCACCAGTAGGTACAACTTGGACCCACTGCCAAGATCTTCCTCCCTTCCTTTTATAGCTAAGGATGTCTAAACCCTTTAGATATTTGTGGTTGTTGAAGGGTTTTCACATTATGGTAGTAGTGTAATGAATGTGTGATTAACTTTGAAGTGCTCGTGGAATTTCACCTACACTTATTACCTCATTGTGACGACAAAATGACTGGAAATACCTGCAAGCCTTAACCTCGAGGGTTCGCGATTAGATTATACGTTAGTTAGTTCAAGCGGTGGGGGTGTTACGTTTGGCTCGCGAGGATTCGAATCGTTTCATCGCGGACTTGGGTCGGAGTCAGGTGATGTTCTTATTCCAAGAGCGTTCTACTCCGATCACATATCTTCGAGAACTCAACTCCGAGGGTTTTATGTCCGGGGGATGATCAAAGCTCTACTGCTTTTCTTATCTTGAAATCGGATCCCTTCCTTTGAGGATGGAGGGGGTATTTATAGGGAAACCAAGCGAGCAGTTGGCTGGCAACCTCGTGGTTCTATACGGGACACGTGTAACGCATGCCCACACGCTTAGCGGCATAGGCAATACATGTGGAGCCATTTAGAGGTGAGATTCTTGAGCCAACGAGATGCTTGCTAGGATCCCGGAAGGTTCAGGTCTCGAGGGAAACCGGGGTCAAAGCTCTTGGGGACGTTAGGTCTAGTTATTTGATTTCGGTCAGGTGCCTTACTCGCGATGGGTCTAATGGTGGGACTGGATACCCTTTTGCGTTGAGCAGCCCATTTATGATGTCATATTTGTGCTTATTTTATGGTCTATTTTCTATGGCATCGTCATATCTCCTCGTAACCGGATCGTGAGGAATACGTCATTCGCGATTTGGTTTCGATAAACACGATGCTACCCACCAATGGACCAGTTTTGTCGGATGGGCCTTAGTTGGGCCTATTTGTGTATTTCGGCCCACTAGGCGGGGTGGTCCCACAGAGACCTATAAGTGGGGTTTTCGCCTTCGCTCCTCCTTATCCCACGTCTCTAAACACTCAAAGAGGAGGAGAGAGAGAGAGAGAGAGAGAGAGAGAGAGAGAGAGAGAGAGAGAGAGAGAGAGAGAGAGAGAGAGAGAGTCCAAGGATTTCCTGTGCTTCTTGGAGGAATGAGATCATTGTTCGGTGGTGGTTCATTTCTAGTTTTCTAAACTCGTCGGCGCTTCTCCTTCGCATTTCTCAAGTGAGTTTTCTCCGATCTCCCTCTTGCCTTTTTAATTTCTAGGTTTGCGTTCTTCTCTTGAGATTCTTAGGGTTAGCCGAAAACACCGAACTTAGTGGTGGAATTGCCCTCCTTTGGTGAGGGGCACGGCGGTTGTGGGATGGGGACCTGGGCATGCCATGGTGCCCCATCCCCCGCCTCCTTTGCTGCTATGTCGTTTCGTTCCCTACCTCCTCCTTTAGTTCCTTAGCCATAACCGGCTCTTTGTGGAGTGGTAGACGGATACTTAGTAATAGTGGGGTGGTGCCGGGGCGGAGTAGTGTTTTCTTTGAGCTCTTCGGAAAACCTCTGGCGGTTCTTTCGGATTTTTAGGGAAAATCGCCGATGACAAGGGGCAGGAGCAACCTTTTGCTTGCCTCTCTTGCCTCTCTCCGAGATGATTTTCTCGAAAATTGAGAAACCTTGATGGAGGAGGCGAAAAGGCACCTTTTAACCGTCATCCTACGGGGGGGGGGGGGGGGGGGGGTTGTCTTTTCAACGTCCCTTTGGGAGGCGCATGAGGCGCCAACTTGGGCCCCAGGAGGGTTTTTTGGCGCCAATTTTGTTTAATCGCGATGTTAAAAAGGTAGTTTCCCCTTACTGATTTTTCCTTTTGCTGCGTCTTTTCCAGGGGGTTTTCTACTTTTTTCCCTTGACTTAAGATGTCGCAAGAGAGTGATAGCCAGAACCGTAGCGCGAGCTTCGAGTATGAAGAGGTTAGTTTTTCGCGAACCATTTCACGAGCAGACGTTGACTCGGATTCTACAGTGAGTCTAGCTCCTCTCCCACCGAGTAAAAAACCTCACTAGGAAAAGAGAAAGAGGTCGAATCCTGGGGTTGGACCAAGCGCGAAGAAATGGAAGAAGGCAGAAACCATCAAGTGTCTTTTGAAGAAGGACAACCCTGAGTACCGCCACACCTCGGAGTCCATAAATGATTTGGGAAAAGGCGAGTCATCTCCCGTACTAAAGGAAGCTAAGAAACCCATCCGCGTAGTCCCGGGTGACTTCGCCCTGCCTTTTTACGACCGGACAGAAGTAGATAACTGCAGCTTCTGTACCAGTCATACTTTCGCGGCGCCCCCTCCCCCCCCCCCCCCCCCCCCCCAACAATATTTACAGGGCGTAGGTCCTACCGTGGCCAAGACGAGGGGTGAGGAGTCGATTCTAAATGTCAAGCACCTGGAAGAGGTGGTGAAGCTTTACCCATGATCGGGTGGGGTAGAGATAGGTTTGGCTACCGAGAATGAATACAAAGACCACGTTGTCATTCACCTAGGCAGTTTGCTCCAAGGGTTTCGCCTTCCCCTCCCCCCGCTTTATTCAGATTTCTTGGCATGTATTAACCAATGCCCCGCCCAGCTTGCCTTTAACGTATGGATGTATCTGGCGGTATACATGATGCGTTGCGCCACCATCAAGGAAACGCCGTCGTTGGACCACTTGTTCTCCATTCTTTCTTTGAGGCATGGTGAGGGACTGGTGTCCGCTTCTTTGGCTGGGAAGATTGTTGAAAGGTTGTCCAGCAGCTCGGGATGGAGGAGAAAATGGTTTCTTGTTCGCGACCCAACCAAGACTATTCTGGACATGTGTCCAAACCCGGCGAGTATGTTGCGCCCAAAGACAAGCACATTGTGGCGGACAGATGGAGAGTCGCGTTTGGGAGAGGGGTTACGTCAGTACGGGATTACGGGCAGGTTGTGACCCCGGTTCGTCTGGAAATGGCTGGACTTAGGCTTCCACATCGACCGGGTCGGTGTCTAGGAATTTTCTTAAATCCTTTGGTATTTCGGCCGCGACATTCTTTTGTTTTGACTTGTTCTAATTCTTTCGCATATATGGTTGTTGACAATTCGAAGATTTCTGCACTCGCGAAGAAGAAAAGTGTTGCGAGAGATGTGTCCGGGCCTGCCCTTACCGTTACCCCACGGCCGGGTGGTGGTCGACAGAGTGTTCCTCGTGGGTCTTTTCCTACGAAGAGGAGTTTGAAAGAGAAGGAACCAGCCGACGATCAGGAGAGCATCGCGTCAGAGGATCAGCCATTAGTCCATCGCGAGCAAAAGCGACCAAGGGAGGGGACCAGGGGCACCATGCTTTTAAACTCCGAGCCGATTACTCGGGCGGGGATTTCAATGACTGTTTACCGGTTACCTGGGTTTGACCCCATTGATATCATGAGCTTGGAGATCCCCAAGAATTGTTGTCCAGCTGAAATGGATTACCTTCATCACTTGATGAATGAAGAATTGGTGGAGCATGGTCATAAGAGCTGGGGCTGGGTAACATCCTTCGCCATTCACGCTTTTGTTCTTTCCTTCTTTCCCTACTTTACTTATGCGTTTTTTATCCTTCATGTGTTGTCGTAGGATAATCTACAATGGTCTGAAATGGCAGGACGTTTGAGAAACTTTGATGACAAGGTGAGGGAGTTAAGGACGATCGTGGCCGCTCTGAAGGCGAAGGTGGAGAAGTTGAAAGACGCGGAGCTCCGGGAGGTAACTATTGAAAGTCTCAACGATGCTTTGACGAAGTCCCAGAAAGATGTGGAGGTGGCGAAGAGCGAGGTAGACCTGTCGCGAGTAAAACTCGCGAAGGCTCAAGAGACGGGGGCCCGGTATGAATTGGAGGCCACATGTTTGAGGGGTCAGCTCCAAGATCTTGAGCGTGAGTTAGGGTCAGTTCGTGAGGAGCCTGTTGACGTGAAGAGTCGGTTGGAGCGCTTTACTTCTGGGAAGATGCTGCTCTTTCCCGGAAAACACTCCGTGAGTTCATGCTCAGTGACGATGGCCAGGGGTGGCTAACTGATTTACTGGGGGGAGCCGGTCGGGGTTGGCTCGATCACTACCTTGAGACGGACAGAGAGGATGTCCTTTACGACAAGATTACTGATGCGTTCATGGAGGGGGTTGCAGGTGGGATCTCTCAGAGTGTCAACCGCTTTGCTCATCTCGGCGAAGAGGTGAGGATGTTTCCTCCTAGCTATGAGGATGAGGATATGAAGTTGAAGGACCCACAACGCGAGCTGCCTCTCCCCCTTATCGCTCCAATTGACAACGTCGCTGCCCTCGATCCTCTCCCTGTAGGTTAGAAGACCCCCGAGCTCGCCCGTGAAGATGACAACCCTCCTACTAATGTTTAAACATTTCTACCCGTGGTGAGAGTCTCGCACTCTGCTGCGGTTCGTATGTTCATTTTTTGGGATGGTGAATATTTCAAACCGTGACAAGCGATGTCTTATTATGGTGTTTTGTGAATACTTTATCTTTGAATCCATCATGTTTTCATTTATGTCTTTTGCTTGCTTTTCTTAATGGCTTGTGCTGTCGATTTTACTTATGCTTTTTTCGTACCCTGAATTTGACCTTTCCATCTATCCATCATTCTTGTTTGAAAAGTAAATTCGTGATACCTTTACCCATCTCCTGTCGTTGAACGTTTTATGAAATGAATCGTGTAGATTTTTCCTAAAAATAGTCAATTGTGTCAATGCCAAACTCATAAAATTCACTGTTTTACAAACAAATAAGAGAAGAAGGATATACGGATAGATGAAGCTTTTATTCATCTTTTATTTTCCTTTTTCAAAATTCATTTATTGTTTGCTTTAATTTATTTTTAATTGTACTTTCTTATTTATATTAGTAGATTATATATGATTTTATTTATCAAAATTTTTGTTGTTACACGTATCGTATTTTTTTATTTTTTAAATAGAAAACATTAACATACATAAATAATAACTCAATATTAAATTCAAATTTACGAGAAATGTCGTTTATATACTCAATGTTTATAGGTAGGGAGTTTGAAAATAAAGTACTCTTTAGTTTTGTCACAAACAAATTCACAAAAATTTAATGGAGTTGTGACAAATGATGGGTAATTAGCATTGAAATTTATCATTTACTACTAATAGTACCTTCGACTTTTGTAACATTTGCAACTAATGATCATTTATTTAAAATATTAATTACATATCGACATCATGATGTTGATGATATAAATAAAACCAAATATTCACTAAAAAAACAAATAAGGGTTTATAATAAGAAATGACAATAATTGTAGAAAAAATTAATTACTGATATAATATTTACTTTTTAGATCCATACTCTAAATATATATATATATATATATAAAATTATATTATTTTTCAATACCGAGTGATTTCAATCCCACACAATTTAATATTTGAAGGTAATTTACTATTACTACTAATAATATTTGGTCTTATTCCCATTTAAAAAAGCCAAGCCTATGATCACGTTAATATCATAAATTTTATTTGTATTGAACTATGACGCACGGTCACGCTCCCTAGTTATTAAATTAAAAGTAAAGTTCGTTTTTTGGTCATTTATGGCTCATTCATTAGTATCATATATGCTATTTATTTTTCTTTTTTTTTTCATATAAAAAAAACCCTTCTTCTACCACAAAGAAATACTCTTTAATTAAGCATGAATTTTCATATTATTAAATTAAATAAGATTTTAAATTTTAGTTTGAATAAATAAAACATATAAAATAAACTAAGTAGAAATAAAATATTAAGAAACTTATCCGAATAAACAATTGAGTAATGTAAATCAAAGAAGAAAGAAAATTACAAGAATATAATAGTAAGTAAACCATATAAAAAAAACTTTCTAGAAATAAAATTTGAAGAAACTTATTTGAATAATTAATTGAATAATATAAATAAAAAAAATACAAGAATAAAACAACAGATGAAAATTAAAAGAATAAAATAATATTATTTATATTTTTATTAAATATAATAACTAGAGTAAATATTATTTAGGTCTGTGACAAATGGATAAATGTATATTAATTTAATTTATTTGAGAAAATATGACAACGACAAAAAAAGAAAAATTATAAAATAAAATATGTTTTTCAAACTTGATTCCTATAACAAGTAATCCATACTATACAGAGTTGCCGATAAAATAAATCGTTAAAAATTGCATGATTGAAAATAGTAATTAAAGGTGTATATATAAATTATTTTTTTATAAGGAGTATACAGTATCAAATTTTATTAAAATTTTTGAAAAGTAAACCCGTGTGTGGCACGGGACCGTCAACTAGTAATTAAAGGTGTTGTTAGATACACCGCAAATCATCTTCTTTAATTGCACGTCTATTTCAACGTGCAAGCATTTTTAATTAATTAGTAATCTTTTTTAATTAATTAATCCATTTCAACCTTGCACGTCGAAAACGACGTGCAAGATTTGTGGTATATTTATCCGGACCTGTAATTAAGAATGGCCAATGCATAAAGTAATTAAATCGTACCCACGTGGACATATAATGCAAGATTTATGGGCCTTATAATCAAGTACAACTAAACTTTTTCTTTGTAAAAAAGGCATATGACTTAAGTATTAACGTAACCTTGACCTAACAATTAAAGACAATTTTATAAATCTTGGATCATGCAATGTTCAAACTTTTCTCAGACGGCTCTTTGCCATCATTACCAAGTTTGAAAAAGAAAATTACACTTTACAAGTTACAACCATGAGGCATACAAATGGGTCAAAAGTACAGCATTGGTGACTTGTAGAGGTGGCCGACCCGACCCGAGAAAATCGATCCGATTAATCTGATCCGAACTCGTCCGATACTCGAATAATTAAAAAAAAGTTCTCAACAAAAAAAAAAATTGAAAAAAAAAAAGTTTGGATCCGAGACCGACCGACCGGATTTGAGTTAAGCCCGAACCCGAAAGCAATCTGAACCCAGTCAAAACCCGAAACCGATTATATCCGAATGGACCGACCCGAAATCAACCCGAAACCCGAAATTACCCGAACCCGATTATACCCGACACCCGAAATAACCCAAACCCGAATATATTAGAAATCAACAAAAATGTTAGCATTTTCCCTAAAATACTCAAAACAACCTAAGTATTTGATTACTTAATAATAGATGGTAATATTATCATGCATATAGTATAATTAAATATAATTTTCTACTCCCTACGTTAAAAAAGTAACTTTTTAGCATTTTTTAAGACGTCCAAACTATATAAATATCAATTTTTTGTTATTTGTATAATTTCGTAGTTATGAGCAATAAGTATGAAATTAATATTAAAAAAATAATATTTTATATGATTTTGACTTTTTTAAAAAATACTATAAAAAGTGAGATGACTTATATTTTTTTAAAGAATGTAGTATTGATTAAGAATTGATAAACATTAGCTTAATCTATATAAAAGGATAAATATCTCATAGGTAAAAAAAATTAATTTGTTTTATCCAATATGATTTTTGCGGGTTCGATTTGACTGAACTCAATTCAACCAAAACCGTTGTGACCAAAACCCGATTCACCCAAACCCGCTTAGACCGAAACCCGATTCACCTGAACCCGTTTAGACCGACACCCGATTCACCCAAACTCGTTTAGACCGAAACCCGATTCGCCCGAACCGAATAGGACCCGAAAACCCGATTGTATCCGATAAACTAATGTCTGAATAAACCCGACCCGAACCCAATCAGACCATAATTATCATCACACCCGATATCAACTCGAGTCCAATATGACCCAAAACCGAATAACCCGACTCGAACCCGACCCTACTCGCCCGATTGCCACTTCTAGTGACTTGTTGACGTGTACTATTCGCATGGTCAAATTTCGCCAAACACACGATCATACACGTCGATACGGGAAGCCAGAGACGACAAAAGATTTACCAACATCGGATGTCAATATTGACGAAGGACAGATATGGCACAAGCACCGGCTAGCAGACAAGATGGAGACTGAACATCTATACAGGGCCGTCCAATCGAGTTTGGAGGCCCTGTATTTGAAAATGAGGCCTTTGATATTGTAATCACTTTTATAAATTATTAATTTTTTATATATAAATATAAAATTATATATTTTTTAATAGTTTAATTATATTAATATTGTTATGTAATTTCTCATAAAAATATACTCTAAAAAAATATTGTTATGTAAGCCAATGCTCGAAATCTTAAAATACCAAATTAGTTTTCACAACTTAAAATTTTTTGCCCAACTTAAAGGTTCATTGCTGAGATTTTTTACACTTAAAAATTTATATTTATGTCATAAATCTAATGATAAACATTATGGTATTATTAAGCAAGTGCTTGAATTCTTAATCATCTTTTAATACTATTTTTTCCATGAAACATCAAGATATGCTAAATAAAATATACATACATACATATATAATTAAATATTTATCATTATCAATATGATTATTTATCATTATCAATACGAAGAAGATTGGGGAAAAAAGTTGAAAATAATGTTAATTCAAGCACTTCACTAAATAAAAGAATAAATAAGTTAAAGCTGTGAATTCATTAAAGCTACAAAGGGCAAAAATGAAAACGGAAGAAAGGGGGCGGGGGGAGCTCGAACCCGGAGTTTTGTGAAGTTAAAAAAAGCGCAGGGCATTTTAACCACTAGACCTCATGCACAACAGTGATATTTTGTTCCAGATAATTTGTATATAACAAAACAAATAAAAATAATATTTCGAGGCCTCACAAAATTAGAGGTCTTGTGCGATCACCCACTTTGCCCTTGCTATTGGCCGGCCCTGCATCTATAGGAGTTTTGCTTACTCCTTCTGATGAAATTGACAAAGGAGCACCTGCGGCTGAACAAGAGTTTTGCCGACTCCTCCGGCTTGTTGGAGTCGATGTCGGCAACCACCGCTAGTAGTCCACAACCAGCAGCCACCAACAGTCACTTATGTCAGCTCCAGAAGTCGGTGTTGTAAAACCCTTTACTGACATTGGAAGTCGGAGATCTGGTTGTGCACTTGACAAGATGTCATCATGCGAATAGTATTCTGACTTTCTGACATATCACTATCTAATTTGTGCCCCCATTGATCCATTTGCATTTATTAGACATTAAAATTTAACCTATATATATTTAGATTTGCCAATAACTCTATTTATTACTCTATCCGATTCAAAAAGGAGGTCGTTTGACTTTTTAACACGTATTTTAAAGAGCTAAAAACTATATAATATATTAAATTTTTTATTATTATTTTTTTATAATCTAATACTTATTGCCAACAAATATTAAGTTGTAAAAAAATAATTTAAAAAAAGTTGATATTTTATATAGTTTTTACCTCCTTAAAATACGTGTTAAAAAGTCAAACGACATCCTTTTTGAATCGGAGGTAGTATCTTTTATTATTTAACTTTCAAAAAATTATACTCCATTCGTTAAGAAAAACAGGTCGTTTTATGATGTAAATCTTGCTAAGAAAAACATGTCGTTTTAGGTATTTTACCATTCACATTACAAAATTGCCCTTGTAATGATTAGATAAGGGTTAGTTGTAGTTTTCAAGAAAGTAAAAAAGTAATGTAATAATTAGGGGTATAAGTGTATTTTTGTTTGTTTTATTAAAAAGTGTACAGATTTTTAAACTCACAATTTATTAAAAAGTGTACAGATTTTTAAACTCACAAGTTTTAATTAATGGAATGAGTATCAAATATTAGCTTATACAAATGTGTATGAATAGTATAAATTTATACTTTATATAGATTTTATTATTTTAAATAAATGACCATGAGAAGTAAAAGTCCTTAAAAAAATAAGGAGAGTAATAACCGAAACACAAAACGACTCAAATCCGTCAATGGCATGTTATTTAGGATCAATATGGGACCTCATTTGTCAAATTCAAGTGTTATTCCCCCCGATAACAAAGTCAACAAGTTGCAACTAAGTTTTTAGACTAAAAAGACAACAAACACACTAGATTTAACACTAGATTTAAGACGAGCACTCAGACTTCAGTTTTAAGTTTAAACTTTCAAACGACCAATTCAATTGGTTGTCGATCACGTATAGAGAAAGGAAATTGTGTTCATAAAAACCATGAATGCTTTCCTCAACAAGTTTAATTAATCTTTTTGGTACACTTTATATACCTTACTATGGAGAGCGTATTCAATGAAGATGAACTCATATCTTCTTGGGTCGAACTTTCCCAAGGGTTTTCCATTGCCATGGAAAAAACACATTTAACTAAAGATTCGTAAGTTAGAAATTTCCGAATTCCTTCCTTTCAGCAACTCATATATACGTCTTCTTGTCCACTAAGGAACGGATCATAGCTCTGTTGAGAATATAGCAAGCGGAGTTGATCGCTTTTTTCCCATAGGTGCCTCAGGATGTTGTTGCAGATCATCATAGTCCTTACCATGTTTTTCATCTCCTATTTTTCCTCTCCACATCCCTATTTTGTTGAGAGCTTATCAAGGCAGAGAAGTTGTGTATGACATGGCATTTTAAAACAACTCAAACATGGCATTTTAAAACTCAGTGTCATGGTCAGATCTAATAACGTTGAAGGGTAAGTTTATATTTCTTTCCTGAAAATTTGAGAAGGGCTTCAAACTCCTCAAAGACCTTATCCTTTGAGGGTATAATGATGATCCACGTGTACCTTAAGAAATCTTCGGTCATGACAAGCACATACTTGCTCCTTCCTACACCTTTAACCCTCATTGAGCCATAGCCACAAAGATCCATATGTAGGATTTCTAGGGGTTTTGAGATAATTATCATGTTCTTTGCATTGAAGAAAGACCTTACTTGTTTTCCCGTGCACAAGCATTAAAAATCCTATCTTTGTCGGGTGTAAGCCTTGGAATTCCATCTAAAAGCCCATGGTTGTGACGTTTTTGAATCAGTGAAAACCCTACCTTCCCAAATCTTTTGTGCCATAAATTCACAAGGTTAGAAATAGATGAGAGACATAGTTTCTCCTTGGGTTTAAATTATTTTTCTAAGAGGAAGACAAAGTTGTGACTAACACCGTTGATAAGGCATATTTGAGTAGGCATTATAGCATGGTTTTAGATGCATTTCATTGTCATATAATCATGTTTTATAGTCCATTGCATGTTATGCTCTTTTAGTGGCAAAGTTCAGAAACTACGCTATTTTATTGGATTTATTTAGGTTCGTAGTGCCAACATGGTGAGAAGCTTAGGGAGAAACCAAAGAGGATGTCCAAAGAGTAAGGAACAAGCTAAGGAAGGGTTAAAAGGTGAATTGGGAAGCTAAGGAGCACAAGAACAAGAGCGGAAACGAAGCACATGGAGAAATCTCATCTTTAAGGTTATGAGAAGTTGGAATCAGCTTCTGGTGTCTTCATGAGAGTTTTATTTCTTGAAAAGAGCTTTCCAATGCATATTCATATGCGTCAATCGGACGAACGACGACTCCAGAAAGTGTGTTACAAGTTTAGTCTATGAATCTGTCAAGAGCGGCGCCCGCCACCTTTTACACGGCGCCCGCCGTCCCCTTTAATTCCGGATCTGCGCAAGCGGCCCAATTCTATCTTTGTGGAAACTCTATCTATCTATTCTGGGGTTTTGGTCCGATGTTTTGAGGCCTTGTATTAGACCTATTTTCATTATTCATTCATCATCTAACAATTAACGCATTAACATTCATCCGTTTTCTCTCTTTCAATTCATTAGTTTAAGTTTTGTTTACCAATTAAGAGAAGGAATTTAGGTAAGCCATGCTTGGCTAATTCTACGTTGTTTTCATCTACACTTTTCAGACTTGGTTGGTTGTTTGTGAGTTTCTAATGAAGTATTATTTCTCTCTTTAATATCTTTCTATTTCCCTTGTGATTATTGTTGATATTATTGTGATTGATCACCATGATAGTATCTTGCTAGGTATTTGTTCTTTCGTCCTTGAATGAATTCCGTAGTAGCACGCTTAGGATTGTGAGAACCATCGTTTGGTCATGACAAACTAGGGATTTTTACATGTGTCTTAAACATCGGTTACCTTGCATACTTGGTGTTATTCATATGCCTAGATTTTTAGGAACTTGTGCTATCTTTATGTTAAATCTTTGTCCGTACTTAGATTGCATAAAGATGTAAGGGATTAATTGTGCTCTTTGTGCTTTAATTTATTCAAACTAAAAGATGGGAGGAATTCGTAGAGAAAACTTCAATTGGATTCGACGACCAACAAAGCCAACCAAAGTCGAGAATTTGTGGATGGAAACATCTCTTTTATCTATCCTTTGATGCATATATTCATATTTGTTTCTTTTATTTACTTTATTCCCATATTTTGCCTTCCAATGAATAATTGCACAATTCTTGGAAATACTTGTTTCTATGCGGGATCGACCCCTTACTTGCATCCTATACTAGTTTGTTTGTTTGGGAATTATTTTGATAAGGGAAATCAACGACTTTCCCTCCATCAAATTGGCGCCATTGTCGTGGATTCAAATTTATTTCTTTGTTTGTGTGTTTATTGATTTGTATATATATCTACCTCCGTCGTTGACCTATCTTACGGTTCACGACACCCTACTACTAATCTTTCAAGATGAAGTTATTTCAGTATGAAGGAGAACATTTTCACCGATATCTCACAAGAGTGGAAGATGGGGTGGCCTTCCGTTATTCATTGGGTATTCAATATAGTTGGGAAGAAAAAGATAGTTGTGTGCTTGAGGGCATGACTCTCAACTCCAAAGTTAGTTGTGTGCTTGAAGGGTTGGATTGGTTCGAATTATGGGATCTTTTCTGTTATATGGGTGATCTAGCGTGGAAGAGCCTTTTAGCCACACTTGATTTAACTCATTCCCCCTTCCTACTTCACAAATTGCATTATGCCAACGGATGAGAAGTATATCAATAAGAATTGCTTATATGAAGAGGAATGGGATGAAGAAGATGAGCTAGTGTTTCTTGAAATGGAATCTCGTGAAAGCGCGCATGAGGATCCATTTGTTTTGGCTTCTGATTCATCCGATGAGCTCATCTCCACCACATCCATCGAGGAAGCAAGTCCAGAGCTGATCTTTGTGGCTCCTGAGCAAGATCACGATGCTTCTTACACTTTTTGTTGATTTTGGTGAATATGTTGATCATTGGGAGCACTATTTCTACAAACCACTAGCGGAACTGTGTTGGTGGTACTACATACCCTCAGCGGAAGGTCAAGCTCAAGAACATGATGAGTTGAATTCATTCTTCAATTTCATATCTTTAGTTTTCAATTTTTTCATGTTTAGTTATCATTCAAACTTTGGGTGGGCACAAGAGTTTGATTTGCTTTTGAGAGCGTTGACAATGTCTGAATGAGTCTTGAATGAAGGAAAAATAAACTGTCGAGTCTTAAACAATAAACAAGGACGCTTCTTGGGAGGCAACCCAAGATAAGTCTCTATTTTCACGCTTTTCAATTTCTAGTTAGTATTTAGTATTTCATTTTCAATAAAGTTTAGAGTTCCTATTCGATAGTTAATGGGCTTGTGATAGTGCTTTGGAAAGTTTTGTTGAGCATATTGGTGGAGATATGGCGGAAAAAGAGCAAATAGCTGCTTGCACAAAAAATTCGCCGCTGCGGAATACCCTTTTCGCGGCCGTGAAATGGGAACTTTCTCTCTGGCCAGTAGCTATACCGAGCTTATACCGAGCTGATGGGTGGTCGGTACCGATCTGAGCAAAATTGGGTGCTCTCACTCGATCTTATTTATATCTTTCTATTTCCTTTGAGATTATTGTTGATATTATTGTGATTGATCACCATGATAGTATCTTGCTAGGTATTTGTTCTTTCGTCATTGAATGAATTACGTAGTAGCATGCTTAGGATTGTGAGAACCTTCGTTTGATCATGACTAAGTAGGGATTTCGACATATGTCTTAAACGTCGGTTACCTTGCATACTCGGTGTTATTCATGTGCCTAGATTCTTAGGAACTTGTGATATCTTTATGTTAAATCTTTGTCCGTGTTTAGGTTGCATAAAGGTGTAAGGGATTAATTGTGCTCTTTGTGCTTTCATCTATTTAAACTAAGATGGGAGGAATTCGTAGAGAAAACTTCAATTAGATTCAACGACCAACAAAGCCAACCAATGTCGAGAATTTGTGGATGGAAACATCTCTTTTATCTATCCTTTGCATTTATTTAAATTAGTTTCTTTTATTTACTTTATTCCCATATTTTGCCTTCCAGTCAATAATTGCACAATTTTTGGAAATACTTGTTTCTCTTTGGGATCGACCCCTTACTTGCATCTTATACTAGTTTTTTTGTTTAGGAATTATTTTGATAAGGGAAATCAACGACTTTCTCTCCGTCAACCGTTCAAAATGATCTCATTTCTGACCCTAGTTTTAACCTTGTAATTTTTAAAAGTGAATAATACCTTATTTCTTCCTTGATCACATATTTGTGAGACACTCAATAAATTATAGCCAAGATTTTTAATAAGGTTAATATTCTCAATATTCACCAAGTCAAAGATCCTAACCTTTTTTATTCCATAGATCTCATCATCACGCTTGTTAACATATCACCATTGTGATTGTTTAGGGACACAAATTCGATTAATTGCTCGTTATATGAGTGGAACACCCACTGTCAATGTACTCATGATTGCTATCTTTCCTGATTTTCCACAGAGATTGAGGTCTTCAACAACTAAACAAACCTTGTCAGGAAGATTGTCTATTGAGGGTTTTGGGGACCATATATCATTCAAATTGAGCACTTTTTTAGGACACTGACCACATATGTATCCATTTTTGTAGCACAAGTAAAAGCTATCATCTTGAATGTGTTGTGAGGAGTGAGTTTTCCACCAATACTTTTCTCCACATAGCTGATACTTGTTCTTCATTCATCATATTGCGAATATCAACACAATCTCAATTAAGGAGACTTTGATACCAATTATAAGATCTCTTGTGAAGTTGTGTTGGCGCTACAAACTATATTAGGTGGAATAAAGAATATAAAACAGGACATTTGATTTACGATGGAAACCTTCAAACTACAGTAGGTAGTGTGAGATAAAAACCTTTTTACCACTCATTCCCTTATATCCTTATATCTAGCCTTCCACAAAGGCAACACATCAGCTACATAAAAAAGTTCTTGCTAGAAGCTTAGATTTTTTATTCACTAAAACACTTTCTATAGGTGAGAGATCTTATATCTACAATATTTGTAGTTCACAAACAAATCTTCTTTATACAAGGCAACTGAATATCACAATGGGCCCATAAGATATTTTCAACTCGTTCCACTTATCACACACCATGTTGTTTCTCTAAAGGTATCCGAAAACCTTAAGAGATTGGTAATCGAGAAGGATATTGAAAAGGGCTTCGTATGGGCTATTGTGGTGGAGAATTGACATTGGAAGGGGGTTGAGTAGGTAAGTAGTGGTTTCAAAGGCATAATCCCAATAGGAAAAGGGTAGGGTAAGGAGGCATGTTTAAGGATGGTAAGATCGGTGTCAACAATGTGGCGATGGCAGGTCTTGATGCTCCCATTTTTTTTGAAGCAAGATAAGATTTAAGTTCTCTAGACAAGCCTAGAGAAACCGAGAGACCGGACGAAATGGTAGATGGACTAACCATCATGTACAACCAAATAAAAAACAGAAGCAAATGACAAAAAGGAAATAACAGAAGCAAATGACTGGAATGAAAATGTGAAAACAAAATAAACGTGTTGGCATCGAAGCCGCAAATAGGAGTCAGGCTATCTTGAAGAAGAAGGTCGGTCGGAGACAAAGGCGGTAGAGCCCGTGAGAACCGAGGTGGATGACATAGACCTTATATGACAAGGGAGACGGGCCCGTGTAGGCCGGTGTGTGATAACTGAGAATGATGTGCGGCCATCGGAGCCGAGAGCGGTGGCCCAAGTAGTCGAGGAGGAATCGGAGTGCCTCGGGATGACCTGAAAGGAGGAGGAAAGGGAGCCGACGAGGCCAAAGAAGGTCGGGTAAAAGCATCTGTGCTCGGACCCGGTGGTGAGCCGAGTGGAAGAGCCATCGCTGGTGGCGACAGTGGAGAGGCCATTGCGCTTGGGAGCATTTCAGGGTTTTTTTATGCTCTCATTTTGTTGATGGGAGTGAGGGCATGAAAATACGATGTGACTTCCAAGGATTGGAAAATCGATTTCAAGGGCATAAATTCGCCGCCAACATCAGTTTGGATGGAGGAAATATTTTTGTTGAAAATTTTGGTCACACTGGTGATAAAGGTTTGCACAAGTTCAAAGACAACATTTTTTGAGGCAAATGGAAAAATCCATATACACTTGGTGCAATCATCAACAATGGCAAGATTATACCGATATCCATTCATATAGAGTTTATGGGCTGGACCCCAAACATCCATAAACAAAAGTTGTAGGGGCTTAGTTGATCTACTGGAGCTAGGAGGATGGGGTAAGGCATGAGCTTTTGCAACATAACAAGAAAGGTAGTCTGGTATGCCAAAAGAGCCCGATAGACCAATTTGATGTAAGGAGTCTAAGTGACTAATGACCTAGGAGGTAACCCTCATGGATGGGTGTCTCAATATGATGTGTTAGACAACAGTCAGTGAAACAAAAGGTAGTGGCGTTTGAGGGGAAGAAGACGGAGGTGCAACGAAGGCGGCCCGAAACTCATAGAGCTCATTCCTAACGTGGCCTTGAAGATGAAGCGCATTGCTCATTGAATCCTTTATAGTAAACAGGTTTTTGTGAACCTCAAAATAGACATTATTATCATGAAAAATTGTTGAATCGAAAGAATGTTTTTAGTGATCATATGAGAATGTAAGAGATGCAAGAAATGAAAAATGCGATTATAAGAGTAGAGAGGGGCAAAACCATGATTAAGGATGGGAATTTGAGAGCCATCACGAAGAGATATCTAGTTGATGCCTTCGTAGGGGTAGCTGTTGAAGCCGAGATTTGTGATGTCCGGTGTGTAGTGATGGGTGGAGGCACTGTCGGGGAACCACGAGCTTTGATGGGCAGTCATATTGGCTTGTAAGGACTGAGGTGGAGGGGCTTGATAGGCATGATCGAATCAATGCTAGCACTTGACCACGGTCTGTCCTCTTTGTGGTACAGTTGGCATATGGGGCAATTTTTTAGAGCTCCACGGAAGTTCGTGGAGTTATCTCGGTCACGGCCATGGCATGAAGAGGAGTCTCTACCATATCAACATCCTCGGAACCCACCTTTATTGTTGTTGTATGACCCATGTCGATCCCCTAGAGTTGGAAGTAAAGTTGGCCCGTGGGTTAGGCTCAATGGTGAAGTTGATGGAGAAGTTGTCAGTGGGAGTGGTGTTATGAGTGTGCTTGAATTCATATTTGAGGAGATAGGAGAATGTTTGGGTAGGGTTGGGGGTCTCGATTTGAGTGGAGATAGAGGTAAAAACGGAATCGTAGTCCGTACCTAATCCGGTGAGCACATAAGTAACAAATTCGGCATTGGAGATGGGCTGCTCGGCAGCAACAAGAAGAGAGGAGAAGCATATTGCCTTGTTGAAGTATTCAAATCTGGATTCTGCTCCATTCTTTAGGTAGACAAGTTGCAGTCGATAGTGAACAATTTGAGCCTTTGACTGGAATGCAAATATCTCATGGATGATATCCCAGATCTGTGTTGTAGTAGTGAAATCAATGACTTGAGCGAGTATGTCGGTTGTGAGAGAGGCCATGAGAATGGCCATTACCGTATGGTCCCTAGTCTGGCATTTTACAAAGGCATGATTTAGGGCTTCGTTGAGGACTAGATCTGGACATAACTCGGAGTGGTCAATAAGAGGGAAGAAGCTAGAAGCCTTGACATAGAAGGTGATTTGGGTCTTCCACATAAGGAAGTTAAGTTGTTGGGTGTGAGCTTCTCAGTAATGACATGTGAAGTCGCCGAGAAGGAAGAAAAAGACAAAGGTGAATATGTGTTTTGTGGGATTAAAGCCATGTCCGTTGTAAAGGGAAGAAGATGGGAATATGTTTTTTTTTAAGAAGATCCGTTGTTTTTGGACAGGTGTCCTAGGAGTCCCGATACCATAGAGAAAAATGTGCCTTTCATACTTTTTTGTATTTCATTTATAATTATATTTGATGATATATATATATATATATATATATATATATATATATATATATATATATATATATATATATATATATATATATATATATATATATATATATATATATATATATATTATAGTGCTATAGAACTGTCTTTTGTTTCTTTCATGACAGCATTTAATATTGGGCTACTTTTCACGTTACTACTTTTAACCCTCAAAAACTTATTATGGTTAAGATTCTTTACAACTTTCTCATTACTTGGCAAATCTGCAAAGACACTAGATAATAAAACACATGAGATTTTATGAGCATCAAAACTTAAAGGTCTAGTGATTCTTATTATGAGACATTCTTGTGTTTTTTCATCGCTTCTTGTTGTATTTACGTTTTCAACTTATCATTGTATTTTGTAAATCAAGATATTCAAATCATTAATTTTAGTATATTTTGGAGGGGTCTCCTCTCATATTAGTTTATCAAAGCTCGCCAACATTTCATCGAGTTCTTGCTTGGTGGATGAGGTGGATAAAATATCGTTGCCAAACTTGCATTTTTCCAATCATACCCTTTTAAAAGTAAATAATCTCATCCATATCCCTATCTGAATTTCAACCAATCCCAGTTTTTGGCTTTTTGCCACCCTTCCCAATTTGGGTTTCTATTGTCGATGATGGTATCATGGTGTCACCAGTCTCTCCATATGTGGCCCCGAAGTTTAATGGCTCTCTCCCCCCTCCAAAATAACCCCAAAAGAGGCTCTGAATTTAGGGCTCCAGAATTATTGAAAAAGGTCTTACCTTTATTTTGTTGTTGTGATCGGTGTCGCTCTTGTTGGAGCGATGTCATACGCCGAGGGTGTAGAAGGTGTCGGTGTGGTGCCCGATATTAAGCTCAGGGTCGCCGACGACAGAGACGGGGGGAGGACCTACGTCAAGCTCCCGCAATGTGAGGGTTCGGGGCCTCTGCCGGCCGTCCCGGTGGTCACGCTAGAGACGGCCGACACGGAGGAGGAAGAGGTGGCTGTGTTGGCGGAGGCTTCCACGCCTAGGATTAGATGCGGCGTTGTTTGCAAATGGGTCAAATTGGTCTTTCTTTTCGGATTCGTTTTGATCCTGGTCGGTGTCTTTTTCAAATGGGTCGGCCCCTTCTTGATGGATAAGGTCATCAATTAATTCCTCTTCCATTTTCTTCAATTTATTTTATGGTTTTTGTTTTTGGAATTTGATTTATGGTGTTACTGCTTGAATTGGATTTGTATGCTTGATGTGGATTGGAAAATTAAGATTTGAGATCGATAATCCTTGATAGCTATCTACTTCCTTGACAATTTCATGGTACATTTGTGAAAGAAACAATCCACATTTTGTAAATTCTAATCAAATTGGGAAATAGATTTTGTCAACTGTTGATTAGGCCCATTGAAGAGACTTAAGTTATCCAATTGGTGAGCGTACACCATCCGTATTCCATTCTTTGTATAGTTTTATGAGGTTTGTGTGGGAATGCCAAATTTGATTGTTTGACTTGGAAGATATGGGATGCTTTGATTATCTACATCTAAATTGTTCCCTGTTTCCTTTGTTCATCATTTAATTTGGAGAATAGAAGAGGAAAATGATATACATTAAGTCTGAAAATATGTTATTATCAAATTTATCCCCACATCCAAAATTGGTACTTAGTATTTGAATCATGGATATCGTATAGAATATGCATGTGCATAGCTTGTGAATTTAGTCATTTGTGTCAATGTCGTATGTTTGTGCGTGTGCTAAACCATTCCCACCTTTTACCCATACTTTTGGATGGGATGAGATTTCAGAATGTACACAACCACGCCTCTACGGAGGCTAACAGTACTAATGTTTCACAATAAGTAACAGTAAAATGTGTTTTCATTGCTCTGGATTTTTAGTTATTTTCACCGTCAACAAAAACAGCATTTTCAACTCACTAGTTGGCTTATTATATCTAGGAGTTGATGCCAATTATCCATTGGGAGACATCAACGTTCAGTGTCCCGGTGTTGGCAGTTATACTCTTTCTCTCGGTAGCATTTTTTCCCACTCTACTCCTGCCATCTACACCTTCTATGTGGGTGGCTGGAATGACATTCGGTTATGGATTTGGATTCCTGCTTATATTTTCAGCTGTTATAATTGGTGTATCACTGCCTTACTTCATCGGTAATCTATTTCACCATAAAATTCAGGTCAGTATTTTTTTTATCCCTATGTAATAAGTATATAAGTAAATATCATTGATTGGATATTAGGACTAAATCTATGGTGTATATTAATTGAATAATTTTGATCATGTACAGAGCTGGTTGGAAAGATATCCAAAAAAGGCTTCCGTTATAAGATTAGCTGGGGAGGGAGACTGGATGAGCCAATTTCGAGCTGTTTTCCTGATCAGGGTTTCTCCTTTCCCCTATATTTTATACAATTATTGTGCTGTGGCAACAAGTGTCAAGTTTGGACCTTACTTCTTTGGGTCAATGATGGGAATGATTCCAGACGTTCTCGTTGCAATCTACACGTAGGTTGCATCTTATGTTTCTTTTCTTGTTTATTGTCTTGTATTTTTTACTTACTTTCATTTATAATTTTTCATTTCTCTTATAAGATGCTTCAAAGTCATAAGTTTGATGCATTGTTGCTTTTCACTATTTATGAGCTCGCCTCTTATGATTATGATTTTCATAGAACTCAGGGAAGCTAATTTTACCTTCAAATTGTTGTGTATACACTGCAAGGAAGTACAAATAAATACCGTTTAACATCAAACTTTATCAATTATTGGAATTTCTGCCTTGATTCACAAGTTGTGCAGATCCTTTTCAACGAGATGAACTTACTTTAATTGAAAAAAGTTTCCACCTATATTTCAGAGGATAGATTGGGTTTTGCAGTACTAGTATTTCATATTCCTAATTAAAGAGCCCATATCCTGCTTATTCAACTTTGCAGCTCTAAAGTTGTAAACTTGTTTTCCTTTGCAGTGGGATATTAATTCGTACGCTGGCAGATGCTTCCCATGAGCACCATAACCTTTCCAAACAACAAATCATCTTTGACATCATCGGCTTTGTTATGACAGCTACTACGACAATTATCTGCACCATTCTAGCAAAAAAACGCCTTAAGAAAATACAGATGGATGAGGACATGCTATTGCGGTGACTGTTATTCCAAGTTGGGATATCACAAAACCAATCTAGGTCAGTTCTGCCTGCCAATATTGACTTCTATACTTAACTTCTCTTGTAAGAATCGAATGTCAAAGTGGAAGGTCTCATGACAGGATGTAGGGGAAGGAGGTGATAGAACAATTCATTGCATTTTTTGTTGCGTTTGAAGTTGATAATTGTAAATAGTTTCTAACTATCTCTGGATTTTAAAAAAAAAACTGCTGGGATCTACATTTGTCGATTGTGCTTGTCGATTTATAGTACTCCGTAGTATATATATCGGTTTGTGAGAGATAACATGTTTAATCTCTATGATGCTTACTATATCTGTTGTACTCCTTGTATGCTCAATTGTATTCATTCCTGTAGAGATTGAGCATTGTTTACAAGGTGCAAGATTTCAAATCTCCTTTTCTCGGGTCTGTGCATGATAGGGCCATGACTGCTTTCCTACCATTTTGTGGGTTGCATGCTTGCAACTACTACTTTAGGTTTTGTTGGTACACAATTGTATGATGTAAAGGTCGGGTTCTAATACAACGGATAAAGTTTAACACAATCATTGATATGGTCAAAATTTTCTCACAAGGGTACTTATTCCTAGGTGTTTATTTACTTGTGTAACAATATATATCGACTCTACCATGGCCGCTTTGATGGGATGGTACTAGTTATTGTGATACTGGTTAGGGTTGAGCAGAATATATACATGACTAGGATGCCTGATCTTGTTAGTTGGATGGCTCGGGTAGCATTGTGTGTCATCTTTGTAGCCAAACTATACTCATGGGCTAAGTTTAGGTCATCGAGCTAGAATGACTTTTACAGCTGAAACTGATATGTAAAGACCGAAAATATTTTAATATTATCTTATTAGTATTTTCATTAAATATATTATTATTTTATTCAAATTGTGAAAGTGGGAGAAAACTCGTCCTCAATCACAAGTTTCGATTTTAAAATCCTTCCGACATCATTCTAGAATTTGGATTTTGACGGAATTTGATTCCGCTTGCGAACTCCGGGTCTTGATAAATTATTTTAATTCCGCTAATGATTTAAAATTCGATTTAAATTTCTATTGTCGGGATTTCGTTTTAGTGAGCGGAATTGAAGCTGAGCGTCGAGATTTAAATTGTCATTGTGAAGGACCATTTCCTCATATTTTATTTGTTTTCTTTTTCTTTATTCTCTCTCGTTCAGAATTTTTGTTGGATGAAGGAAACCTCATGGACAGCTGCACATTGTCCTTTATAAACCACACCTCTGCCCACACTCCCTCTTCATCCACTCACCAAAGGAAACCCACAACAACCCACCCTCTCCCTTCCATTTCTTTCTCTGCAAAACCAAGAAAATCAGCCCCAAAACTCCCCACTTCTTCCGTCCATTTCATCACCACCATTTCGAGCCTTCATCGATCCTTCATACTACCACCGGACCACCACCTTCCCTCCATCAGCACTCCCTCCGTTTCTAGTTCCGCGCCACCCCTTCCCGGTCGTTCAGCCACCAGACGACGTCGCCGCCATCGCCATTGGAGGAGCCAGCAGCAGCATCTACCCTGTTCTGCCGAGAAAGGAAGAAGAAGAAGGTAGCCCCTGTCCATCGAGCCGAGCCACCAGGAGCCAAGAAACCACGTTCCACCGTTCCCAGAAGCCGAGTAAGAGCCCCACCGTCCGCCGGAGATCCCAAAAGCGAGCCGCTTTCACCTCTGATTTGTTTATGTTTTGTGTATGATTTCTTCTTGCTTCGACTCTAACTCCCTCCATACCCCTTCTCAATCCTCTCTCTTCCTTCCTAGTCATACCCGCACCTTCCCCAGCAAGCTCTCGCCGTCGGAAGCGCCGCCTTGAAGCCGGAAAATCTCTCGGAGTCGCTGTTGTAAGTCCTCTGTTCTCCCTCCGTTTCTCGCGCCGTTTTCCCCAATTTGGTCGGGTCGTGGTCGGAATGGCAGTCTAATCCCCAATTTGTTCTCTTAACATGCACTAATGTGTAACGAGATATACAAACTTTAAAATTGCATAATTTCTTATATAATATCAAATTTAGTAATATAATCTCTTGTTTCGAAGATCTTTGGTTGAATTATATTGCCAAAATATCAAATTAAATAAAAATATAAAAGAATCATGCTTTATTAAAAGACATTTAAAATAATTAATCTGTGTTTAACTTTCAAACGGTCATAACTTTTTACTCGTTTATCGGATTCAGGCTTATAATATATCAAAACGAAGCTATCGACGCGTAGAACAAATATAAGTGATTCGTCGGATGAAAGGGGGGTGTATGCTCCCACTTGCCCCCGCCTAAATCCGTCTATGATCACCGGATACCCGGGAATCTCCTTCCCTTCCTTCGTTTTCCGACGTAGGCCGAGCTGAGTCCCCTCTTCTGAGGAAGGAGGGAGACGACAAGATGACTGGGCCTAATTTTTGGGCCTGTCCCGGACCCTCGTTACGGGTTATATCATTTTTTTTCCTTGGGTTTTAGTTGAGGTGATATTGAGACCCAGATTCCTCTTTCTCTGGGGCGTTGTATCCTTTGTCTAAGCAGATCTGGGCCTTTGGGCCGGATCTTAGAATGGGAGTGATGTTTTAAAAGGCTTGAATTGTTTTTATATGTTAGAGTTATATATGTACGATTAGTAGTTGTTTAATAATTATTACTATTAATATCATTATTTTACATAACTCTGTTTATGAAAATATATTTTATTTCATAAATTAAGGTATTTTGGAAAATAATATTATTTGGGATAAATATTTTGCTATGATTTAAATAGGTGATTTTTGGATTTTTTTTTTTGGAAATGAAATATTTAGTAAAAATTAGTTGATGTTCATAATAATTATATTTATTGATGATAAATTATTTAAAAAGAGATTTTCAAGTTTCGGAAATCTCTTTCAAGGATTTGTGTTTGGAAAACCAAAATGCCGTAAATTCTCCAACGATAACTTTGACCGACTTTGACCGGATTTGAAAACTTATGATTTTGGACTCTACTAACCGGATTTTCTTGGATTGTTTAGCTAAAATGATATTGGATCTTTGTTTAACGAAATGTCGGATATGAGTTGTTGAAATGTGATTGATCTTACGGATATTTCTGGTTTCGGATATTTTTATCGTGTTTTGAGGCACTTAAACTATTGGTTACTTTTATTTGGGAATTTCTTTCGAAACTTTCGAAAGGTGTTTCTATGTGTTAAATAGTAGAAGAATAACTTATGGCGCCTTTATTGCTTCTATTATTAGGTGATTGTTGACATTACTTGGATTCTGCTTCTGCCCTATTTTTTTTGTTCGGCTTATTCATGTAAGTTCCTTTATAGGCTTACTTAGATTCGAAGGAGAAATATCCTGCTTGTGATCATATGACATACTAGGTGTTCATAAGCATATTTAAAGCATGTCATGTAGTATCATGCTCGGAATGCACTTGTGAATGAGCATTCGATTACTTTGTGTGTTTGAGAACAAAACGGTCGTTATCTGTGAGTCCTAGAGTCTTTGCTAGGGTCATATGATAGCCCAGCACCATCGGGTTTGTCCTGAGTCATTGTGTCATTATATGATATGAGATGATAGCCCAGCACCATCGGGCATGAGCTTGACTTATGATGATGATGATATGATATGATATGATATAATGATATGATGATATGAGGATTATGTGCACTTATATGTATGATGATGGATGCTATAGCATCGGATTGGCTAGTGTCTGCCCTAACGAAAAGGGGGGTAGAGGTAGGAGAAGGATATGTCACTTGGTATTCTTTGGGGCCCTTTACTGCCTTTCTGTACTTATATTATATCCCGATAAAGCATGTCTTGCGTGTTTAAATTCCGTACTGCATTAGAGCATCTTTATTATAAGTATAGCGTATGTGTATGCTTGCTTGAGGGACAAAGTGCGTTGGGGGGACTCGGTCTGACCTCGCTCGCACAAATTGTTTTTAGGTATGCTTGCTTTATGTTTCTATGGCATGGGAAATCCTCCCGGGCGAATACGAAGAACCTGCCTAACTCCGCTAACTTGGCTAAAGGCTTTATTGAATATATGTACTTCACTTCTGCTTTCCGCTTTCCTTATAATAAAATTTCGCAACTTAGACTTTTAGGATAGGTTAAGGGTACCCAACGGCCCTTCGATTGTTTTGGGGTTCGAAATCCCCACTTTACAAATACTGATCCGAAACGAAGGTATCCAACCCAAAGGCTCCAAGTCTAATGTATTGCGGTGCCAGTGGAATCGTGTCTTTTCCCTTCATCTGATGGGGGAGTATCAGCAGTAGTCTGTATGTCAAAGTCTGTAGTTCTCGGCTTCTCGATTGCACAGAAATATACATGGCATGTGCGCTATCCCGAATACTTGAATTGAATCCAGTCTTTGAGACGAAATGGAGTCCCACTAATCCTTGGAAAATATGTTTCAAAGATGATCATTTTTTTGTAAAACAAAAAGAAAAGGTAAATATTTGGATAGATTCAAGCTCTTCTAAACCACAACCTTAATTGCAAACAGTATCAATGTTTAAGACGAGCCATTTTGTCCAATGTTTGGTTGGCATGAGAGCGTTGCTATGAGTTGAAAGACTAGGAGTAGAAACTAAGTGCCCACAATCACCTTCTCAAAATCCATCCCTCATCAAAGTGGGGATTTCGGTTCCTAATTAAGAGCGGTTTTTTTGTTTGTTATCCACCCCTACTTGGGGTGGGGTTTTGGCTCCTATTATGAGAGTTTTTTGCTATCCTCCCTTCATCGGAATGGGGGTTATTACTCCCCAAATATGAGTGTTTTTTGCTATCGGTTTCGACTCCCCAGAAGGAGTAATATCAACTCTAAACAGGAGGGTTGTATCAATAATTTAATAATTTATTCCAACTCCCCAAGGGAGAGGTGTTGAGAATAGTTGTTTCGGCTCCAAGAAATAGGGGGAATTATGGTCATTAGCGGAGGGAGACTGATGCTAGGTTAGGGGTGAGGATCTAGGAGAAGTGGAGATGGTCTTGGCTAGAGATGGAGAAAAGCGGTAGCGGCGTAGGGGCTGGGAAGAAGATGAGGGTTAGACCTAGGCAAACACGGGTGCGTGTCGGGCTTGGAACGGGTTTTACCCCAAATATTATCTCGTCTGGTGGGCTCCATCCAGACTAAGCCCACTTCACGGGTTGAATGTATTGTCCAAGCCCATCCGGTATTGCCGACACGTACGAGATACCCACAAAACCTAAACCATTGTGTACTTCGACCTAAAAAAAAAATGTTGTCTACTGAACAATTGTTCTGTTGCTATTTACTTCAACCCCCCCCCCCCCCCCCACCCCCCAAAAAAAAAAGTTGTTGTGTAATGAACTGTTGTTGCGAATCTTGTGATGCTTTCTACTTGGAACAAAAAAAAAAGTACTATTTCTTTGTCTACAGCCGGTCGTGAACAACATGACTTAGGTATAGATTTTTAGTATTTTTTTTCTTATAATTATTGAATAACTAATAACTAATATTAACTATTACATATGTATTTTAATAACTAATATTAATTTTACGTGCCTAGCGACCTGCAATGGGTATATTTGCATTCTCAATCTCGTACCCGCTGCGGGCGCGTGTCGGGCTTAGCGGCCCGTTTGGGCTTCACCCTCTCTCCATGTCTAGTGGGATAAAATGTCGTGGGTTTCACCTCGCCAAAGAAATAAAAACTCTGTCATTGCCTGATGGGATGAAATGTCGTGGGTTGCACCTCGCCAAAGAAATAATAACTCAAACAAACAAACAAACTAATATAGTGTGTAAGGGGTCGAACCCATAGAGAATCAAGTACTTCGATCTATTGCAATATGTATTTACTAATATGCAAGTAAAGAGAAGATATGGATGTAAATATACAATAAGGAATGTAAATAAACTATGAGGAATGTTCATAAGAGCGAATAAAAGATAGAAGAAGAGTGTCTTTTCATCTACAATTCGCAACACTGGTTGGTTTTCTTGTTCCTTGACTCAATCCCTAGTTATTCTAATGCAATTGATGTTATTCTGACTTTGGTTTAAAAAGATGGACACCCCTTACGGGCATGCATTACAAAAAAAAAAAACAAATTAGCCACGGATGGTAGCAACGGCTTGAATTTGCCGTGGCCATTAGGTAGGTTCATGCCTAGAGCTGGCAATACCCGACCCGATCCGAGAAAACCGATCCGAATGATCTGACCTCGAACCCGATCGACACCCGAATAAATTTTAAAAACTTAGAACCGAGACCGACCGATTTGACCCGAACCTCGCCAAAACCCGTCAGCAAACCGAATCCGATATTAACCCGAACCCGATTATACCCGAATGAACCGATCCGACAACAACCCAAAGACCGAATAACCCAACCCAATTATATCCGATACCCTAAATCACTCGAACCCGATTATATCCGACACCTGAAATCACCCGAACCCGATTACATCCGACACCTGAAACAATATGAAAATTTCCCATTTAAGTTAACATAATGCCCTTTAACATTACTTTTTCCCCTTGTTAACATAAGAAGAAAATAAAGACTCAGCATCAGCCTCAACAATAATCTTTGGGGTAGCACAGGAAAAAATCAATTGATTTGAAAATTCACAAAATTTTGTATAGAAAGGCAAGACAGTACAAAGAGGAGAGAAGAACCAAATAGAACGCCGACTGCTCGAATCCAACCAAAACACCGGTGGATCAGGGCCAACCAAAACACTGGCCGGAGAGAAGGATAGAAGAGGAGAACGACGAACCTGAACACCGGAGAGTGCCAGCTGATCAGATCCAAACAAAAAGCCGACTGGAGAGAATGATAGAAGAGGTGGAAGACGAACGTGCGTCGGCCGATCAGATCCAAGTAGTCAAGCAGGACCTTTAATTCGAGAATGGAGGAGAAGAATAGCATAACGGCGCTGATGCTTCTTCTTGATTGCTCGAGCCATAACCCCAAATCGAGCCTCGGCCCCCAAATTAGGTGATTGAGAGAACTGGGTTTCTTAGGGTATATAATTAAAATGAATTTAATAATTTAGTATTTTGTAAAATTGTAAGGTAAATGAAAATGTATGTACCGCACTTTTCTTTCTTTAATAATTATTTGAGTTCCCTCCCAAAATTTTAATTTTCTTTAGTTCCCTCCCAAAATAAAATTTGCTTTCATTTCCCTCCTGAATTTTGGGTTATTCTTTTATTTCCCTCCCAAATATTATTAGGTTGTTCTTTCCCTTCCAAAATAATATTTTTCTATTTTATAATTTATATTCCTTTTTAAAACTTATATATTTAAATTTTTTTAACTTTTTTAGTTGTTATAGAATATATATTATATGGTCAATGAAGAAATATACTTTTTGACAATAGATTTGTAGGTATTCTTTCTAGAACGATATAATGCAAAATGTAAGTTAAAACTATTTTAGTGGAATTTTTCTTTTCTATTTATCTAGGAATTCATTTTTTAGCAATAATAATTTTCAACTAACCATTCAAATATATACTATAGTAATTGAATCTTAGTTATCAAATTAGATATGAAGTTTGGATAGATCTTACTTTGGACCAATATCATAACATTTGATAGTTCTCATTTAGATGGCAGAAATCTTGTTTCATTTAAGCAGTGTACTGTACTGATATTTTATTTTTAATCATATTAACAATAGATTTGTAAGTGTTCTTTCTAGAACGATATAATGGAAAACACAAGTTAAAACTATTTTAGTAGAATTTTCTTTTCTATTTATCTAGGAATTCATTCTTTAGCAATATTAATTTTCAACTAACCATTCAAAATATACTATAGTTATTGAATTAATCTTAGTTATCAAATTAGATAATATGAAGTTTGGATAAATCTTACTTTGGATCAATATCATAAGTCATAACATTTGATAATTCTCATTTAGATGGCATAAATCTTATTTCATTTAAGCAATGTACTAATATTTTATTTTTAATCACATTAACAATAGATTTGTAAGTGTTCTTTCTAGAACGATGTAATGGAAAATATAATTTAAAATTATTTTAGTGGAATTTCTCTCGGAATTCATTCTTTAGCAATAATAATTTTCAACTAACCAATCAAAATATACTATAGTTATTGAATCTTAGTTATCAAATATATTATATAATATCAAGTTTGGATAAATATTACTTTGGACCAATATCATAACATTTGATAATTCTCATTTATATAACAAAAATCTTATTTTGTTTAACTGGTGTACTAATATTTTATTTTTAATCTAGAAAAGACTACCTATACAATCCAACTTTAAACTATATTGGTATATCCTATAACACGCTATAAATTCATAATATTACTATACAGTGCAAATACACATTATAATATATATATATATATAGATTAAGATCGAATTGATAAGAAATAACTTCAGTATAAAAAGATAAACATCTCATATATAAATTATTATTATAAATATGACTAAAAATATAAAATGTCGATTAATGTTGAGTTACAACTTGTATAATGCAAAATTTGAATCAAATTGAAATTTTAATAAAATAAAAGTTTGGTTTAACTAAAATTGATTTCATTTATCCAATTTGAGTCATATGGTGGATTTGATAGAAACTTGATTCAAGTGAACCTCAATTTGATGGAAACTCGATTCAAACGAAATCCGGTTCAACCAAAAAAAGAAACTCAATTTAAGTCGAAACTATATTCAACTAAAACTCCATTTGATCAAAAACTCGTTTAAGTCGAAACCCGATTTAATCGAAGCCCAGTTTGACCGAAGCTCGACTCAACCGAAACCCGATTGGACCGAAAACCGATTTGACCGAAGCCCGGTTTGACGAAAACCCGATTTGTCCGAAATCCGAAATTGCTCAATCAAATTACAACCGAAAACCCGATTGTATCCGAAAAAAATAATGCCCGATTGAACCCGACCCGACTCGAATTGTCATAACACCCGGTACCAACCCGAGTCCGATTTGTTCCGAAACCGAATAACTTGACCCGAACCCGACCTGACTCGCCCGATTGCCACCCCTATTCATGGCTAAGCCACGGTAAGTATTAGATCAATCAATTTGCAACGACAATAAGGTTTTTGTGGCAAATTTTACTAAAATTAGCAACGACATAGATGATACCGTGGCTAAAGTGTCTAATTTTCTTTTTAAGAAACAAATAAAAAAACACAACCTGAGTATTAATTTGGATCAAAATTTTCCATTTATTACAATTACAATATGTCCCTTTTGCATAACTAGACCAAAAAAAAAAACTTTGCACAACTAGACATGCCTTTTTTTTTTGGCTAGGGGCAGAAAGTGGTCTATTTTTGCAAATAAAAAATGTAATCGGGAGAGGAAGTTGCAGGTGAAGGGGAGGGACATTGTAGCTGTCAGTAGCTGTCAGTGACATGTGGCACCAAAAGGCATCATCCGTTCATTTCAGAAAACTGTACACTGTCCAACTTACCAATAGAATGAAGAGGAAATGGTACTAAATACCACATTTCCAAAAAACTTTGCAAAAATGCCAGCAATTTGGAAAGTTTTGCAAGAATGCCATTTTTGGTGCAAATTTGCAAAAATGCCACGGTAATCCAACAACATAAACCGGCTATCATGTGTGAAGTTGGCCAAAAAAAAATTAAATTAGAGGCATCATTGTCTAGTGAAGAGAGAGAGGGCGGGAAGGAGAAATAGGGGGAGGGTTAGTAAATGTCCATCCAATCACAAATCTCTCTCCCGTTTGAAAACACACCGATAGCAAAGAGAGAGAGAGGCTTCTTCATCTTCATCGGCAGTTGCAGCGAGGCATAGAAAGGGAGAGAGAGAGGGCAATATCTTGTTCGGCAGTTGCAGAGACGCCGGTTCGAGAGAGGAACAACACAGGAGAGAGAGCAGATAGGTCCACCGTCGCCGGAAAGTGCACCAGACACGACATAAATCAGGTACGCCCTTTTACTCTTCTCCCTTTGGTCGTATTGTGCGCGGGTGTGGGTCGGGGAAGCAGTGGGTGAAGGGGTTAGGGCAATGGCGGCCTGAATGGTGGGTCGGGGCGGTGGTTTTCTTGTTTGGATAATGGTGGGTGGTGGTGGCATGGGTGGTTTTCGGGTATGGAAAGGGGAAATCGGTGGTTAGTATTTCCAATTGGGTGACAGTGGTTTTCGGAATGGGTTAGGCCAAAGGTCGGGGAACTATGGATAGGGGAAATTGGTGGTTTGAGGTTCGAATTGGGTGACAGGGGATTGACATTGGGTGATAGGGGTTTGCAATTTGGAGAGAAGGGTTTCTAAATTTGTTGTGGTAGGCGGAATAGGGGAATTGACGAGGTGTGGAAATTGGGATATGTGGATGTCGTAGGTGTCCTATTGAAGGAGGTTTGAGGTATTGGTTATAGGCTTCCGATTCATAATGGGTAACATGGGTTTCACACTGAGTGACAAGGGTAGAGTGACATGGGTTAGTCTGTTAGGTGACAGAGGGAGACGAATATAATTGGTAGACGCTGACTTTGTTCGTGTGATGGAAATTGCAGGAGAGAAATGGTGAGGACGAAGAATGTGAGCTCGAAGAACAAAGAGCCTGAATACGTAGTCCCCGAAGCTAGGCACTTCCGGGCCCGGGTCAACCAGGGCTCAAGACTGTCAATGCTGAACAACATCGATGATTATGTTGACGCTAGCGACTAGCAGAAGCTGCTTGACTCCCAGCTTGGTGGGGTTGTGCAGCTGGCGCACAATGTGAAATTTTCTTCACAAATGGTGCATTATGCACTCCAGCAACAGCTTGCAAGCGATAAGGAGTGGGAGACGTGGTACCGGATTATGGGGAAGCTCCGGAGGTTCTCCCTCAAGGAGTTTGCCTTAGTAACCGGGCTGCGGTGCAGTCAACCAACAGCTAGTGACATGGAGGACGACGAGAAAGTTATCAAGGAGTTTTTTGGAAACGAGAAGATGACGGTCGGTGACCTGGAGACCGAGCTGAAGAACTCAATAATGGTGGTGCGGAGCCCGCGAAGACGATTCAAGCTAGTGCTTCTGTACATTGTGGAGGGCGTTTTGTTATGGGAGGAGCAGAGGAAGGGGCTGAGGAGCTGGATCATCCGGTTGGTGGAGAATGTCGATCGGTTTTTGGCATTCCCATGGGGGAGGATCATCTATGTTGCAACACACGTGTCGCTGAACGGCGCCGTAAAGCGCCGGAAGGCTGAGATAAAGGCAGAAGATCGAAAGAAGCGCAATGGTTATGGCCTGATGGGTTATCCGCTATCCTTTCAGGTAACCTTCTCAACCACACCCATGATCATTTTGTAATTCATATGCTGAAAATGTATTAATTTGAGTGGGGATGCGGTGCAGATTTGATTGTTGGAGTCCATGCCGAAATGGGGGGTCCGCTTTGCGAAGAAGGTATCGACGACGACATTCCCTCGTTGCATGAGATGGACCCTCAAGGACGAGAACCTCGCTTATAAGGATATAGCCAGCCGCACCGAAGCTGAGGGAGAGGAGGCCATAGAGATTGATGATAACTCAATACTCATACTAGAGGAGGCTGAGCTGGAGCTGATGGATGGCTGTGTCTACGATGATGAGAAGTCCGACCCCTTCTTCGACGACCTAGTTGCACCCTTCCTGACACATTTCGAAGCCCCTGGTGGGATGTCCCCAAGGACGGGAATAGGAGGCAATGGGAAGGATGGCTGGGTGGGGGACGTGGCCAAGACTTTGGAACAAGTTATGGACAAGCTTCAGACAATGTCAACAGGGATGGAGAAGATGGATGAAAAGGTACGCAATAACTTCCCAATTATTCGTTTTGTGGAGACTCTGGATAATTGTGAACTAGTGTAAATGGACTCCTGACACGTGAAATTGGACAAGTGACACGTAGTGTAGATAATGAATGAATGTGGTATGAAATTGAGGGGGGCCTAGTCTGATATGTGTTTGTTTAGAACTGAATTAGGTGACCTTAGTCTGATATGAAGTGTGAATTAGGAATTGTTTGGTGTTCATTACTCATGGTGATATGAAGTGTGAATTGTGTTGAGTTTTGTCACCTTTTGGTGATATGAAGTAATAATTTTATCACCTGCAGCTGAAATTATTGGAGGTGGCCGTGACTGAGCTGCAGGATGGTCAATGTAAGGGGACGGCCTGGCAAGAAGCAACCGATAATGAACAAGCTGGAGATGAGAAAAAACGGGATGAGTTTGTAAGTTTGTTTTTGCGTGACATGCGTTTCGATGTTTAGTCCTGGTTGAAATCGGGGATTCAATATCAAATGTTAATATGTATTTTACAGGTCGAACTTGATGAGTTGATAGAGTCAATTGCGGCTGAAGCCGGTGAGGGTGGACAAGGTGGTAAGGTTAGTTGTTGGTAAACATCACAAGATTTGTTATGTTAAGCGACACTGGAAGAATGTGACAGGAAGATTGTAGCTGCGTGACATGATTTGTTATGTTAAGTGACACTGGAAAGTTTAAGGCATAATTGAATGTTGATTTTATTTGCAGTTAGGAGGTGCTATTGAGAAGGGAAGTGAAGTGGATGATGGCGGGGATAAGCACACAGAAGTTGAAACTGTGAAGGCAAGGGATGAGATATCAGGAGAGAGCAAGCTAGCCGGTGATGATGTCGGGGACAAGCATGATGAAGCTGAATCTGTCAAGGCAGGGATGGGGGGGAAGGAAAGACCAACGAGGTCAGGTTTATTTATGAAAAAATGGTGATTATATATGTGACATGAAAGTTTATGGCAAGTGACATGAAATTTTTTCAGACCAAGGCAGGGGACAAGCAATCTGATGTCGGGGACAAGGTAGCTGAAGGTGAATCCGTCAAGGCAGGGGATGGGACGGCAAGAGAGAGCAAGGATGTATGTTTTTTCTATCAGTTATTGGTGACATGGACATTGTAGTTGCACGACATGAGTATATCTGTTATTTGACAAGGGATAGTGTCAATCTTAGCTGAAGTTTGATATGTTTGCAGTTGGGAGAGGTTGGTTTAAAGGGGTCTGGTCCTGAGGAAGGGGGAAAGAAAATTGAAGGTGATGAGAGGCCGAAGCCCCGGGTAGCTCAGGTTTATGCATCTAAGGGGGCGAAGAAGACGAGGAAGGCTCACTACAAAAAAAAAACAAATTAGCCACGCATTGTAGCAACGACTTGAGTTTGCCGTGGCTAATTTTGCTATTAGCCACACATGGTAGCAATGGCATGAGTTTGCCGTGGCTAAGTTTGCTATCGCTAGGCAATATTTGCTATGGCAAAGGATTCCCGTGGCTATTACCGTTGCTAAAGTGTGTATTTCTTTTTATATAAAAAAACTAAAAAATCCATCCTCTCCAGAATAAAACCCCTTTCCAGGCAGTCGGGCACACACTCTTCGACCTCTCTCTCTCACTCACATCAGGACTCCAAATCGCCATCGCCCTTCGCTTGTGTGTTGCGTGTGCACGCCGCCACCGTCCCCACGCCGCCACCGTCCCCACGCCGCCACAGTCGTGATGCCTTCGTGAACTTCGCTTGGTTTCGTCAGGTCTCCGACTTCTTCGACAGAAGCAGATCTCGGCCACCATCGACAAAAGCAAATCTTGGACACCATTCTCAAATCTTCGACATCTCCATGTCAGGTAGTCTCTCCAAACCCCTTTCGTTTCAATTGAAGAGCTTGATTACTGTTCGGGTAGGGTTTAATTTGGGGAAAAGTTACTCTTTGGTTAGGGTTTGATTTCATTTCTATTCTTTGATTGATTTCCTCTTCTTTAGTACTTTTGACTTTTAGGGTTTCTAATTTTGTGTTTATCCTAGGGTTAGATTCAAACGGAAGATGGTTATCTGTTGGCTCTGCAGTGAGTGACTTCTCGTTCTGAGGAATTACGTTTGCAAACTGGCCCCCAATTTTG